>CM060841.1:61570000-61845000 GCA_030762175.1 Metallyticus violacea | reverse complement strand
AATTAACGTTGGACGCAAGCGGCGGCCGCTCCTTATGTGCTAATGTGCTACAGCTCATCATTTGCTTCCAGTAAATATTTCTTTTGATCCCTTAAAAAAAGCTAAGGTCCAGAGTTTACGGGAATGGCAGTTTATTTAAGACGCGATCTGTTTTTCTCAGTAACTTTTTCTCCTTTAGCGGTTTTCGGCAAAATGCATTTTCATTGAAACTGCTGAACAAACCAGTTTAATTAAAGTTAAACATTAGTTATTGCATCTTGAGCTTCACTTTAAATTAATTACCATAAAAGCGATTGTTCCAGCAGCTTCATTACAAACCAGGAACGCCATTCTATCGACTGGTACACCCGTTCTAGATTCCCGGAATGTTCTTTAAGAGCTACTGGGGTTTTAAGTGGGAGGTTTAAATTTCCTGTGGATTAATTTAAATTGTGTGTGCAGTTTCTTTAGTAGACCACACCCCAGTTCTAGAAGAACTCCTAAATCTGAGTTTGAATTTTGTACAATCTTTTTTTGATAGTGTTTAACGCCCGTTTTTACCACTGAGGAACCACAGGCGGTGGACAGTGATGATGCATGAGATGAAATGATATATTGGGAAAGGATTTTTTAAGGAAGGAAACGTTTCAGGCCTAAGTTTAGGGTACCTATCCGGTATTTGCCATCTATGAGGACTGAGGAAAACCTATAAAAAACCTCAGGTAGCACGACCTGGTGGGATTCGAACCCCAGACCTCCCGCTCACGAGTCCGCGCCTTAATGACCTCGGCCACCCGTGGTGGTTTGTACATCCTTATTGTTATATATCCATTTTGTATTGTTATATACATAATTAAAGATAAACGTTTTTATCTCATATTACATTTTCAGATACTTTTCACTGTTTCTCAAATTAGGAAAACATTTCTTGATTTCATACGCTTATTTCAAAATTATAAAGAACGAGGATGATAAATCGCAATGAACTAAACATAAATGTAATATTTAGTTACATTTAGAAAATAAACATGCAACAATAACAATGCAAGCTACTGCATGCTGATACCATCTTTGGTATTTGTGAGGAATTAATTAGAATATATGTAACATTTTATTTCAGCTAGCTGTAAGTGAAGGGTTCTGTATGTGTGTGTAAAAATGTCACGAAAAGCAGGAATTCTAGCTCGGACAGCAGAGGGACTGTTCTGGCAGACAATAGAGTAAATTCTTTATTTTGCTCATTGGAATGGGGTTGCTTTCCCTTGGGCAGGTATGTTGGCAAAATAGAACGCTGTTAACACTTGTGCTACCGTTAAGATACGTTGAACTCTAACGTACGGTAGAAGTTGAAATTGAACGTTGGACGAATCGCCAAGTGGTTACATTCACATAATGTGACTAGCCAATAATATGAGAGTTGCATGCAGTCACCGATAGCCTATAAGATAGCCTATAAGGATGTCTAAATCCATAGTGGCGGGAAAATAGAACGTCCCTGTGTCAGCGAGTCTTATTGAGTATTTAAGGACATGAAATCGACCTTTTTGATCAGTCAGTATTCAGTATTCGGAAGTCAGAACCTAGTCTGGAGAACTCGCACTGGAGGATCAATGTGTGAGCTTCACTTCTGCTCGGCGCGTCTTCTCAGCAATCAGAAAACATCTTGCTTGTCAAAGTAGCGTATCTGCCAAATGTCTCATTACTGTGGTCCGAAGAGAGACGCCCTGATATGCACTTGCTGGTTGAATAAACGACATAAACTGGCAGATAACAAGGTGGTCTTTCTCGTCAACCATCACCTTTAATTCCCTCACTCAACCCGGCACTATGAGGTCCCAAAAACCAGCAGCATCCCTGTAGATCGACAAGAAGAGTTATTTAGTTGTGAGCTGTATTTGCACATAATCAAACTTCCATCATCACTCCTCCCGCCATCCATAGCTCCTTCAATCCATGCATTTACCATATATGTGATTTTCAAAATTGGAAATGCAGTCATTTTAAGAATCAGTCATTTTGAACTGAATTACATGGTTTACTCTGAGAACAAAGTTTAAAACGGCGAATTCATAAATAACAGTAACTAATAAACGTGTTTAAAATTAAATACAGGTAACAATTAGACAAAACTGCAGTAGTTGTTTACAAACAATTCTCACCAATACTTATTGTGCATTCACTACATGTTGATGTTCTGCTAGTTACACAGCATACTTTTTGTTTTCTTGTCTTTGGTTCTGGGACACTTTGCACATCTAACCCCTGTTGCTATAACACCTAATAGTTTTGAAATTTAGCATTTGATTATTCTGACAGTGTTTTGTCTCAACTATTGTGAGAGGAGTGGAAAGCTCATTCTTCTCTGGAATTGTGGTTCAATTAGCTGCCATGCCAGGGATTTGGTAAAATAAAACGTGATTTCTAGATCCATAAGTCACCAGCCTCGCCGATAAGGATTATCAGCTGGTGTCATATCTTATTTGTTAAGTAAATAATTGCAGGTGTTACTTCCGCTCCACTGTGTTCAGTTGTTCAGATGTAGTTGCATAAAGAAGACTATGTGTAGAAGATTGTGACATGTTCAAAATGGAGTATCGAGCTGTTATTATGTTCTTCACAAAAGAAGGACTTACTCCAAATGAAATTAAACAGCGATTAGACGGTGTATATGGGGAAATACCCTAAAATTAGACCTGGAACCTATCTTTCCTCCAAAAAAAAAAAAAAAAAAATCCTTTCCCAAGTTATTATTTCATTTCATGTATCATCAGTGTTCACCGCCGTGGTGCCTCGGTAGTAAAAACGGGCGCTAAACACCATTAAAACAAGCATTCGCCTGGAATTATGACCTACATAAAATATTTCAATGATGTCAAAAAAATTTTTGCTGTTTCATCATTAACTTAGGTTTAAATGTTATAAATGTATAATTACTGGTATTGGAACTTATGCCATTTCATTATTTTAAGCATTGTTGTGTCACTTTTGCAGGGAACTCCTAAGGTAGGCCCATTTATAACCCTTTAGGTTGTTAAACTTTGTATATTAAGAAGGAATCAGTCAGCTCAAATCTTTGTGAAGGGGTTTGCGAGTGGATAAAGTTTGGGAACTTTAAACTAAAGTGTCAAAAAGGGGTTAAAAAAAACAAGAATTAGGCAGTATCAAGAATGTGTTGTTAAGACCCGTGAATACGACACATACAGTAAGTCAACAACACCCGGACAACTTAAGCATGGCTCAGGATTGTGTTCCAGAATTCATGCTGTGAAGAACTGGCCCTTTGGTAGCTCTCTGGTCGAGAGCAATCGCGCTATGTCAAGCTTTGTAAAGGCAGCGAGCGAAATGCCTTTGGATGTCACCTGTGCTGCAATAGCATGGCCTTACTACCTAAAGTCATGGGTAAAAATGTCAACGGCTATACTTTTAAATGTTTCATATAGTTTTCTGACACTTTTATTGCACATTATGGCGAAACTAAGTAATGTTTGACTAAATTTTTATAACAGGAAAAACATTTAGATTATCAAAAACATTCCTTTCCAGAATTTTGTCCTCATTATAAAAACCAAGTCTCTAAAAACACAGAAATGGACAGATTCTGCTTACTTCCACTCTTCTGAAGCGAAAGGCAAAGGAAAGATGTCACATTTTTTGCAGATATTAAAATTTGTTACGTACGTACGTACGATGAATTAGCACAGCCAAAAGGAACTTTGAGATAAAATTTATTCTCTCAAGGAAAGTAAAATTCTCATTTGCCTTTATGAGAAGGAAGATGGGCGTCTTGGGAGAGCTAAGAAGAGGGGGACAGAAATGTGCAAGATGAACACGGACGTAGAGGGGGACAAAAGGGCTCGGTGTTTGTTTAACTGAGCAATTTCATTTATAGCAGATTACTCGAGATAGTATTGCTTAGTGTGGTCATGGCATATTATTTTTGTACTGCTGATCAAATTTTCGTTAAGCTGAATGTATTAGGTGATGTTGATGTCGAAGCAAAAGCCAAGCATGTTACAGGATGCGTTCAGTCGTTGTTAACCTCTAATAATTGATACAGCACACGTTCTATTTTACGCTGGAAAAAATATTTAAAATAAAATTGCAGGAATACTACAATCAGAAAGGGCTTAAAATTCTGATCATTGCCTGGTTTGTATTATGTGCAGGTACACCCTGCCTAACAAAAGCTGGTGTGCACTGTCAACAAACATTATATCCTTCCGCGCTTATTTTGGGGCAGAATGAAGCAGATAACTTATCCACACAGCAAGAAAAATTCTCGGAGCTGCAGTCCCGAGCCATTCCCGAGTGGTAGCGGAGAAAACCGAAGGTAGTGACGCACAGAATAGCTAGATAATAAGGCTTATAAGTCCAACGGTATGATAGCTCAGACGGTTACAGCATCATGCTATAGGTAGTGGATTCGAATGCTCACGTCCTGATTCTTCAATTTAAACTTTTTTCCCCCTTTTAAAGGACATTTGCCACTATTAAAATGATTTACTTCCTAACACAGTGCCATTCACACAATCCGCTATACATTTATATTTAAGATTTTTTTTTTTCTGCTGCAGTCAAAGGAGATTAGCCACCGTTACAATATTTAATTGCATACTTAATAACATACAATTTCCTATCAATTTATATTTACGAGGAGGATAGCTAGGCCATTAGGCCGTGGTGTGTGTGTGTTGAGTAGTGTTTAACGCCCGTTCTTACTATTGATGCACCACAGGCGGTGGACACTGATGATACATGGGATGAAATGATATTTTGGGAAAAGATTTTTTTTTTTTTTAAGGAAGGAAGCGTTCCAGGGTACCTCCCCGGCATTTTCCAGTAATGAGGACTGAAGAAAACCTGGAAAAACCCCAGTCAGGGAGAACGGTGGGATTCGAACCCCAGACTTACTGTTTACGAGTCCGCGCCTTAACGATCTCGGCCACCCGTGGCGGTGGTTACTGTGTGTGAGTATATATATATATATATAATTTATGTTATGAATTAATTGCGAATTCCAATAAGACAACGCGTGGTAAAAAGTGAACAACTCAAATTTTGTAATAAGGAACAACATATTGCAGCCAGAAGGTTAAGGAGGACAATGCATAAGTTACATTACATTTAATAAAAAAATAACACATGCAACTTTTACACTGTTACAAGCGGCCAAGCAAACAGAAAAATGTGCATCTCCGTAATCTCCCGTTCGGCACTGAGGAGTTCATCTCTCTCTGCTGTCGCTCGAAACTGCAGTTCCACCAATTCTGAGAATTTTTCTTGCTGTATGCGCAAGTCGCACAGCCGATACGACACTATGAGAGGACAAGGACAAAGGTGGAGGGAATAAGGCGTGCTTCTGTTGACATCGCATTTCAGCTTCCGTTAAATAGAGAACATTCCTCGATGATTCACACCGGATTCTCGCTTCGCAGCAGTAACTTAAAACACAGCTAGTAATATAACGTTCTTTTAGGTTATGTCAACCAAAGAGTTATGGAATCCTGTGTTACGATTGCTATCTGTGCTAAAATTTCGCAAGAAGCTGGTACGGGTGCCTTGGGTGCGAAGAACTGTGTATTCAATGTAGAAAAAGTGTATAATACAAGTACTGAATTCTTAATAATAAAATTAAAATTAAAAATAAAAAGTATCTTGTTGCCAGATGCTCAAAAACTGGTCACTGAGGCTTGCTGTTATAGTTACCGTCCGCACATCCCATTTTGACAACACCGCTAAGCCGCGGACCATGTGCCATTAAGTTTTACATCTAGTATAATGGTTGATATATAACAAACAGAAACAGACTTTATATTACAAGCTATATATTTTATATTGTTACTGGTTACTGAAGTGTGCTAAATTAAAATAAATTCATTACTTATTATTCTGTAGTTTTAAATTAGATCAATTTTTAAAAAAAAAAAAAAATTCTCCCTAAAAAGTCGTGGTTAGTAAGAGTGAATATTGAAATGTAAAGTTTTAAATAATTAACGTGACTTCCATTCAGAAAATTACAAAATAAAGCCGCTTCACCTGCAAGAATCTTGAAACAGCGTTCCTTTCTTTGAAAACCAAAGAACGAAGCCGTTATCTGAATTCATTACTGATTCCACAGTTCTTCTCCTTCTGGGGGCTTTGAAAAACTTTGAAGATAGCTTGCATCGTTAATACAGAATCTTTAAAACGAAACAAGTAACGGTGAAAATGAGTATCTATCATAATAGAACCGACTGGGATGCCTTTAACAATAACCCTTGAGACTAGTATTTCGGAATTCCCGCGTTCAAATCCCTTGGGCCCGGTTATTCTGACCTTGCGATTTTTCGTGATTTCTCCTGGCCCCTTACGCGAATACTGAGAACGTCAATAAACAATATTTTCCTAAAAGGACTTCTATTTATTATTTTTGGATGTAACATCAACGTTTATCTTGCCAGTGTATTTTGGTCTGCTGACGTTCCTGCAACAAAACCTGCCTACCGAATGATTCTGGGAAGGCAACTTCTCCGATGACAAGGAGTGGAAGGACAGGATTACCGGGGATTGCTGCATATGACAGACATAGTACACCTTCCCTACTGATTTCAAGGACCTCGTAGTAGTTTAGTAGATTCGGTTATTTTTAGTTAAATATGGTGATGGTAATTGGGACTACATATAGTCATTTTATTATTAATAATACTATTTTATTATATGTTACCATTATTGTACAGGATGGGACAAAATATGAAAATGTATCATAGCGCTCTGTCGAGCATAAGATAAAAGAAGTTAAGAATAAAGGATTATTGTACACTCAATTGATATGTATTTTGAATCGAAGGGAAATTAATTCAAAATCCAAGAAAAAATTTTAAGAGAAAGTGATATATTGAATGCTTTAGAACGATATATTATGCAATTCTATTGTTGGAAAAAAAAATCATAATATAATGTACATTTTAAAAGTCCGATAAACTAGACTTTTTCCCTTCTTGTTCTCTCTTGCACGATCTTTTACAAGTAACTCTCCCATTCATATTTTATTTCGTTGTTTCTGCTTCAGGGACACAAGTGCCAGACCCAGATGACTTGCTCATACACACAGGGGGGAAATCAAGTTCTGCTAGTGCAACTTGCTGCTGCCCTCTGCTGCAGTCCCGAGTCACAGCCGACAGAAAGGAATTCTGTAAGCGTGGCCGCTTGTACCACTGTTTTTTGTTAAACATACTGTAACCTATGCTTTGTCCTCCGTAACTTTGAAATACAAATTGGCAGGAGATTGTTAGGCGGGTAAAATATTGTAACGGAGGCAAATCTGCTCTTATTGCAATTCGAAATTAATTCATACACATACACACACACCTAATGTTAACCGGTGGACCCAGCGGTTTACTGCGGACTGCCCTCGCATCCTTTCCTAAATATAAATTGATAAGGTCAGGTAAAACACTGTAATCCAGGCAAATCTCCTTTGATTGCAGAAAAAATCTTAAACATCACTTTAGTGGCATTGTGTGCGTGGTATTATGTTACCGAGTAAATCATTGCAATAGTGGCAAATCACATTTAACTCCGGCAGGAAAAAAAGAAAGAAAGAAAAAGGATCGGGACGTGAGGATTCGAAATCACTATCTTCACAACCATAGCATGACACTCTAACCATCTGAGATATCATGCCGTTGAGTTTGACTGTCTTATTATCTAGCTATATCGTGTAAGTCATTACTTTCGGTTCGGTGTGCTCAGGACTTCAGCTGCGTAGAGCTCTCTATTATACAAGCATGGATACGCTTTGCGGCAGAATTTGCCGACAACCGAGCTCAGTGATTGGTTCGCCAACATCAACTGCCATTTGGGCTTAAAATCTGTAAGTTGTGCCACATGTTTATATTGAGAACATTTTAAAGTTTTATTTTAGTAGTTAATGTGCCTAGGTGTTGTGCATTTGGTTGTATAACTCAAGGAAAGAACGGTGTAACGTTATATAGCATTCAAGATTTAATTTGACATGTAAACTGCATTCATAATCAACTTACGTAATGAAGTAAAATATTTGTCAACACGGCTACGTTGTATTTAGCAGTGACTATTACGAAGTATACTATATTTACAATATTATTACTGTATTACAGTATTCTCTTGGCTTATTCGCAAATACATTTGCCATAACTTAAAAAAATTAAATAAATATATGTAAATTGTGAAGGTGTTTTGACTTATTTTATATATAAAAATAGTTTGCCACAGGCATGTAGTTTATTTGCAATACCACTATTGCACAAAAAATAATTTTAAAAAATGCAACAAGCTACTGTAAGATAGCTAAATGCATGTTCATAATTGGAAGAAAAGAAATAGAAAATACAGATCTATAGATTATGAATAATTAAAATTTTCAGGCATATCATTTAGTTTATTTATCTCTTTTTTTCACACACCAATTAAAAATATGGGTTTCTGGTTGTCACAGCCATTCTCAATGGACCAATTTAGAGCAGAAAAATGTTAATCTAAAGTTTTTGTTCCAAATTGAATTTGGTAGGAAGCGCTCTAAGCCCTGTAATTATTATAATTCATACTTAACTGACAGGTTAACTGTAGGCCTTATACAGTTTTGGTCAACACTGATAATGCATTACAACAAATCATTTAAATAGTGCATAGCAAAATAAAATGAGAAATTCTTATTTTAAGTTTCACGTGTAAAAAAGATGTAATTAAAAAGGCCTGCGTTCAATATTGCTTTTTAATATAATTTTGTTTTGACCGACGACAGCCTTTTCCTCTACCGGCAAATGAACCGTCATTGGTCGCGTAGTTTGAATGCCGTACTAAGTGAAAGTGCTGTAACTCTAACTGACATAGTCTCAAAAGTATTCATTTTCTGTCTGACCTAAGCCTTCTAACGCAAAAAGAAGAAGAAGACGCAGAAGGTATCATTGAACAGTATGCCACAAATATTTTAGAAATTAACTCTATGATAATCAAGTAAAACGACAGAAACTTAACACGTAGTCTTATGGGAGAGTGTCCATACTTGTATAATAGAGGGCTTTACAGCAGCGAGCAGCAAGAGTTGCACTAGCAGCAATTGTGATTTCCGACCTGCGTGTATAGACCAAATTGGCTGGTGCGATGTGACGGTGGCTTGCGCTTTGGAATGGTTTCAACTCTCACGGTGGTATAGAAGCTGCATTGGAGTGTTCTATTTGTAAATGGTGTTAGGAAGCCCGTCTACTACCGTGTCTCAATGCAAGTGGTTCTGGCAGCCGGGTGTTTCCCTTACATTTCATTCTTTCCTTAAGGAGATTTCCCAGCTGGGGGCGTAGGCACAAACGACAAGCCGTTGAGCAAGGCGAAAGTATCGAAATATCGTCCTCCGTCCTAACAGCCCAATACAATCTAAATTGCAATATACATATTATGTACATACAAATGTGAAGGAGTGTTTATAACTCCTTTTGCTAAAAAATATCAGATTATCCATATTTTACTTTTGTGCAGTTATACACGAGTTTTAATGCAATGTAAATTAATTACTTTCCCCTAACTAGTTACCATAGGAGATAGCTTTACGAACACAAATAAAACTTCTTTTGTTTATCCACTGTATAAGCAAAATGTGTTCTAAAGGGAGCTCTTTGCTCGCTGATTTAAACACCTCGGTAATGTAAATTGTAAACCCTCCATCCATAGGGCTTATATAGGAGAATAATTCCCATTAAAAATGAATTTTATCACAGTTCACTTTTTGTTTGATCCTTGAATGATGCATGCGTAGCGTTGTAAAATACTCCGATATTTGCTTTCAAGGGAAAATATCCAGGCCAATTATTATTTTAGTGCATTTCGTGGTTTATTTCAATGAGACAAAAATGTTTTGTGAATAAAATATGTGCTTGATCATTTACATCCTGAGCACTAGTTATCTTTTAAAAGTCAAAATCTTGAAGATGTTGATTTAAATTTTTAAGTATTCTATTTAATAAATAATGCAAGAGCATTCCCATTTTTAACTCTTGATTTATATCCTTCTTTATATATATATGTGTGTGTGTAAAACTATAATATATAGCTTTTTGTCGTTAATATGAAAATTTATCGATTAAATTTCCCAACTTGCACATTCATTGATTGATTTAAGGACGCTCTTTAACAGCTCAGGTCATCAGCGTCCCATTCAACTCAGGGCGTGAAACGGCCGGCAAATTTTGCTCAGAGGCCTCTTCTTTCAGGCTTGAGGTTCTTTTTCGTGCCGTAAATGTACGACAAGGGACCCACGGCTTTACTTCCCTTCCGAAGGAAGTCATACTTAGGATTTTTACGCCCGAAAAAATCCATCGGTTCTGGCCGGGATCGGACCCGCGATCTTGGGTATAGGAGGCAGGTATGGTAACCACTACACCACCAGGACCGACTTGCACATTCAAATAATACATGGTAAAATAAATTACCTTTTACTCTTTCCTTTATATTTTTTAACTTATATTACTGGTTTATTTCCAGACTCTCTTTAGGATCTCAGGTCATGAACACCCATTCGATTCAGGTCGTGAAACGGATGATAAATTTTGTTCAGAGACCTCTTCTTTCAGGTTTGAGTTTCTTTTACACGGAACCCCAAGGCTTTACTTCCCTTACGAAGGAAACCATATTCATGGTTTTTAGCCCTAAAACATAAAAATCCAAATCGTTTTCCTGGCATATTAGAATTGTTTATTCTGTTAATTCTTCAGCGAGCCTTACAGCTCCAAGGCTCCTTTTTCACGAAACAGGGTGGGTTCCGACCCCTTCAGATACTCTGGTGTGAACCTGACAACCCTTGGTACTTCTGATGTTACTAGAAGTAGGACGGGACGCCCCAGCCTCTCCCTTCAGGTCCTACAAGGGTTCGAGTTACTCACATGCAGAGTTGCGAAGGTTGATGCTAGATTAGGCCGGCTAACCAGTGTTCTGGTAGCCTAATCAGAATGCCAGGACGTCGATAAACAATGCATCTGCTTCCATCCTAAAAGAAAACCAGATGGCTTCCTAATGTAAAAACGTACCTGGGAGTGCCTCAGGTGTGTACCTTGCTTGACAAAGGAGGGATCACCACTTGAACTGTGAAGGTTCATTTTTTTCTAATAATGCATTAGCTTTTGATAAGAAACCCTGTAGGGTCCTTAACGCTTGCATTCCCAGACTACAGTATAAAATCTCCTGGGGCCGATTTTTCCTGGCTTTGTATATTTTCTTGGTTTCCCCTGATCTGGTCTTCTATCCGCTCTTCCATTCTATTCCGGTAGTTTTGTTGCAGGGTCAAAAAAACCAGGTAAACACGCCACGGGTGGCCGAGGTCGTTAAGGCACGGATTCGTGAGCGGGAGGTCTGGGGTTCGATTACTACCAGGACCGCCCTCCCTGGCGGATTTCCATGTTTTCCGTAGTGCTCATAAATGGCGGGGAGATACCTAAACTTAGGCCTGGAAAGCTTTCTTACTTCATGCCTACCTCTTGTAGTGTCTCAATAGTAAAAACGGGCGTTAAACACTAATAAAAACGCTCTAATCGTCTGAGCTATCATGCCGTTGCGCTTGAAAGTCTTGTTATCTAGTCATATTTGTTAAAATCACACTACCTTCAGCTTTCTCCGTTACCGCTCGGGGCCGCAGCTCTAGCAGCTCCGAGAATTTCTCTTGCTGTATGGATAAATGTCTGATGATTGTAAGTGGATAATCAGTCTTCATTTTCTGTTACGAGAACAAACATTATTTCTGTTATTACTAGAGCCCTGTTTTGGTCACTTTGGATTTATGTTAGTGTCCGGTAATAACAGGACATTCACTTTGAACCAGTTGAAGTTAAAGCGAAAACGCCTCCCCTCCACAACGTGCAGGAGAGCAGTGTAAGTGGGGCTCGTTGCTGCCAAGCCATGCTCCATGCACAGTTACAATGTGTCGAAGTTCTTGGGGTTTCTTGGTATCCAAATGCAGAGCTCTAGTTATTACAAGCTATTGGTGCTTAAATGTTGCTAATTTCGTAACTTTTCTCGTGGATTGTATCAAGTCTGCAGTAATAGCCCCCATATTACAAAGGAACTTAAACAAAATATCACACAGAAATATCTCACGCGGAAGAATTACGAAAGTAGAGTCGTTGCGAGTGAATGCAAGCTACATTAAAACATATCAGAAAACGATTGACTTCAAAAGGACACCATTTGGAACAACTCATATTCCACAGGGGAAATTGCTTGTCCATAGGATGGTTCAGCGACTATTGAGACTTGGCAAAGATGGTGCAAAATTTTTTCCAAGACATCTCATCTTTAGCCTAAAATTAACTTCAATTGCCCATTTTATGAACTAAGAAAGTAAAATAAAAAATAATGCAGTTCACATTGACACAAGATGGATGAAATAACTAACTTTGAAACTCAATCCCCGTGCCACTGAAGTTGTTGATTTTTAAGTGACCTTCTTGGTGTTGAACGAGTACAGTTTTCAAATATCTATTTAATTTTATCTATTAAGGTAAACCTGTATTCTAATGTTTATAATATCATGATCACCTACTTTACGTATTGGCCCATTATGTCTCCAACAAAGACTGATCAAGAATTTCTTCCTCGACCAGCCTAAATTCCTCTTTTCAAGTGGTTTATATTTTTACAAAATTTGTGGTATCATAGCTTTATATTCCCCTTCGGACTTTGGGTTATTTTTGCACGTATTCTATTCAGTTTTATACCTTTGCCCCCTTTCCCATTTTCATATCCTGTCTACTCTAGAAGTTTTACGCTTGGTTCATATACGATGGACAGGCAAGGCAGTTTTCGAGAACAACGTGACATAAATCTTTCTAGCATTGTCACTTACCTACTGTCGCTCGCAATTAGATCGCTTCGGTATCCCGGGCTAAAATACGTTTTGGACTTTCCTCTAAATTGGTAACATCGAAACCATCTCCGCTAGGCCTACCTAGTGATCCAGGTATTATCAAGGTTTGTTAATGTTCATTTATTGTGTTGTAAACGTTTATCGTTTTAAGTTTCTTGCATTTTTAGCAGTAATAGGAACTTGTGTAGTGTAACCATTTTTTAAATTGCTGTTAATTTTTTTTTTTCTAATCGAGGTTTAGTAAAATGTATTCGCCTGATAATTGATTTGATGTTTCAAAAATTACATATTGTATTTTATATAAGGTACTGATTTAAACTTTTCATTTTTAAAAGTTATATTGCGTGAGTCAATGCCACGTTAATCTTTTTGCGTAATGTTAAATAAATCACAAAATATGTAAATTGATTCTCCCGTACTCCAAGGTTACCTTTCTCAAGAAATTACTTTTAGCATACTTCCTAATTTAACTAGAAACAATCCTTACGACACAATCCCAATGAAATATAAATATAATGCATATGTTGTAAACCTAATTGTGCATTTTAATTAGTAATGTAGATATTATGTTCATGTATATATCTATATTAATTAATTGTATGTCATTAAAAGAGAAATTTTTTCTGGTGTAGCTGTCTACGGTAGCCCAGCCAGTAAGGGGCAGAGCCAAAAAGGCAATAAACTGCTATACAAAGAAATGGTAACCCGAGGGACAAGCACTATGCCACTTCTTAAAAGACTTTACATAGGCGATGCTTAATGAACTAACAATCCTCTTGTACAGTTAACTTTAAACTAACCAATGTATATAAATGTTTTAAACTTTTAAATAGTAGCGGTTGGCGTGCGTTAGCAGATGAATTTGAACCAGCCAATAGTAGATGTATATTTTTAATTTTTAAAGCAAAGCACGAGGCTTGCGCGTGCTTGTGTGCCTCCTTTTGGCTTGGTGAAGACAATATCTAGTTAATTTGAATGGAATATATAATGAAGTTATATGCTCGGTTGGGGCACTCGAAGTTGTATGCTCTGAGAGGACACCTATATTAGAGGTTCAGTTTTTCAGTTCAGATAGTTAGACAATCAGATTCAGTTCGTCTCCGTGAAGCCGTGGCAGCTAAATGTATATTCGATGTAGCTAAGTTCTATTGCACGCAGAGCACCAGAGGATGCGAGAGATCTTGCGAATAATAAATTACCATACATATTCATACCTACTCATCGTGTGGTTATTAACACAGTTGACATGCTCTTCCAGTCTTGTTGAGCACTACTCACAAAATCGCGGAACAACACCCTGAGCTGTCATGAAGAATGAGAATCAACACCAAAGCGGTCAATAGTCAATCAGCGATACGTGGCTATAAAATTTGGCAATCGCAACTAAATCGCTTCATAATTGGGGACCAACTTGCCCTCACCGACAAAGTCACCATCAAGCTCTTGTCATGTCTAAGCGGGAAGGTATCGAATTGAGCATAATAAAGAATTTGGTAACAGAAAATTGCAAGATTCAACCTTGATTTTTAAGTTTTTATGAACAGTATCATTTATTTCATCCATTTTACGAATATTTTTATGTATATCATTATCAGAATTACAGGATACTTAATAGTCAAGAAAGTTAAAGAATGTAGCCTGTTCAATTAAATTATTTTCAATAAAAATATTACCTTTTTATTAGGATTCCAGAAGGCCATTAGCTTTTGTCTTTTGAGAGGAAATTGTTATTTTTTTTTTTATTTTATAGTTTTTTCCAATTTTTTTATTCTTCATTTTTTAATAATTAAAGCTCAATCTTTCCCAAAATTATAATACCTATATAAACATAAACGTTATTATTTTCAGCGATGGCATTTTCACGAACACCTTCTAAACAAAACTTTGGAATCTTTCAAATCTTAGAAAAAATATATGTAAATTTTGAATATTGTGAGATATTCTATGACAATGTTATTTTAAAACGTATATTTGCCATCTATTTTCCATGTTACTGCCCTCTCAGCTGAACTTTCTTACTGAGCACACTGACGTTTACGATTGAACAATTTGCTTATCTGGATAAGTAGCCTATATATAATGTAAACATAAACTTTAGGTTGCTAATACTATGATAGCAAAGAAGTGGTGTGTGATTTCATTTAGTAGAAAAGTGATTTAAAAAGACTGGCTCGAATAATGAGGAAAAGCGTGCCGGATTAGAAAAAAAGAGTGTTTAGGCGCACGACAAGGGCGAGGCATGGTTTATTGACCACTTTCCTGCGGGAGATATACGAGCCTGAAGGTGCGACAGGTAGCCGGGCCCCGCCGTCATCTTGCCGACCTCTCATCAATCACATCCTGCCAGGTCAACGACCTCGCCCCATGTCTTGCAAGTAGTTTTGGAAATGGCTCGGTGCACCGTGATGCATCATTTGCAAGCGGTCTCCGATCACATACGGCTTTCATAAATCATCTCTATAAAGTCCGCTTGGACGTTGAAGGCTTTCAATGCCCATGGTGGTGTGACAGATTACTTGTTAGGCTGATCGATTTATAAGCAGTGAATTAATTGGCCAAATTAGCTCTCATTTTCTTCCTTTTCCTCGCATTTATTAATATCAATATATTTATCTTATATTTGGCTAGTTATTTATTAGTCTTGAAAATTATTTATTACACTTTTGCAAATGTAATTTTTAGATTACCTATTATTTATAAAGTAAAGAAGGAATTGGATACATTTTTATAGAGATGGAAGATCGACGGAAAACAGGTTCGCGCTGTAATTAGATTCATGAACGCCTGCAGTTGAATCGTCAGCTCATGGGACCGCCACGGGTGGCCGAGGTCGTTAAGGCGCGGATTCTGAGCGGGAGATCTGAGGTTCGAATCCCACCAGAACTGTAAATAAAGCAAAAATTACTATCACTTCAACCATTTAATTTTGTGCGTGAAGGTCATGGTAGCAGAGCTAGTTAAGCGTCAACCCGGAAGGTTGATGATCGTGGCCCGAATTTTTCACGTCTGATTCTTCACTTCCAACACTCTGAAATTTAAAATGGTCCCCACTTAATGATACTTACATTTTAAAGAGGATTAACTGTTATAGAATGGGACAAGGCTTGATGGATTTTTTTTCTGGAAGTTACAGCTATCCAGTTGTTTATTTCCCTATGTTACGTTGACATGACACCGTGAGGAATGCGGTGCACCAGCGTTCGCTTAGGAAAACAACGTTATCACGTTTCTGCAATCTCTTTAAGTACATGTTTAGTGCTCACAGAATTATGGCGAGGAAGTGAGAGAAGAAATTTATTCATTTATTATTTATTATTATTTAAGGCATCTTCAGATATTCTTAATAATAAAATAAACGAAATATTTCTAGTTTCTGGTCAATCTTTGATGTGCAAAATAACAATGGCAACGCTGGAGAATTATCAGGTATCTCGTTGTAGAATGTTATTGTTTAGACGAAAGCGATAACACTAGACACTCGGAGCTCGGTGGAATGTTATTAAAGTTTGTCCCGCAGTTTTATACTTGCCCATAGCCAAGTCGTCTGCTTTTCATGATCGGTAGCGGAGAAAACCGAACGCCTCCTTTTGTGTTAGTTTGGAGTTGCGAATGTTATCGCACCTCTTCTATTCTTCGTCTATTGGAATTCGCAAATGAACAAAATATATAGGCATCTTCAAAAAAGAAATCAATATTAAAAATACCATAACATAATAAAATCAATCTATTAACAACATAACTTTAAATTGGGGGAGGAGCTGTCTTATTTTATACCTTTAACGTCTTGTTTTATGATTTCAAATTTTCCATTATGTGGAATATCTTTTTAGCTGGATTTTATATATAAATATACACATATTAATAATCGCTCCTCGCTCCTTAGTGTTAGTTTGGAATTGTGAATGTTATCGTCTCTTCTATTTTTCGTCTATTGGAATTCGCAATTAATTCATACACATACACTAACCTAAACCTAACCTGAAGTAAATTCTAGAAACCGTTGGACCTAGTAGTTTAATTCGGCTCGCTACGGCCTGACGGCCTACGCTCGCCCTTTTGTAAATATGAGTTGATAACAGGTAAATAAACTATTTCAAACAAAGAAAGAAAAGCACTCTATTACTAGACCCGTGAGGGATATAAGACTTGAATTTGTGTGATGGCGTCGGTCAAATCCACAAAAAAGCTGGGGGAAATTGTAAATATAAATTTATATCAAATTGTGTGCTTAGTACTATGTTAGGGGGTAAATCATTGTAATGATGGCAAATCTTTAACTCCGTTTTTAAAAAAAAAATATTTTTTTTAATTAAATTACATCGTAAGGATTGGAGCCCACTATCTTTCCTTTACGCTCTATCAGTCTGCGGTATCACACTGAATTCACGGTGTGGCTAATTACTGGCCTGTATCTGATGTCGACTACCTTCGACTAACAACGCTCTACTCCGCTGCCGTTCGTGAAAAGCAGCGTGACTTTCCCCAGGACGCATCTTGGGCTATGGATAAGTCAGTTTATTGCGTCTTTTGCATTCCATCATTGTCGGGCAAGCTGAACTGTTGTTGTTATTATTGTTTCAATATGCCATATGCCAGTCAGTTATGAATGAAAAACGCTATATTTTGAGTAATATTATGGTAATGCAGCCGAAACTCTTAACTAATCCGCTTCCAAGTGGGATTTACACAATTTTGAAACAACCTATTATCAAGAACATAAATATTACAAAACAGTAGGAGTTTTTTCCCTGTCCAAATTCAACAATAATCCAAGTTGTTGGGCAGCAACAGATAACAACTGAATTCTCTCTCATGGTAAAGTATAAATGCCATTTGAAATATCAAAGTGAAATTGGATGGAGTTGTGAGGACTAGATCCAAAATTTGTTCAATATTGTTTTTTAAAACTCCTCCCTCAGTATTTAAACTGACATATAATTTTTTTAAAATTAAATTTATGTTACAGAAATAGATTGGGAAGTTTTGATTGAACGTCCTGTATACATCTTTACACTTTTACACATTCAAGTCATGTACAATTAATGAATAGTGTTAAACGCCCATTTATTGCTATAGAGGCACCACAGGCGATAGACACTGGTGACACATGAAATGAATTATTGCGAAAGGATTTATTTTTAAGGAAGGAAACGTTCCAGGCCCAAGTTTAGGGTATCTCTCCGGCATTTGCCATTTATGAGGACTGAGGAAAACCTGGAAAAAACCTCAAGTCAGGGATGGCGGTCCTGGCGGGATTCAAACCCAGACCTCCAGCTCACGAGTCCGCGATTTAACGACCTCGGCCACCTGTGGCGGTCAAGTCATGTACAAGTAGACCTTATGACATAAGTATGTTATTCTGAAATATTTAATATCATTTTATGCATTTGTGTTTGTCACCGAATCCAAGTAACAATAAAATATAAATATACTTAAAGTGTAACTACTGAAATGAATATGTCTTCAACCGGACTTGAGATTTGGTAAATATGTGATCTAATACATATTTAACAGCACTGTTCAATTATTTTCAGTCATCTTTATTTCCATCAATCCACAACAAAAGTCATTGCAGATGTTTTGTTATCTCTCCTGAAAATTGATACGACAAAAAAAAAAAATCTTGCATCAATGGTGGTATTGGTTTTTGACTGCAGTGGGCTATGGCACTGGCGAAAGGAGAAAATTCTTCTTTATGGACGAGAGAGATGGATTAAAAGAGAAGGTATAACCGGACTCTGGGTCATCTGGGATTACCACTGCAATTGCCGTTCTGAATGCTGAAACGAGTTCAAAGCAACATGATCTTGGTCCGTTAAAGCGGGACAAAGAACTAATAACATCGATTTTTTTTTAATATAATTCCATGCTCGCAGTTCTGTGCTGCCAGCTAACAGAAAAAATACGATGCGAGAAGACTAGATACCTACACTGCGACAAGCTAACTAATATTGAAATATATTTAATTATTCTCTTCAAGAGAGATTAACGAAAACATATTTTTGGGACACCATCTAATCAAATAACTACTCTCTCTCTCTCCCTCCCTCTCTCTCTCTCTAGACCAGTACAATTAAATAACTTCTCTCTCTAGACCAGAATAGTTTATACACATGTATGCACACTGTGACAGACGTTTCTAATTTCTTTAAGTTTTAAAACTTTTTTAAATGTTGTATTTGTCACTTTGACTGCATAGATCTTCACCTCTGTAGATTGTGAACTAAATACCATAGGTGAAAATCTGTAGGAATGATTTTGTGTGTGTGTGTGTGTGTGTGTGTGTGTGTGTGTGTGTGTGTGTGTGTGTGTGTGTGTGTGTGTGTATACGGACGCTTTTGGACATATCACGTCATCAGCGTCCCATTCAATTCAAGACGTGAAACGAGTGACAATTTTTCTCAGAGGCCTCTTCTTTCATGTTTGAGGTTCTTTTACATGCCGTAAATCTACGACAAGAGACCCATAACTTTACTTTTTTATGACCGAAAAAATCCATCGGTCCTGGCCGGCGATCTTGGGTTTAGGAGGCAAGTATGATTACCACTGCACAACCAGGATCGACATGAAATAAAATGAAATAATGATAGCGTAAAAGTCTTAAAGCTATCTGGCATTAACCTTCTAAGAGTAAGGAAAAACTCCGGAAAAAAAACAAAAAAACCCTTCCAGCCCAACACCGGATTTGTAGTCGCAAACGCTATTATTTTAAAATGTTTAATTTACTCTCAAAGATATGAATTATTTCATAAAAGTATTTTAGAAATAAATGCCAATCTTTGAATTTAATGTTGAAGGAAGCGAATAATTATATATTTTTCCCTCAATTGTTATTATTGCTTATTAGGATTATAAGTTCAGTTTTTTCTTTCTCCCTCTCTCTTTTTTTGCGTTGATAGCATTAGTAATTTTATTTCTTCTAACTGTTTTTAAAAGTTAATTTGTGCGAAAATAATAAGAATACTCTAAAGACAAAAATCAGGATTGTTAACAGAACTTTGCAGAGAGGAAGCTCTGTGGTTTCGGTTCCCGCCAGGACCGTCCTCCCTGAGAGAGGTATTATCCCCATAAATGGCACATGCCGAGAACGTGCTCTAAACTTAGGCGTAGAATCTTTCCCAAATTATCATTTCATCTCATGTAACACAAGTGTGCATTGTCTGCGATGCCGCAGCAGGACGTTAAACATAACCAAAAAAATCTTTTTTTTTTTCTAAACTCTCGATGACTATTGAAAACAAATTTGTAACATTTACAAGAACTGGTACAATGCCTTAAAACCGTGTGACTGAAATATTTACATCTCCAGATCTATGGGGAAAGTAACACAAAACACTTCGCATGTTTTACCCTAATAGTTGATACAGTTTAATGCAGAAAAATGTGCTTCCTAGTTTTTGGTAGCGTTTACGATTTTTAATTTTGAGACCTGGGTTCGAATCTCGAGCAGGTTAAGTTATATATAAGATTTTTTTTCTTACCCTGAGAAAAAAATTTTAACTCCCGTTTTAGCTACTGAGGCATTCCGGGCGGTGGACACTGGTGATACATGAAATAAAATGATAAATTGGGGGGGAAAAAGTTCAATGGAAGGAAGCGTTCCAGGCCTAAGTTTAGGGTACCTCCCCGGCATTTGCCATTTATGAGAACTGAGGAAAACCTAAAAAAAAAAGACAAAAAACTTAGTCAGGGAATACGGTCCTGACGGAAATCGAACCTCAGATCTCTCGCTCACGACTGTGTTTTATTTATGTGTGGCTTATGGGTTTTCATTTTTAGAAGCAAACCTTTATCGGTTATGTTGTTGAGTTTAGAATTTTTAACGACCTCAGCCACCCGTTGCGGTACCCTGAGAAGATGAATGCGAGACGCCAAAAACTCTGAGCTCTTTTGAGACATCATTAATTAATTTAATTTCAGTCATCCCTACAGGCATTGAATAAACAATTTACACACGTCACGATAAAATCAAAGCATTTAAAGCGACAATAAATAATAAATGCTTCTTTTGGCCCTACATCAGTAAAAACAACGCCACTGTTAAAAGTACGGTTGTTTCTGTGTAATTTTCCATCGCTACACTGTGTCCACAGCTCGTGATTTAAAATCTGTCCCTCAGAGGGAACACAATATATTTCTAGACAGACACTAGCAAGAAGA
Organism: Metallyticus violacea; assembly: GCA_030762175.1. NCBI lineage: Eukaryota > Metazoa > Arthropoda > Insecta > Mantodea > Metallyticidae > Metallyticus > Metallyticus violacea. Next base: position 61,823,996 of record CM060841.1, on the reverse strand, counting down.
GCTTCTAAATCTTCAGGGACAAGAGAACAGTTTCTCAGGAAAGTACTTTTTTTCCCTTCCCTACGTCATCTGTTTGCAAAATACCGCAAACACTGCATTCGTCCAAGCCATATTTCAACTGTCATGTAGTGAATGGTAGGAACCTGGTGGAGAGATCTGAGCGATACCGGCCACATCCCGCCCCTAATGGAATAGTCACAGGGAGGAAAAAGGGAAGAAGTTATCGCGCTGCACGTCTTCAAAGGGCGAACTTCCGGAGATATGTTTTATTTTTCTTATATTTTGTGAGAAATGGCGCTCGAGATAAGCGACTTGCTGCTCAGTTCTGAGGTGGCCCGGGGGCTGAACGCGCTCAAGATATTTAGAAACTGTAGCATAATGACTCGGCCGTTCAGCATTACATTCAAGCCTTACAAAGTTTCCACAACTACAGGAATATTCTTCCCCTAAGTTAATTATGGTGTGGACTCTAGACGAGGAAAATTTTATTTTAAACGTGATATTATAAAAAAAAGTTAAAATTAATGTTGACAGTAATTAGTAATATCTCTGTAAAGATAGGATCTTTTTTTTTAACAGCGTACTTTTACCAGATCTAGATATCTAATGAAAAAGTTAATAAACAAATTTAATAATCTTCGTTCTGGAAGAAGTCTATTTCTAAAAACCTGCTACTTAAATGCGTTTCAAAACAATTTAATAGGATTATAAGGGTCTTGTTGCATTTTAAATCATCATCCTCATCATCGATTTACAAAGTTTAGATCTAAGGCTGTTGCGGTCCCTGACAATTAAACCATTTAGCTATACCTACAGATGTCAGGACAGGTGGTCAGTCCTCGCTTCACCTGCCACCTAGTGTGAGGCTAAGGCAGTGGTTTCCAAACTTTTTCGACTCGCAAACCCTTTTCATAAAGCTGTCAGCTAAGCGAAATCCATAATACAACATGCTTAACAACTTTAAATTATTCTATGGCAATGGTAAACCATTCCCCCTCCCTTCAAAGGTGACGTAACTACGTAAGTTCAAATAATTATAATGTATTTCAAATATGAATTGATAATAATGAAATAGCACCTTTCGCTATCTTTAATGTCATGTTTTTATATTTCGCATATTTCAATCTAAACAAACATTGACCATCATTTTTTTTATATAGTAGTGGTGGTGGTGGTTGTGGTGGTAGTAGGTGTTGTTATAAAATTTATATACCCATTACAAATGAGAACAAATAATAATACAGAAACAATAATAATAATAATAATAATAATAATAATAAACATTAAAATGGGAAGATCGACAAATTACAGATATATGAATGGAAACATTACATTATTTATAATTACACCATTTTTTGCGTTCTAACCAAAAGATAAATTCCTTCTATCTTCGCGCACTTTGGCTGGGAAAATATTCAACCAATTAGTGTGGTTCGCAAACAGGTCCCAGCATGAGAAATGCTTTAAAAAGTTTTCAGGAACAGCGTTTTTCTCAGGTGTTTTCAGTGGGTACATTCTGCCAGAATATGTACCCATTCCTCATCCCCCTCACAAAATGGGCAGATTCTCCTACCGTTATTTTTTTAGCCTTCCAACTTCCTAGTCTAAACCAGGTCATTCCTGATCTTGCCTTTTTTTTTTTTTCCTAGAACGAGCATATGGTTTTTTTTTTTTTTTTTTTTTTTTTTTTTTTTTTTTTTTTACCCCAGATTAGCTTAATCTCATTGGGTAGGTTCAAGGGGACTCGTTTTACATTCTACCTCGATTTCCTGCCTGCTGATAGCTTCTATCCTTGTTCTAATCTTCTTCCATACATTTTTATTATTTTTATTGTCTAGTTGGGACCCAGGTCAATTCCCCTGAGTACTCTTTCCACTTGTGCAGCCCAAAACGTTGGTGTTGCATTTTGTATCTGGTATCTTACAGGAAGCATTTAGCAGGAAGTGTGGACTGGTCTCTTTGCATTAGTCTAGGCCAGCATTTCACCGTCCTTGTTTTATATTAACCGCATCTTCATAGCAACCTACCTCCCTCATGACTCCACAGTTTCACGTTCCTTTGAAGAGCTCGAGAACCCCTTTCCAAAAATAATTGATATAGTATAGTGAAGCGTATCGGAAAATGAATTGTGAAAAAAAAAAAATTACTACTAAAAAAAAGTAATTAAGTTGGTGTATGCGTTACTAAACATTACGCAGTAATTCTATCAGGTGTTAGGTTACACTGATTTTAGTTGCGGTCTTTTTGACAGATATTGATGATCGTCACCTTCAAGATCTCTATTGCTAACCCTATCAACTATTGCCTTGATACTTATCAAGGTTGTAGGACCTTTGAAATTTGAGCCAAAAATGCTATGTAGATCGTATTTTGCCAATAACAACGGCAAGAAGAGATGATGTAAAAGTGAAAATGAATGTTGTGAGAAACACGATTAAAACTTTGAACTCTTTTAATAATTTTTGGTAAAACTAAAAACTATAATGAACATAAAATTGTTTTGCTAGAATAATTGACTTAATTTTTTTTAATTATGTATCTACAATGACATACAAATTTGCAATGTACCGAAACTATTTTATTATAAAAAATCACTGATGAAATTATCTCCATGCAGGATTAGCATGGTTTATAAAGAGAATGTATAGTTGGCATATCAAATCACTTTTCATGTCTTTACAATTTGAAGCGGTTTAGTGTGCTTCGGCTGAGTGCCCCGGGCTGGGCACCAAGTTTTGCAGCGGTTATGTTGGTGGTTACAGGGTGGTCGCCAATTATGAAGCGATTTAGTTGCTGATCGCCATATTTTGTAGCCGTATCGTTAACTGACTATTGATAGCTTTGGTCTTGTTACAACACCATGACAACAATATCTCAAGGCTTTGATATGCTATTCTGCGACCCGTGCACACTAGGATTGGGAGGGGAGGATATCAACTGTGTAAATGATTATGCGATGAGTAAATCTGAATGTGTGATAATTTATTATTCGCAAGATCTTTCGCGTCCTCTGGTGTTCTGCATACGATAAAACTTAGCTCCGTTGAATATAAGTTTAGCTGCCGCGATTTCCAAGGAGAGGAACTGAATCTGCTGATTATCTAAACTGCATTGACTGAACTGAACTGGTTCTCTTAGAATTGAACTTCTGCACTGATGAACTGAACTGATCGTTTGGTTACTTCAATTGATGTCAACGCCTGTGTGAACTGAACTTCTAATGTATCGGAAGAGCATACAACTTCGAGTACCTCAAGTGCCTGAGCAGAGCAAGTCTCGCGTCTTGCTTTAAACATTCAAAATACACATCTACTATTGCCTGGTTCAAATTCACCTGTCAACGCCTGCCACCCGCTACAATTTGAAAGTTTAAATAATTTATTTTAAATTGATTTGTTAAAAGTTAACTGTATAACCAAATGGTGAGTTCATTGCCTTAACGTACTCCAAAGCCTGGACTTTATTATTCCTCGCCAACGGGAGATCTTTAAACAAGTTGCACACACTTGTCCTTCGAGTCCTTCCTATTTCTTTGTATAGCATTTATTGCCTTTTTGGCTTTGCCCCGTTTCTGCCTGGGCTAGCGTAGATAGTTACACCAGAGAACTTTCTCTTTTCACGACATACAATTTAACATATTAAAGTTATAATATGTAAATTACTAATTAAAATGCACAAAATGTGCTGATTAGGCTTACAACATATATTATGTTTATATTTCAGTGGGGGTGGGCCGTAGTAACAGTGTCACATTTCATGTTAAAACTCTTACGTATTAAATGAAACAATCAGTATCTGGAATTAAAAATAAAAAAATATGAACTATTTATTTATAAGTAATTAAATATTAGTTCCAAAGAAAAATTTTGTTGTTGTGTCAATATTGAATTATGCTTTAAAAACAGTAATCTATAAGGTTCTGCTTTCAAGCATGTATGCACAAAGGACATATTTGCAATTGGTTGTACGTTGGATGAAACACCCTACTCGAGAATTTTATAATATATTAGTTTACTTACTGGAGATGGGCGGGAACTATTCTTTTGGCAAGGAAGGCGGCGGTGCATTATATTACTCTCATCTAATGTGATGAGGCACATTAATTAACCCGGTTGTGGACCCCGACCAGCTCACCCACAGAATTCTATTCTAGCCTTCGCACACCCATATTGCTCTAGCATATAAGTGGCACCCGTCGACAGCAAGAAAAAGAATGAAGGGTCTAGTGACATGTAAGCGAGAGCAGTAGAAATTATTCGAAGAAAGTCAAAATGTTAAATTTAGCAAATTAATATATCATTCTATCTAAAAACATTAAAGAGTGGTAGATGATTTTTGCTTAACAATTTGGTATATTAATTTTTAAATGTCTGTACATAGTATTTTAAAACTTTTTATTAAATTAATTATTATGTCGCAAAGGAAGAATCAGACCTGAAAAATTCAAGTCACGGCAGTTATTTGAACCAAGGATCTTCGGCCTTCCAATGCTTACGCTGTAACCAACCTATCTCCAAGCATGGAACCACGAATCTCTCTCATCTGGTTCTATACCTGAGGCGGCTATTGCCACTAGATTGCAGCACTGTTCATTGGTGACGTTCGATACAAGACAATAGATATTTACAATAGCGAAATAGCAGTAGCAAGATGGCAGCCCCTCTGAGAGAGTAGAACAGCAGCACTCTGTTGTGAAATTTTTGCGAATAAAAGGCATGGAGTAAAAATATTCATAAAAAAAGGCTTCCCATCTAAGATGAGAAGTGCCTGTCACTTTAATTTGTTCACAATTTGGTGCAGAAATTCAGTAAAGACGACCATCGCGTAGGCCAGTCACAGAGGCGAATTTGCAACGAGTCGAAGACTTAATCCAAGCTGACAGAAGGTAAATATAGACACTATAACTGCTGCTATTGGTTGTTTACATGGCATGCTACGCCACAATGCATGACAAGTTAGACTTTCGCGAGGTCTGTGCCCCATTGACGCAGCGCTTACTAACCCCACCATACAAAACATAAAGAAAGGGTCTGACATTACAGCATCTCAATCGCTGTCACGATATGCTAGCCCGAATTGTCACAGGTGACAATTATTAACCCGAGACAAAGAGTACTATTGAAACATCCAGCGTTACCGGGAGTTTAAAGCAACACCATCCGCCGAAAAATTGATGCTCACAGTATTTTGGGATCACGATGATATACTGCTCATAGCATTCCAGCCTGAAGGACAAAACGTAAATGCCGACTTCTACTATAACATCCTCAGAAAACCTCGTAATGTTATTCAACGCAAGCGACCAGGGCTCCTCGCCAATGGTGTGTTGTTTTCATACTGTCAAGAAGACAAATGAGACGCTACGCCATTTCAAGTGGGAAGTACTCGAGCACCCTCCTTAGAGCCCCCAACCTTGTTCCAACCGACCCTCTTAAGCATCGTCTTTCGGGTTAAAATTTCCCCAAAGATGAAAAAGCTGAAAGGTGCCTTCAGCAGCCTAAAGAATAATTTGTATGCGGTTGGATTTCAGAGGCTTGTGAAAGGACAGGACAAGTACGTGATGCAACTGATACTCTGTTAAAAATATTTTTCTTGATTAAACGTGGGAGATTTAATTACCCATTGAGAGTATCTGACAATGTGAAGGTAGCATGATTGGTCTTTTATTACAAAAATTAAAAGAACGCCTACGTTTATAGAAGAGATAGAACCTCAAATCCCTCCCGACTACTCCATCTGTTCCTCTAGACCCTGAGGTTTTATTTCTCTCTTTTCATTTATTTATTCATTCAACAATTAGAAAGAATATATACCCTCTAGGTCTAGAAGAAATATTTTCGAAATTTTAACTGAATGCAGTATCCATAACGGTTTAAAAAATGATATACCAAAATTAGCGAGAAAATCAAAATATTTTAAATGATACCATCTGAATTAGTAAAAAATGGCATTAAAATCACTATTTTCACTTCCATTAAAAACACCAAATATAAAATACCTCAAATATAGATCGTCACAGGGGTATCGAACCAAAGTCACATTAAAACATATAGTAGAAAAACCAATAAATAATGCAATAATTTGCATTAGACGTGAACCGGAAATAAAGGGCATCAATTAATCGTGTTTCGAACATAATTTTTCATGAAGACAAATTTCACAATAGTCTTTGATTGAAACTATTACGTCCTTTTTTCTCTTTATGATGACTGTACCCATTTGGAAATAACAGACACAAAACTTTAAACTAAAACCACAAAGAAAGTAAGATCAATAGCCAATCTTAATTTCCTTGTTATTTTCCCTGAGTAAGCTTATAATATTTTTCTTTCTCCCCTCTGGTGTCTTCTACCCATAGAAGTAAAATATGTGTTAACGTTTTTATAGGGCATAATCGCGCATTTATTGGACTTATTTAACTGGAAAGTTTCCAGAAAGGCAAGACAGCGGTTGTCCTCACAAAACAGGGAACCCAGAAAGATGGGGAAAATATGAACCACATTAATTACGTTCATTGGTGATATTTATCTTTTGTTTGTATTCATTTTAAATTACACTTCTGCCTCGTTCTACACTTGTCAAGTACAGTTAAAAACCAGAGTACTCTAAAATAAAATCTCTGGCTATTTCGTGCTAAAAGCATTTTCTAATGACAAAATAACGGTTCACCTCGAGCGCTTTAGAATGAAAGTTCTTCAGCAATGCCTTTATTTAACTCCCGCACCAATAGCTTTGAACTTTGAATCCCTTGGGGACAAAAATACGTGCGCTGTCAAGCGATTCTTTACGGCGGTTGGATTGTGTGAAACAAGTTCCTGTTTACTACTAAAGGTAGATCCAATAACGCTCGAACCGGAAACCGACAACTGCGCTTTCGGCTTGTGATGGGATGCATGATGTCGAGCAATCAGTATAGGCCGCAGGTTTGATGACCGAATCAGTGCGTATTCAGACATCTGAACGAGGAGCTGTAAAATTGAAAGAGGCTGAACCTAACAAACTTGCTCAAAGTCAGCTGCACGCAAGTGGGAGGCCGATTGATAAATTCTCAGAATTTTTTTTTTTTAATTTGTACATTATTTATATTTTTAACTTAATCGATATTATGATCCATATTCCAGTGAAACTCCAATACCAATTCGTGGTTTTCCAAAGTTTTTCTAATTCTCTAGAGATATTTGATGAAAAACTCTGATCAATTAAAAAGATTTTGAACTTTGGGAATAAATGGAAGTCAGAGGGAAGCAAATCTTGGAAATTTATAAACTTGTATTGAAACTTTTCTCCTTCATGTTCAATAATTAAAAAGGGGACTGCTGAATTTAAACACTGTCGTGTCGGTCTTTAAGATGAACGAAGCCCAAAAAGCGGAACAACAGCAGAATTCAAACAATAAATGCATGAGCGGCGAATTAGTGCGTGACATTATTGAAGCTAAAGGCATTTCAACCAAGTTCTGCAGTTCAGGTGCTTGAAAGCCGGCCGGGGAGCCGATGGGGGGGTCAGTACGAGTTTAACTCTAAGAACGTAAGGATTTGTTTTTGTGACAGTATATTAGTAATAGTAGTAGGTGTATCTTTATTGTTATAAAATGTTATATAAACATTACAAATATATTTTATTAGAAATTAGAAAGAGGAACAAATAATAATAAAAATAAAACAATACTAATATTAATTTAACGGTATTTACAGATATTTGAATGGAAACATTTTATTTATAATTACACTAGTGTTTGTGTTATAACCGGCAAATAAATTGCTTCTAGCTTCGCGCATTTTGGAAAATGTCCTGTCCAACAAATTAGTGTGGTTCGCAAACAGGTCTCGGTATGCCAATCGACCTTTGCCTTAAAAAGTTTTCTGGGTACAGGTGTATTAGTATTGATTAGGTGGTGTAATACAGTGTATTAATTACATTAACATGGCTCAATTCAGAAGTTCTTTTCCCAAAAGAGTATTTTATTTACGATTCTTACGTACATACGATGTACTGAGATTGTTTCAAGAAAGATTTTCTAACATTCAACTTCCAAATCAAGTTGCATTCATATATTGGTAAATAACATTCGTGAAACGGGAAATATTCTTGATAAAAATCGTACACAGTCGCACAAAGCAATCACCAAAGGCATCAGATAACATTGGTCATGCTTTGGAACTTCCCCTAAAAAAAAAAAATCACTTTCTCAGTATACGGGAATGTAAACACTATCCAGCAAACGAGTGTTTTGAATTCCCTCGGCAGCGAGCGAAGCGACACGTCTAACCGCCGACGATCAAACACCGCGCTGCGGGATAGTTTTTATGTGAAAAGCTTTTAATTTAGGCTACATAAGCGTTCTGAAAATATATATAAGGTTTGAAGTGTGACACTATATTAAAATATTAAGCAAATTTAATTTAGAACTCCAGGAAGCTGAGATTAATCGTTTGTGAGAATAGTGTACCTAAAGCAGCAAAAATGTTTTTTTAAAAAAGAAACATATTTTTCTTGATTATTAAAATAATTATAAATAATGCTAATTAAGCTTAGCCAAAATAAAAAAAAAAAAAACAGAATAATTGCTTAAAAAAGTTTTTTTTTAAAAAAACACATTTTTCTTTTTTATTAAAATAATTATACATAATGACAATTAAGGTTAGCCAAAATAAAAAAAAAACAGAATATTTGCTTAAAAAAGTAACCAAATTTTCATATATATTAGTTTTTGTTTAGCTTGTATTCTGTTGAGGCTAACACGAACATTGCCAATCAACGCTGCGTTCAGCAGAGTGGCCATTTAGCAGCTGTTTGGTTATTCTTTCTCGTAACTGTTTCTTTTATACGTTTTACTACGTTTATACACGCTAATGGTGTCAGGTTCAGAAGTTGACTGCCGCATTTTCCTCTTGCTTACAAAGGCAGCGCCTCTGAGGAATTTCTTTACAATGTGGGCACAAAGCTTGTCACTTTAGAAACGAAGCAAAGTTCTCGCTCTATTGCCTTTTATTTTTCTTCCTTTCCTCCGGCTCTTAAGCACCGTTAAACTGAAGATGTTGCTTGTTAACCTTGTTTAAACCAAACGCTGCCTTACTTCTATATTTTCGAGTGCCTATCTAACTCGTAAAACCCCGAATGACATAAACGGATAAGGGAACTCTTAAAAATTCGTCACACGTCTCATTTGCCAGCCCCTCTCCGCCCTTTTGTGGCCCTGATAGGACAAAAAAAAATGAACGCTCCATCATCTTTCTAAGCTTATGGTATGTTTCCTCACTAGATTCGTAAATGTCAGTTTTTCCCCCTGAATAACACTTGAGGGATAATGCAATCGACTTAAAACAGCTTAAAGAAGTGCTTCTCTCTCTCTCTCTTTGTGCCGTGAGGTGGTTTGTGCAAATGTGTTGGAATAAATGCCACCAGAAATTCACTTCACTTGGGGGAAAAATATATTCATTCTTTGTAATCTTTTGCTCTGGTGTGGTATTCAAGTTATCAGCACAGGAATTTCATTTAATTGCTCGTTTTTTACCCCAGCTTTAACATGGAAGAAGTTTTCTATGTTCTAGTTGAAGTTAAGGCCAACAAACAACGACGCGGCAGCATAAACCCGAGGTACACAGTATTGCTACTGTTCAATGTAGGCTGCAAGCTTCTGAAATCTTAATAATTGCAATTAACATTCATATACGCGTGTCTGATAATATACAAGAGACAGAGACAGAAAGAAAATGAGAATTTAATAAAATATCGTAGTAACACACCTACTTAAAACAAATTTATTTTCCTGATTTTTGTGCCACAAACATTCTTTAATTAAAGTCTGGAACCTAGTGTCCCGGTGCCGGCGGAGTCGTCTGCTAGGGGTTTCCCCGACGAAGACCGAGCCGCGTCCCGCATAGATGGCCGAGGGGTAGGCCTAGTTTGGTTGAAACACTAAGTCGACTTCTTTCTGATAGGCGTTTATTTACAAAAGAACAATGAAAAAGATTACAAAACGAATAGTAAGTAAATGAGAAACTTCATGTTTAAGTCCCATTCAAAAAGGTAATGCAAGAACAACCAATCGTATAAAACTAGAAACTTTTCTGTGAATCACGTGATGAGAGATGACGTTTCTGGTGGTGCATGCACATAACAGCTCTTATGACGAGCAACTTCTCCTACCGCTTCCTCTCATCTCCCTTGTCAAAACACTCCTCAAACCCACCAAGACATTGGTTTGCAGCGCATATGCAAAATGAATTAAGAAATGGTTTTTAAATAGACACACCAGTGACCGCCTGGCGCAGCTGCCTCTGCCATCAGATGAATTCTTGAAGTTTGAATGTAGCAATCCACTTTGGCACAGCGCCTTGTTCACACATGAAAACTATCACCCAGTGAGGTGGAGTTGCCTTATAATTTTTCATCAGAAAACATTTTGAGTGCATCAGTTATCTTAGCGGTAAAGCATAAACTTGCGGTGCAAGTAATCATAGGTTCGATCCCCACCTGATCACTTTATATCAGAAGAGCTCCTTGTTGCACATGGTAGGACGTGCAAGGCAAGGGGTTACAGTTTGTGGCTGCGGAACGCTATGCTGAATGATCGACCTTACTTTGAAATTGCTTTGTAGACGGCCCTATACGTAATAATAAAAGCACGATCGCGGAATTAATACATATGATGATAAAATTATTATAAACCATAGTTTATAGTATATAGTTTAAATCAGATACAGGTAGAAACAATTATTACTCTAGGCAGGAACTCAAACCATGGATCTTGGGCTTGTGGTGAAAACGCCCCTAAATTCTGAGCTATAGTGTCCTGTCCTGAGATGGCTTGAAACTACCTATATAAAAGGTGGTATCCAGAATATTCGGGACTTGTGCTGCCATCTGGTCAAAAACTTACTTTAAGACTAATGACCGCCGTCGTCCTCGAACCAGCGATTCTGCCATTTTCCAAGTGCATCTTCGAAGTCATGTTCATTAAGGGTGTTTAGCACAGCACAATTTCTCCTTGAATCCTCTCAATTGTGCCGAACCGACTTCCTTTCATTTTCAGTTTGGAGAATAGAGCGAAGTCGCAGGGTGCCAAATCAGGCGAGGACGGTAGGTGGAGGACAACCGTACTGTTATTTTTTGTCAAAAAGCTCCTGGTGAACAAGGAATTGTGACAGGGCGCATTATCGTGATGCAACAGCCAGTTCTTCCCTTGTCGCCAAAGTTCGAGCCGTCGTCTCTGCACATTTTCACAGAGCATCGCAAAACGTCAGCGTAGTACGTGGAATTCACTGTTGATTTGGTGGGACGAATTCTTTGTGCACAATCCTCATGGTATCAAAGAAAACGAGGAGAATGCTCTTAACTTTGCTTTTCATTTGTCTCGCTTTTTTGGTCTTGTAGAGTTCGGGCTCTTCCATAGGAAGGATTGTAGTTTTGTCTCGTCATAAGCGTACATCCAACTATCGTCGCCGGTGATGACGCTGGACAAGAAATTTGGGCCATAGGGTACGGTATGACGAAGCTCTGTTCAAACTTCAATACGCTGCGCCTTCTGATCAGCAGTCAGGGTCCTTAGTACAAATTTTGCGGCAACACGGTGCGCTCAGTTCATCAGTTAAAATTCGTTGTCATGTTCCATAACCAATTCCCACTTCATAAGCAAGGTCTTCAATGGTTCGACGTCGATCCTCACAAACGAGGTGTAGAACTTTGGCAACAATGTCAGGAATTGTGCAGCTGATGGGCCTACCGATGTGAGCATCGTCTTCAATAGCTGTACGCCGGCCCTGAACCGAGCATGCCACACACGTGTACGGCTCGTGCTTTGTCACCCAAATACTTGTTGAATTATTGATAGGGTCTCCGTAGCATTTTTCCCGGGATTTGCACAGAATTTGATGCACACTCTGTGTTCTAATCTTGGATCCATCGTAAAATCGCCACACACTACACACAGAGTATCATGAAAAGTACTATAGAATCTCAGCACACTACCCAGCTGCTTGAAACTTTAAACATTCACTAATCAGATGTGCTAGTGTTGCCACTTAGTGGTACAAAACTTTACTGCAACTACTGTCGAGATAGCAGCACCAGTCCCGAATATTGTGGACACCACCTCATATGTACGGCCCAGGCTTCATATTCGTGATCTCGAATTTGTCATATCTGATATTGATTCCAAATGTAAGCCTAACATATGGCTTATGTGAAAAACATAGCATTTAAAAAAGCATAGATATGTTTTAGTTATTATTAGATATTCCACATTTATGTCGTTCATAAATATATGTCCTATAGCCTGTAGGAAAGTTTAGGTCACCGTATTGCAAGCAATGACATCACGGAATATTAATTTTAGATTTTTATTAGGAAGTACCTAAAAAGCTTTGCTAAATTAACTTAATCTTATAAGCTCGTCCAGTAAGTATCTAGAAATAAAGATCTAAACATTTCTTTACCTCTCACTTCTTAAGTTTAACTAAATTTCGCATTCAAAGAGCGTTGGGGTTTTCGCGCGTCATCTTCAAAATGCTGTCCAGCTAGACAGTCTCTAAGAGGCCCAAACAGATGGTAATCACTCTCTTCGAACTTTGGAGGTAAGGGGGGTGAGGTAACATTTTCCAGCCCATTTTGTAGGTGACACTCAGAGCAAGATGAGTGTGGTGTTTCTTGTGTCCAGATCTTTTCCTATTGGCAGTGGAGCGAACGCTGTGTTGAAGAAGCTAACACAGCGGTTTTTCAAAATATCCTATTCTACGTTATGGGCAGTTACGGGACGCACAGAGCGAAGCTCATCTTCCACGGATTTCCTTCCCCAGGCGAAGTGATCACGCGAATCACAAACAGAAGCCCAAGAAGTTTCTTTTCACCAGACACGTTTTACACTGTATTCGCTTTGGCTTGAAATTTTTAGTGATAGCCAGAGCCCGGAAGTTCAGGCGTTTATTTTGGTTTGAAAACTATAAATTCTGAAAACAGACAGTAATATAATTAAAATAGGCATTTTTAAAAGTGAAAACAGAGAATAAAATCACTGACTATTAATAAAAAGCAGCATTTAAGATACTTAATAATTTCTTTGTCTCATAATTTAAATACTTAAGCATACTTTTCATGGTTACAAGTAACAACAAGCTGTTTTTTCAAAGGTATCAACTGTCATAGTCAGTCGCTCGTCAGGGAGACGCTTTTCATCATGGAAAAAGAACGTTCTATTTCCACTGAAGCGATTGGAGCATATTTAAAACAAGCTATTTCGGAAGCACTCTTACCAGTTACAACAAAACACTCACCTTTTAGGATATCATGGACTAGTTGATCAAAACAAAGTAAAGTAGTTTTGAATAGTCCTGGCAAATGAGCAAAGAATTCGCAATGGTTTCTAGTAGAGTTTATTTTCTGTTTATGCGTTTATAGGGAAATCAGGTAGTATCTCTCTTACTTCCGCATTGAACACATTGTAGAGACGGTTTGTTGCATAGTTGTATTGCTCTCATCTTTTTCGCTTGCAATTGTTTGTTATATTCGTGCAACTGAGAAGTTATCCCCACCACAAATATTCTAGAATTGTCTCGCGCAGATTGATACAAGGTCATTGGCCAGGATTATTAAAACTACAGTACTTCCCTCATTCTCTTTATGTCCTACTATTCTTACGCATTTCGTTCATTTCGCTAATGAAGATTCTGCTATTTAAAGAGCTCTACCCGAATGGGTTGAAGAGAAAGCTTTTGACTGCTTGAAAAGAAATAAATGTATAACAAGAGTTTCAATAGCTTTTGTGAGGTGAACATGACATTTAATGTTATAACTTTTTCACGTCGATATACTGCTTTTTAATGTGCTTTTTAAAATGCGAAATAATGCCAGAAAAGACCATAACTAACCAAAACAGGCCAAAAAAATAAGTTTTAAATATAAAAACTGGCTCTACCACCCCCAAATGCGCGGAAACGTGTTCATTTCTATCTGACACTTAACTATATCCACCAGGATATAAAAGGCATTTTATCCAACTTCCTGTCTCTGATGTTAGCTATAAGTACACCTGTATTTTTCTTTTTGAAACGTCTTTTGCTAATAAACAAATAAAATAGGTATGAATCATCAACTTGCTGTGTTTTGTCTATAGGGAGGAACGTTGCCTTCCACGGGTATCGCAAAAGGCTAGGTCAAGAATCAAAAGGCAACAAATTTTTACTAATAACTATGTCATTCGTTCAATTTCTGTCATCAAAATATCCGCTCTATGAGCTGTGGCTGAGTCTTGTTGAAAAAAGGCGATATCACGCTCCCTGTCGGTTATTCTCTAAAAGGTGGGAGGACTGTATTCACTTTAGTTTATATGATTTTGTCTGTAACAACTTGGTAGATTTTTGCACGAGCCATAAGAAATGAAAGATGTTCACTAATTTTTGTGGGAATTCTCCAAACGATGACCGATATTATCTAATATTTCTTCGGTGATAACTCGATGCTGTTTGTTAGGTTTCTTAGACTGAACACTACCCGTGATCAAAAATGTATTATAAAGATTATGTATTGTTTTACGGCTTGGACATTTACACCCAGAATCTTTCTTTAAATTATCTTTGAACTTGATGAGCTGAGTTAACAATGAATAATTAATTTATGCATAGAAAAAACATACTCAGCCATGTTTCACTCCACTATTGAATATAAAACAAAAAACCACTCGTGGTCTAGTTTCAATCAACGACGGTAAACACGTGTGCACAGAGGGAAAACATCTCAAACTGGTTCATAGTTAATTGGATCGCTTTGTAAATCTGCTATATATCTGTGCTATTTGATTTACATTATTTAAAAGTCTACCAAATGGAAAACTGGCCTTATCCAGGTGAAGTAATATCTAACAAAAACAGGAAAATCTTCTACTATCCAAATAGTACAAATTTGAAAATGTATTTTAATGCTATTGTTTACAAATAAGATAAATTATATGGTGAGGAATCTACTGGAATAAGAGATTTTGGCACACAACAGTTGTGAATAAGGCGATTTTTATGGAAACATTTCAAATAATTTATTGTTTTTGTTTCAAAATACATATTAATAGATAATCCCCCCGTTTTTTAACAATTTTGAATATTTCAACACTCTTACAATTCTAAGAAAGACTAATATCGACCTTTTACTTTCACATTTTCTTTCTAGAATTTTAATTTTAAATTCTGTGTTAATCATCTTCAGCTTCCATAATACGTGCCAAAATGAATGCATCTCTTTAACATAATTTACATTGAAATTGTTATGAAATGTATGAATTTTGTGTTCCTCTTAATTATGACAAAAGTTGTTTAGTAAATTTTCAAATCATTTATTACTGATATAACGAAGGTTTAGATTCCTTGGAGTTAACATTTCCAAATTTCTCCCGCTTTTTAAAATGGTCTTACCTAAACACAAATCTGACTGTCAATTTGTATAACCTCGCAGTACGACTTCTACAACCGAGCGAAGTAGCTCAGGCCGTAAGACTTGGCCGGCCATGTCTATCTTGTTTTCCCCCAGTCGCTTTCCCTGGGATGACTCTTTTCCACGATTTTCCGCTCTCCTATTTCATCTCATTTCATTCTGTTGGTTCTGTTACAGGTTAAAAGTGCCAGGCGGGATGAACCTGTGTTCTGTGGGGTGTGACGGTGGCTTGCACTTTGGAAAGGTTTCTGCACCGGTATCTGCCTCTTCTGGAGAAGGAGGGACTCCGCCGGTGTGTTCCATGTGAATGTATTGGGAGGATGAGAATACTTTCGGTATGTGAACAGTGCTCACGGCTGGCCATTTGTGCCTACGCGTCACCTTAAGGAAGGACTGAAATGAGGGAAATACTGGGCGACCAGGACGCAGATGGGGTCCCTAGCGTGTTTCCAGATAGAATATTCCGACGACAGAGCAGCGCCCTTCATGTGGTCCGCTCCCATCCGCTTTGAACCCTCTAACAGAACGAATGGAATGAAATGGAAGAGCAGACAATTAGTGGAATGTGTATACATCCCAGTATTCGCCAAAGTGATCAGGAGAAACAACGAAAAAAACTCAAGATCTGCTTAGCCGGCCCAACAGAAATTGAATCAAGGACATTCCGAAAGGGATCCTCAAGTGTTATCGCATGAACCACCAGCTGTGTTATTGGAAACATTGTTAGAGAATCCGTCTATGTCTGTGTTTCACCTTCCATGGATTGTGGCCGTCCTGTGTATCCCTTACCAAATCCCTTCCTCTCGGAGATACTCTAAATTGGAGCGTAGACACAAACGGCAAGGCTGAAGGATCGAATATTCTCCTCTGTCCCTTGCAATTCAATCCCTGAGTGTCAGGCCTCAACCTTTTGTAAACAAACAACTATAACCTTTTGTTGTACATGTGCATCAACTGGATCGAAAGCTATACATTTGGGATGTACAAATCATTTTACTGTATGAACAGTGGAAGGAATGTTTACAAAGTTAAGTTCGTGGTGCAAAAAAACACAATAGGCTACCAAAGAGATCGATTCATTTTGTGTAGTAAAATCGATTATAGTCGTAGCAATGAGAACAAGAGAGACCTTGCACAGCTATCAATAACCCCCTCCCCTTTCTTTCTTTCAACGTGTATACTGTCACTGTCTCATTTGAAACCGTCTTTGTAGATGGCATTTGTTGATATCTTGATAGCTGATAATTTCACTGAATTACTGAAAAATAAATTATATTTTCGTCCTGTAACAGCATGATGAATTGCTTGATTTCTGAGAAAGATATATCGATATACCCACATACAAGAGCAATGGAATCCTTTACTATGTGGGTTAGGGCAGAAGTAGCAAGTTCTTGACAGTCTGTAAACGACGACAAAGACACGCCTACAAAGTAATATTTATGGAGGCGAAACGTTTTTATGACGCGGCCGTAAACATTCGGTATTGCCTGCCTGACCCAGAAGGGGTCCTGTTAATGGTATCCGCTTGATGGACAACGCGAGGAATACTCTGGGCGACAGGAACAATCCCTCGACTTTCTCTGACGCCCTTAAGATGTTTGTAACTGTGCTCAGGAATGCTAATTTATGACAGGGCTTCCAAACCGTTATCTACCATCCCTACTTGCTTCAAACAAACAAAAGTTTTTGTTCCCACCATCGTTAACAAGAGTTCCAGTTTGACCTTAAGATCACCAAATCTAATTCTTTTTTCTGGGGGGTATTCTGACTTCTGAGACATACATGCCTTTAGCGGAATTGAACGCTTTGTCAAACCATACCGGAGTTGGGACGAGGCTCATCCGTACAACAGCTAGAAACACTGTCCCTTATCTGTATCATAACTAGACGAAATTCATGATTATCAACATTTGACGGTTTAAGCCCATGATGTTCGTTCCGATCTCATGTATAATTATAAAAGTTGTAGCCAAAGTGTCCTTGGTCTACAACACTTGTCTTGTTTGTTGGTTTCAATGGTCATTCGTTCAACACGTTCCCTAAGTTCTTTCTATCTAACTCTCTTTTATGTATTAATTTAATTCTTTCCTAATTTCTTTATTTAGTTTTTTTAAAGTTTTTTTTACCCTACTATACTCCTTGAGATTTTCATTTCAACTACTTCTATTGTTTATTTTTTCCCCTCCCTTTTAAATACAAACTTTTCATCCATACAGGAGCATGGAAACAGCCATGATCTTATAAAATTGAATTTAAATTTCTCTTCTAGTATGAGCTTTTTTGAATCACATATATAATAAAATTTAAGTGTTTTTACAGATATTATGATTTTTAAAATAATAAATGTTACAACCTAGGTTATTAAAAGCGTTAATGGCTTTGAGGAAAGGTAGTTAATGGTTTTACTTGTTAATATGAAATTGTGCGCCAAAAATATAAATAAAATATTAATTTGGAGTTTAAAATAGTAAAGTATTGGAACTAAAAGAAAAAAATAATAACTCCAATTATATTTATGATGTGGCATATATATATATATATATATATATATATATATATATATATATATATATATATGTAGACTGTTGCAGTGAGTTTGCTAATTATTGGGGGATAATGTCCGTTAAGGAGGTAGCGGCAGTTGGGTTGTCAATAACGTAGAAGTTTCAAGAATCAAGTCTTGTGTTTTAACCTGATTTGGGGAACGGTATCAATAAGGAAATTGTGACCAGACCTCCAAACACCTTCCTTTCCCTAGCTCGGAACCATGTAAGATAAGATATGTAGTAAATTTAGCGAATTCCTAAATAATTGCTATTGTGGTTGTACCCATGAAAAGGTTTTATCCTATTTACTGATACCAAAATGATGATAAAAAATCATACTTGTGTATGTGTGTGTTAACACTGTAGCGACCATAATTTTCAACAAAAACTCGGCATATATCGATCAAATAACAAACCATTCATCATGTTTGTAGCCAACAAAACAGGAACATTAGGAGTGGGAATTAACCTAAAAAAAAATATTTATATTGTTCAATTCTCTAACGTTACGTTTGTATGCGAAAAGAGCGCGGAAAACAGAATTTCTTGCACAGACTGCATTTTGTTCTGACACACTGAATGGGCTAAATGCACTACACCCGAATATGCAATTGGAAGTCTGTATTTTACCCAGGAATATGTCGTTTTGAAGAAAGAATGAATGAATTGTGTTTAACGCCCGTTTTTGCTACAGAGGCACCACAGGCGATGGACATTGATGATACGTGAGATGATATATTGGGAAAGGATTTTTTTTTTTTTAAGGAAGGAATCGTTCCAGGCCAAAATTTAGGGTACCTCTCCGGCATTTGACATTTATGAGGACTGAGGAAAACCTGGAAAAAACCTCAGGAAGGACGGTCCTGGCGGTATTCGAACCCAGACCTCCCGCTCACGAGTCCGCGACTTAACGACCTCGGCCACCCGTGGCGGTCGTTTTGAAGAGGAAAGGTGTGTGTGTGTGTGTGTGTGTGTGTGTGTGTGTGTAATATAAAAGAAAAATAAAAATAAAGTAACACTATAAACAATGTAACAAATTAACAGTAATCATAATAGTAGAAAAGGATAAAATACTAAGAAAAAGTCACACTTGAGATCACTATATTTCGCACTCGTGGAGTCCTTCTATGGCAAGAAGACAAGTCTAAGATGTATTAAACAATAAAAAGTATTAGAAAACACAGAGAAAGTAAGAAATAAACTTAAAAGAATAATAGATAAATAGTAAAGAAGTCAAAAGCAAAACACGCAGAAGCAAATTAAACTTAATAAGCAAAGTTAAAAGCAACACCAGAGGTGCAAATAATATAAAAGAAAAATAAAAATAAAGTAACACTATTAATAATGTAACAAATTAACAGTAATTATAAAAGTAGAAAAGGATAAAACACCAAGAAAAAGTCACACTTGAGATCGCTATATTTCGGACTCGTGGAGTTCTTCTATGGTAAGAAGACGTTCTGCTGCAATAATTACTATATATATATATTATATATTATATATATTACTCATAAAAACACTCAGAGTGTAATATAAAAAGGTTCACATAAAATTTCACACTAAAAACCGTAAAATTGAACACCAAAACCACACTATATTTCGAGCTTGGCTCTTGGTCACGTGATGAAAATGTTCATTTTCGAAATATAGTGTGGTTTTGGTGTTCAATTTTACGGTTTTTAGTGTGAAATTTTATGTGAATCTTTTTATATTGCACTCTGAGTGTTTTTATGAGTTTTTATGAGTTTTTATGCTTTTTAGAAGTTTTTATTACTCTATTAATAGTATATATATATATATATATATATATAAATTAACAGTAATTATAATAGTAAAAACATTTGTCTTCTTGCCATAGAAGGACTCCACGAGTCCGAAATATAGCGATCTCAAGTGTGACTTTTTCTGAGTATTTTTACTATTATAATTACTGTTAATTTGTTACATTGTTAATAGTGTTACTTTATTTTTATTTATATATATATGTGTGTGTGTGTGTGTGTGTGTGTGTGTGTGTGTGTTCCTACGAACATGCTGTCATCTTGAAAACCATATGTAAACTTAATATAAAAATATTAATTTTATGTGTCTTCCCTCTTCAAAACGACACTGTAGTACTATGAGAGTAAGAAATCGCACCAAATAGAATTTTGCCCACCAATGGACACTGCTTTTTGAAACGATGCTCTCCAAATGCATTTATCGGAAGTACACCCAAAGCAGGAGCAGATTTAGTAGCAGTAACTTCAAAAGTTGTCGATACGAACTTCTCTACTGTATATACTGTGCTTTTAACACGAGTAATAAAAAAATACTATTTAATTAGCAAAATAATTCATTTTCCGTGCATCGTGTATCTGTTGTTAGAAACAGAGTAATTTATTTTTATAGCACTAGAAGTAAACGCAACTTATACAGCTATAAAAGTTGAGACTGCGTTGAAAAGCAGAGGACTCTTAATCTGTTCAAGCTGTAGGTAGCTGCAAAAGCGGAGGAGGCAGATTCGAATCCTGATTAGGAAAACAGTCTATCAACCTCTATAAACAAAGAAAAAAAAACTTTTTAAAATAATTTCCAAATCGCCAAACCATTGCCATGAAAACTTAAGTAGCCGCTCGAGATAGAGTAAAAGGATGCAGCGTACAAAAATAATTAAAGAAACAAATGAAAGCAAAAACAAGTTCTTTCTTTACTCTTAGCTTCCCGAGTAGTTCTTCCTGCTTTTCTTTCATTTACTTTATCCTTTTTATTTTTTAATTAATTCCAGCCTCGTTCTGTAAGTTTTCTTGCAAATGCCCGCCCACCCCTCCCATTCCATCATGCCTTTCTTCATGGTATTGTCTCTCTCTATTTATTTCCTAATTCCTGTGCTGTAGCCTTTAAGGTTTCCTTTTTCGTTCAATCTTTTACATACTTCTTTCTTAATTTGCAGCTTGTTTTTATTTCTTCTTTTTTCTTTCTTGTCACGTGTTTTGCAAGGCCTCGTTTCAACAGCTAACATGCTTTGTTCCCTCTCCCCCTCTCTCTCTGTCTTTCCTGCCTTCTTTTAAACAAGTGTAATGAAATTCAACCTTGCGTTACAGAGAATCTGTAAGGCTTGTACATCCACAAAGTAACATAATGTTCTGCAGGAAGCACCAATAACTCTGAGTACATATTTTATCTTAAAATATTGTGCTGTGTGCATCGCCAACTTTTGTTACTCTGTTTTCCTCCGTGGCAATGACTGTCAGCAAGACACTTCATCAAACGGGCAGGATTTCCATTCCACATTTAATTATCTGGTTCTTGCCTTGTGTTGTCGCCATTGCAGGAAGGTTCCCAGGTTTAGTGGCCTGCAGCTACTACTAACAACACTCCTTAAAACGCTGGTTTGTTAAGCCAGTGTGACGGCTTGAACACAAAAGTGCATTTCTAGTTGAATTTCTGAATATAAGTCATAGAGTGTACGCGACAATCTTCAACTTACGCGTGGAGCCTAGCAATATATCTGTGAACTAAAACACGAAAAGTAACGCCTTCTAATGTTTTATTTGGTCATCATTTCAGAATGTGAAACGGCCGATAAATTTGGTTCAGAGACCTCTTTTTTTGTTTTACCTGCCGTAAGTTTACGAGATGGATCAATGGCTCCACTTCTCTTCCGAGGGAAGCCATACTTAGGGTTTTTACTCCATAAAAACCATTTGACCTTTGCTGGGTTTGAACGCGCAACTTTGGGCTTATGACACAAGTGTGGTTACCACTAGACCACCAGGACTGACGAGACCAAATTACCCTAGAAGCTCATACTTTCTCACTACTGGAAAAATCATAAATACACTAGGAAAGTGTACCATCCAATAATAATTAATAGATTCATACTAAACAATCTATTAATTTCTTAGTTATTATTATTATTATTATTATTATTATTATTATATGGGTATAGCTTTTTAAGCAAAACAAAAACTGGTGATTTGCTACTACTTTACTGTTCATACCTACATACTTATTTTTCCACATAATCGCCCTGATAATGAATAAACACCTTCCCATCACTACGGGTGACCGAGGTCGTTAAGGCGCGGACTCGTGAGCGGGAGGTCTGGTGTTCGATTTCCGCCAGGACCGTCCTCCCTAACTGAGGTTTTTTCCAGGTTTTCCTCAGTCCTCATAATTGGCAAATGCTGGGGAGGTACCCTAAACTTAGGCCTGGAACGATTCCTTCCTTAAAAAAGAATCCTTCCCCAATTTATCATTTCATCTCATGTCCACCACCTGCTGTGCCTTAGTAGTAAAAACGGGCGTTAAACACTATTAAAAAATACATCTCTGAACTTGGGACCAGTATCTTGATACCGTTGCTGTAGAAATCGCAGCCTTACTTCTGGCTGCACTGCATCATTGGAATCAGAGTGATGTTGTTCTTTAAGTTCTGGGAACAGACGAAAATCTGTTGGCACCAGGTCGGATCTGTATTGGGGATGATCAACAACTGCGAAACCATGACGCTGATTCTGTTTTGTCACTGTACTGGTGTGCGAACGAGCGTTGTCATGCTCCATATGTGGAAGAACTCTTTGAACTTATACTTTCAGTTTTGTTAGTTTTTCACGTTACCTTACAGAACATGGTCTACTTAATGTATGCAGAATGAAAACTGTTCATGTTTTCTGATTCCTTACCACATGGAATCTCTCAAACCAGTCTTAGTTTTGTTTCATCAGGATACAGTTTTTCAGAAATTATAGAAAATTAAGATATTCTGAGAGATTTAAACCAGATAAATTATTTACTTTATGAATGGGACAGTAGGTTAAACCAGAGCATTGGATTAGAAAAAAATTGGCCACAAAGGAGCAACTTAGTTCTTGAAGAAAAAAAATGTGAAGTATGAACTATTGGTTTCTCCTTCTAATGTCCTTCTTCCTCCACTCCATATTAAGTTAGGTCTGATGAAGCAATTTGTTACTGCTCTGAACAAGGATAGCGATTGTTTCAACTTTCCCACAGAGAACTGAAGCTAAGATAGCAGCAGGTGTTTTCGATGTACTCCAGATTCGTGAGCTTATGCAGGATGAGACCTTCCCTCAGTCGATGTCCGAGTTAGAGAAGTCAGCATGGTTAGCGTACAAAAAAGTGACAGAAAACTTGACAACAACAAGAAAAAGAAATTTGAGAACTATAAAGAAATTGTGGAGGAAATGTTACTACATTTTAGAAATCTAGGGTGTAGAATGAGGGTTAAAAGTGCATTTTCTCAATAGTCACATTGATTACTTCCCTGCGGTGCAATGAGTGAAGAACAAGGTGAGCGGTATCATAAAGACATTAAAACAACGAAAACCGTTACCACGGTCATTGGCATGTGTACATGATGGCGTACCACTGTTGGTATTTAAATAGAGACATTAGTAAAGGAAGTACCAGAACTAAGAAAAAAATATTTTTTTCTTCTCCCTAATGGCGAAACAATTTAGACATTCATAATTATTGACACATAGCTCTCTTTTTTCATTATATTCATTAATACTTAAGTTAAAATAAAACTTATAAAAACAGTTTGGTCTTAGTTATATGTATTAAAAATTATTAACATTCATAAAAAATATAACTACATTATTACATATGACCTGATTTTGTTTAAAAACCTAGTCCGATAGAGTAAAACTGAAAACGCATTTGAATTCAGGGGATTCATATTACATACATGCAGGTGGAAAAATAAATAAAAATATATTGTAGGCAATGGTAGTGCCTTTAGGCGATGGTACTGCGTTAAACCTTTTGGGTGCGTGTGTTCTTTGCGGCGTAACTCCATGGTTGGCCTCTTGTTTTCGGGATCGAAGCGATGTACCCAGCTGTCGTCATCTGTGACATTGTTTTTTAAGAATGCATTGCCTCCCGTTCGTAGCACAGAAGCAATTGCTGGCTAATATCCAATCTCTTCTGTTTCATGTCAGAAAGGAGCATCGTGTGCAAAGTTTCTGGAATGCCAGTTCGCAATTATCGCCTGCACTCGCTCCCTTGATATGCTGCACTTGTTGACAGCTGTTCCTGCGTTATGCGATGATTCGCTCTAATGAGTTCATTGACATGGTTCCGACGAGCATCATCAGTTGCTGTGCGCGACCTTCGACTGTGTCCTTTGTCACACAAGTTGTGAGTTGCATCAGACAGACAGAGTTGCACAGTACTGAAGTCTACACATTGATCGCCATAAACTGCCTTCATTCTCCGAAGAATTGCTGTCTATAGAGTGTACATTTTCTGCTGTTAAAAATTCTTATTGCAAAGTGTTTCAGATACACCAACATAGTATTGGTACACACCACCATGTTTCAGACTATAATTCCGAGTTCTCTAGTGGCAGAGGTACGAAATGTGCGTCAATGAGGCGGGCAAGCATGACAATCCTCAAACGATAATGCCAGTAAATGGCGACGATCGAGATTCAGTTCATGGTTCTTAAAATTGATTTGGTGAAATTACACTAGAAACTTGTGTAACAAAAATTGCCTAGTACAACATGGGTTGCCCTTGTTGTGTTCCGGTTATACGTATAATAATGGTAGTGCACCGCATTTTACAATATTTAAACTTTCTAAAGAGCAGTCATTAAAGAAGCACTAGATTAAGTGCAAATTTAGTAGTTAGCAATAAAAACTGTAGTGTGCAATGAACATTTCCAACCCAATTTGAGATTAGAGAGCACATTTACCCTGAGCAAAATGGTGAACCAGTCGTGTTTCTAGAATAATTCCCAAAATAACTAATAATGCTGATCTCACACTTTCCCCTAATTTATCATCATATGTGACAATGAGGTCTATCAATGAAAGGAAAGATCCAGAAGCAAGGGTGTTATAACATGTTGCAACTCCTTCGCAAGCGAGATGAAGAAGCGACAGTTCAGAAGTTTATAACTATTGCCAAGGAAGACTATGTCCTTTTCATTAAAACAGATGCTGATAAATATAATGCTTCCAGTAATTTGTATTTTTTAAAGATTTGTCCTTGCCTTTGCAGAAGTTCAGTTCGATCTTGCAGTGTAGTGGAAGTAGTGAGTTAAAATGTAACAGATGCAGCAAATTGGATAATTTGGTGAGTTGCCTTGCTAATAATAATAATAATAATAATAATAATAATAATAATAATAATAATAATAATAATAATAATACCACCACTTCGCTTATTGAAAAAAGTGACTTCTGTAATATAAATGTACATGGAAAGTTTACCACTAGATCATGATTTGGATATAAAGAAAACTGGTAAAATAAACTTTACATTAGAACAATTGAAGCTTTCTTATGAAAGTCAAATTAATGTTCAGCAGAGCTCTTGATTTGGGCTGCAACATTTTCTTATACATATATAAGGTGAACTGTATTTTGCATCACAATTTCTTTTCCAATATTTGGTTAAAATTGCTTATTCTATTTGTAGAGAGCATTATAATTAGATGTAAATGACTATCAATTTTATAATTGTATGACTTACAAAAGTCACATCTGCATGTGTGTTTAAATTATTCATTAATTTTGCACTGCAGTAAATTTGAGTAAAATGATTTTTATGCTTGTTACACTAATGAAAATGTGTATTGCACTGCAGTAAACGGCATGGACAGAATTCATTTTATTTTTGTTTCGTTCATATATGAACATTGTTTATAAACAAGTTCATATATTTAGAAACCATTGTAATATTGTCTAATGATAAATGATGTCATTTTGTAAACATAATACTATGTAAAATGATTGTGTTTGCTATAGGCAGTGTTAGGACGACGCTGGCCGCATTTTTTTTTTTTTTCTGCATTGGAGTCGTTCTTGAGAAAGGTAATTGAACACAATTTATTATATCTAACACTCCGAACTGTATTCACAGTAACACAATAAATTAAGAAGTATTAATTCTCAGCATAAATGCTTCCTTTGAGAATAAATAAAATGTTTTTACAGCAATCTTTGCTGATGATACTAGTATTGCCATTACAGAATCTCATCTTAACGATTTATCAGTTTTGTCAAATAAATATTGCATTTAACGACATTATCTGTTTCACTTTTATTTAGATTCTTAATTATCTTATATAAGAGGGTGTGCCTTCCACGTACATTGTCTTCTACTGTGCTTACGACTATATAGCCATGGTGGGCTTTTCTACATATTAGTTTTTAATAATATACAAGTAACAACTACTGAAGAATAGAAATGTAAAACGTTCTAAGTACCATTTTTAAATTAATTTCAAAAGTACGTTCTATGTACCCAAATGCATATTCCTAGTCGTGTTCTAAGTGCCTATATGTAGATGAAGTAGTTCAAATACTCGTTAACAGACAGCGCAATTCTAAATGCTATACTGTCGCCTGGTGTTCTAAGTGCCATGCAGTGATAATATTAGTTTTTAAAGGAAATATTTATAGTACAAAAATATTTAGTAAGTGCCCATACCTTTTTGAGTTGCGATAGAGATTTCGTTATTATAGAGAAAAGAAGAAGTATAAGTAAGGCCTTCATTCCTCAAGATTTACATAGGACTGGTTTAAGCCAAAGCTATAAACCCTTTTCATGTAGTTTCATGGGAATCTAGTGATTTCTTTGATTTTAAGAATGTTGCTGATACACTGTGTGTGCAACATTTCAAAATGCACAGTGGTTAAAGTATTTCGATCTCATTCATTTCAAATAGCAATTAAAAGAACTTACTCGTCATAAGAAAGATGTGTTTTTCTTGAAATGTTAAAGAGAGGAAAACCAACGGTTGATATACAGCAACCTGTGCTTCGTCTGAAAGATCAACCCCGTTTAACGGTTGAAAACAAGAAAGACCTTTCTTCGATGTTGCCATTCCTTCCTGAAGAGCACACAAAGTTTAATGAAATACCAATTTCAACTTGTGTAAGAATGAAAAACTGAACTCTTCCTGTCGGTTGTGAGGAGAATATACGAAGATTGGTATTCTTGAACATGTTTCATAATACATTTTTGTACTTTTGCCCTTAATAACATATTTTGTGCTAATAGTGTTATAATTTATGTTCCTACTAATCGGTAATTGTAATTATTTCCCTCTAAAATTTAAAATAAAATATAACAAAGGTTTGGATGACACTTGTAACCGATTCTCCTATCATATAGCACATAGAACCCTCTTATTTTTTCCCTGACTATTGTATTTTTGGTAACTATTCGTTATACAAAATAAATTTGTGTCAAAAATACGTCTTTATAATTATTTTGGGTATAATAGTTAAATGCTAACAGAGATGGATATTTTTTTTTTTTTTTGTGCTTACCCTAAAATTTAGATAATAGAACGTTTGACATTTGCACTCTTCAATTATGATCTTGTGATATTCGCCCTACAGCAGGAAAGCCGATATGACTATTTGCCATGTACCGCGTACAGCAGAGACAATAAAAATGAGAAACTCCTCCATTCCTTCCTGCACACTCGCCTTACCCGCCTACGAGCATCTAAATAGATTAATAATAGAGCGAACATTAGCTCAACAAAGATGCACTTCCTGAGCTGATGAATTGACGCCTACAGACATTGGCGGCATTAAACGCTCGAAACAACACCGTCCAACCGTATAGACCTACCATTGAGAAACATATTGACACCATAGAGTATGAGATTTCGATGAATATTATTAATAAGTGATGGGAATACATTAATAAATTATACAACCTTTAGAATGTGCTCCTTAGTCGCCTTCACTTATTACTCTATCGAATTCACTTATGCACCAGTTATGCAGAACAGATTATTGAGAATAAAAGTGAAACCATAATACTGAGATGGGAGATGAAACCTGCATACACCATTATGAACCAGAAATGAAATATCAATCCATTCAATGTTTACACAAAGACTTGCCTCAAAAAAGATTGAAATAACAGTTAACAGTTATTTAGATTTTGTTGACCCTGATTCCCTAGCCAAATGACAACTCAGAACGTTATATTTTAATTCTCCGAGCTTTAAAACAGTGATTAAGAAACACTCCAACTTTTTCCCGCAACTCACGCACTTTACAGTCCAGATCTGGCGCTCTGCGATTTCTATCTTTCCCCAAAACTTAAAAAAAAATATTTTTGCGGATATCGCTGCCTATCCATTGAAAAAGCTATTATGGCTCTTAGCAAATGGTTGCGGAAATAAGAAGCTGTTTCCGCGACGGCTTCAAGAAACATGTTTATTTTTAATACTTAATAATAATAAGTTATGTTTATGGAGGTCTATATTTATTCTGAATTTTATTCTGAATAAATATAGTTTTAAACAAGTCGCTATATTATTTAAATCTACCAAATATGGGTATTACGATAATACTGAGATATGTTTTACATGCCATTCACCATTTCATGTCCAAATCCTCTTCGACTGATTACAAATCAAAAAAGGTTAAATCCGTACCTGAAAAATAAAAACGCAAGTTATAATAAATATATGTCGTACACACATATTGAAAATAAAAATGAAAGAATACAAATAACCTCTACACAGTAAATGTAATAAAATCCCATTAATACATTGTTCCTGAAATCAATTTTGTTTGTTAAAATAGCAGTTATACTAATTATACTAATTAAAATACATTAAATGAGTTTGTTAATTGCAATGCATATATTATTAAATCGTAAATATGAAATAACCAAAGTCCGTCACTCAGGAGCTGAGTAAACTAAGCGAATTCCTCATCGAGTTGAATAACTTTTAATAAAAGTTAATATAAACACAAATTAGGGCTTATTAATTAATGAAATGAAATAAGTTATGGCATTATTGTGTACTACTAGGGGAACAAAATTAGAGTTCTTGCAACCTATAAATATTACAAAATAGAAATCACAACTATATCTATTATTACTGAGATTAAACCACAAAAATTAATGGTATACTATTAATTAAATTAAATATATGAGCAATGATCTACAAAGCTATACTGTGAGAGTATTTTTAAAGATTTTTAAATGTAACCATGTCACATTTTATTGAGTCCTTGATATCATCTTTACATTTATTAAAATAGAAAAAAATAACAGAAAGCTTCGAGTTACATTGTGTATTTAAGAAGGTGTTCATATGTTTCAATAAAATGAAAATATGTTACTATTTAAAAACAGCTGCAATGTACTATGCAAATATACACAAACAACAATAAAAAATCCAAAGTTTCATGATTTTCGTTGTCTTTGAAATTTAATTTAAATGTTATTGTAGTAAAACATGTACGGAACATGTTTTCTAGACGTACAGAGCGCTCTTACTTACAAATATAACTCTCAAACATATTAAATTAATATTTCACATTTACTGTCTTCATGACGATGATTTTGTTAACTATAAAACATTTGCATCGTTATAAATGCAGTTTTTATATGCTGAATTAATTTGTCCTTTTATTTTAAAACAATATAGAGAATATTAATTGCAAAAACTTTTTTTTTTTAATTTCGGATTTCAAGTATACTTCTACTCCTAATGGTCCAATTTCGTTAATTATCAGAAACAATTTTTTTTTTATTTTATTTAAATGGCATATACCAAATTTTGTTGTGCAGAAACAAATGTTGGTGCCGCTAGATCGATTTTTAAATTTTGGGTTTCAGGTAAACCCCCTAATTTGTCCTAATAGTCCAATTTCACTGATTTTCAGAAGCTCTTGTTTATTTTATTTCAGTGTCATACACAGCGTTTCCTTTAAAAAAATTTGTTAATTTCGGCCGCTAGAACGATTTTTAAATTTTGCTTTAACCCTCACTCGTTTTTCACGTATACCCCTACTAAAATGGTCCGATTGCCCTGATTTTCGGGAACTACTTTTATCAATTTATTTTAAAGAACTATATGGAGTTTCATTAAGAAAAACCAAAACTTGTGTTCGCTAGAGCTATTTTATTTTTTATTTTTTTAAATTTTCGCTTTAGGTTAACCCCCACTCCCATTTGTCCAATTCTGCTGGTTAACGAAGTAGACGTTTGTTTATTGAGGGTTATATGGCGAGTTTCTTTGAGAAAAATAAAAATTTGTGACCGCTAGATAGTTAACACACACATATATTCTTTTGATCCAAAATCATAAAGTAGTGAAAAAGAGGGTGTGGCAGATAGCTAGTCATATTTAAATGCCACAAAAAGACAAAATCTACGAGGTACGTCCAGAAATTAAGTTCCGTTTGGTAATAAAATTAAATTGTTTACAGATTCAGAAAAATTATTTATTACACAAAATTCTACAACTCTTAAACTACTTTTCCACATAAATACCGAAATTTTGCAGGGATTTTTCATAGCGTGGCACAAGTTTTTGTATACCTCCTTCATAGAAGTTTGCCGCCTGTGTCTTCAACCAGTTGGAAACATTTTCTTTCAGCTCTTCGTCAATGTTGAAGTGTTGAGCGCTAAGGAAAGACTTGAGATGTAATAACAGATGAAAGTCGCTAGGAGCGATAAATTGCCGATAAATTTCAATTGGTTTCACTTTCCTAGCATTCAGAAAACGAATCACAGATCTGATTTCACAAGCGGCGGGATTTTCAATCAACATCAACATTGTAAACAAGCACAACAAAGTGTACGTGGCTGACAGCGATCTCAAAATGGCGCACGTTTCTTCTCCTTGATACAGAGCGTCTACCGCGCATGTGCAGAACTGCGATCGCAGCGCTGCAGCGGAGATAAATTGAAACGGAACTTACTTTCTGGACGTACCTCGTATATATGAGCGTAATCAGCAAACTAGGCATTTTCATATAATTTTTTACCTAAAAGCTCCACCAAGTGCCCCTAAACAGACTGCAGGAGCTTGAACGATGCTTTCATAGTAGGCAGTCAATGCGTTTCCCCTCCCCAATCTGAAGTTACAGGAGAATAAGCAAGATATCTAGGGTTTCAAAATGTGCTGTATCACTTGCGGCCTTTGCAACATATATCTTGACTTACAGCATGTCCTTAAAAACAGTATATTGCGCCTTAACTTTCAGCGATGTTTCTCTCTCATTTTGAAATTAAATTTGCATAATAATTGCCTGTATTGTAGCTCTTCTTTGCAAACAATCAACCAGAATAAACACGACACATCCAAGTAGACAGTTTGACCTTGCCCGCTGATGCCTGCATTTCTCAGGGGGTGTTTCTTTTCCTTACTTTGCAATTTGGTTTGAAGTTCAGACCCACTCGAATATCATAGGAGGGGGGGGGGGGTCTCACCTGAATCCCAAAATTTAAAAATCGCTCTAGTGGCATCAATATATATATATTTTCGCAACTCGTGTCATAGGACGAAACCCCGTATTTCCATTGCATATATTCTATGACATAGAAATTACTTGGCAAATTTATAACTATGGATGAATCGTATCCTATGTTTTAAATGCTTCTTACAAATGTTGACTCTCAGCTTTTTGCGTAGGTTTTAACAACATTCCATTTAAATAGAATATGAAAATATACTAAGTGCCCTTCTTGCAATTTTCATTTTCATTTTTTTTAGTTAAAATATTATTTACACCAAGGTGTGATGAGCCTGGTTCCTCTACTATGAAGAAAGTTCGTGCAAAAAATTAAAAAGGTATAAATTAAAAAAGAGTATTTTATTTCTAATTTGTTATCACATCTATAAAATACGATTTCTTTAACTCTGGAAATTAGTATTTGTTTCGGGACAACCCCATCATTTGATGCGAATGGCTTTCGTGCTAACCTTTTAATAGGAAGTAGTCTGAGGGAGCCAAATCGGGAGTAGAAAGGATGAGGAAGTATTTCATACCTTAAATTCAATAATTCCGAGGTCGCAATTGCAGACTTGTGCGCTGACATATTATAGCTATGGACAGGATCTTTTTCTTCACCAATTTGGGACGATTCTTCTCTATTGCATAGTTTAATTGTTCCAGTAGCAAAGGGTAACGTTAATTTGTTATGGTGTTTTTTTTTTTTTTTTTTTTTTTCCTTAACTAAAAATATGCCTTAACAATTCCAAAACACAGTCTCCATCACTTCTCTGCTGAGTGGATTGATTTTTCCTCCTTCATAGCGCTTTCTCCAGTTGCTATCTACTGTTTCGTCTGCTCCTTCGTTTCGTGATGGGTTCGACTGCCATATACCGTCTCCGAAATTCACTGGATTCCGTTCAAACAGTTCCAAATTCTACCGGGAACTGAAAACTCTTTCTGTTTTCTGGTCTGTCATTACTAAACACGGAACCCACCTTGCCGATATCTCTTTCATTTGTAAATGTTAGTGCAAAATATTAAGTAATCGATCTCCAGAAATGCCCACAGCTTCAACAGTCTCTCGGATCTTCAGCCTTCGATTGCTTAGCACTATATCATGAATTTCTTCAATCATTTCTGGTGCGGAACAGTGGACGTTACACATAGGGCCGAAAGCACTAGGCTGCTAGTGGAATCATGGAATCGTCCCGAGCAACAGCGGAGAGAGCCGAGAGCCGAAGGTAGTGAGTGACGCACAGTTATAGCTAGATAATAAGGCTTCTCAAGCAGCGGCAAGATAGTTCAGGCGGTTAGAGCGTCAGCTATAGTTTTGAAGATATCGGTTTCTAATCCTACCATTTCAATGCCGCTTTATTATTATTATTATTATTATTATTATTATTATTATTATTATTATTATTATTATTATTATTTTAATCCGTCGGGATTTCAATGACATTTTCTACAATTACAATGATTTATTCGCTGAATTAGTTGCAAAAGAATAAGAACCGAGGTTAGCCGACAGTTTAAGTTAGTATGCGTATATATAAATTAGTTGCGAATTGGAATAAGAGCACGTTTCCCACCGTTACAATATTTCACCAGCCTAACAATGCCCTCATTACACTGGCCAGCAGCTCGGGCGATGCAAGCAGCAAGAGATTTCATGATTCCATAATGTTCTAGTTGTTTCAGCCCTGCTTGTAAGGCCAAGTGTTCGGAACGGCACCCATCGCTTGTGCTCTTTCAGCCACATGTAAATTCATCAAACTTTTTACATACTAAGTCAAAGTGCTGATTCGCCGTAATGTTTGTCCAGATTTGCCTTAGTTTTATTGGACATTCTTGTTACTTCATTTTGAACGATTGTTTACAAACTTAAGCAGGTTCATGTATAGCATTCCTCAAAAGTCACGAAGTTGCCACGGTAACGTTGAAAAAATCTAGTGTTACCACTTTTCGAGTTTGGAAGGACTTACTGAAGACCACACCTCTGCTCATCATTGCAGGATGCTCATGATTTTCTTTTTACTGTAACATAAGAGAGAGATCTCCCCCAAAGTTGTTGACATATTTTGATGATCTTCAGAAAAAGATGCAGGTATTTAGTCACAGTGTATTATTTCAACAAATAAAACAAGGTATACATTTATGTATGCTTTGTTTATTGTCACTCTAGCAGCATTGGTCTTCCCGCGAAGTGTTTATTGGTTGTGGACTGAGCTTGAAGCCTTTGACGCCTTAAAGTTGTCTAGCATTCATCTTCTGGGGGTAAAGAAAAACTCCGACACTTGACCTGATCGGGATTCGAACCCAAGACATTCGGATTAGCAGTCGCAAACTTGTGGCTTTTATTTCAGCCATATTATATGAATTAGAAACGAGGCACGTGTGCATCACCGGACTTTTGGGCATTGTTGGATGAAGTGCATCGTTGTTACAGCAGTTATAAAGAGGCAATCGCTTTTTACGGACTTATCTCTGAAAACACGTTCAATTGGTTGAATTTTATTGCTCTGAAAAGCACGCATAGCATCTGCAGACACAGACAAGAGGTTGAAGGACTGCGACGTTTTTATGAGATGCTTTCACAGCTGATGCTCTTGAAATTTCTGAGGATAAGCGTGTTCACTTTCCGGGAAAAGAGGGGTTTTGGAGACGCCTTGCTAGAGTGAACACTGCCTCTTTGTTCCAGCTAATTCACTCAATTAAGCGGCCACTCAATAACTTAGGCATTTTCCCCGCACGCCTCACAGCGCCTCCTCCACTTTTCCAAAGGAGGCCATCCCCGAACTTCTTCGTCGTCTTGGTTCGCAATGACTCGACCCAATTAGTGGCCACTTTATGACACCCTGAGGGACCACCCTGCAACCACCGTCACCTTCCCTACTCTTCCCTCGCAACAACAAACTTCATAGCGACTACACTCCCATCGACCAGCGCCATCTGGTAGCAGCCCTGCACTATTATTTTATCGTATGAGGGTAGCGAGGGGAAGATGTATAGTCTGCACCGGAAATTCTCACTTCCTTGCCCTGGAAATGGCCAACACTTTCCTACAACTTTGGCAAATTACCCATAACTAACTTCTGCCGATTTCTTTTGTCCTTTCTGAGAGCGTCGCATCAACAGACGCATTTCTGTCGGACTTCCCTGACATTACTCAACGTCCTGACGTTGCTATAGAAACTCAAAGCGTGCTCTCGCGTACATTTCCCGTGGAAATTCATTTCACTTGAATGAAAGAATATCGCAGCGAATTCGTGGGTCGAATTGCTTAGTAGCCAGTGCATTTGAAATAAGTGACTACTACTATTAGGCAAGAGCTCGGTAAATGAAAAATTTAATTATTTTAATTCCCAGCGTTTGAAAATATAATTTTTGTTAATGGCAAATGTAAGAACAGCATATACAAAAATTAACTTCTGTGCTCTAAGGGCATAAGGTTCTTTCACTTTGTTCCATATTAAATATGGAGCTGTTTAGTAGGCTCCGGATAAATGCCCTAGGCTGGGCACCAATTTTGAAACGATTTCGGCAATTGATTAATTATCACTTTGGTATTATTGCCCAAGCTTTATGACAATCTCTCAGTATTTGTTTAGCATTTTGTGACTCGTACTCAACAAGACTGGCAGAGAATATCAACTATGTAAATGATCACGCTATGCGATATAATATAACTTTCTTGCAAGATCTCTCGCGTCCTCTGGTGTTCTGCGTACGATAGACCTTAGCTACGTCGAAAATCTCTCAGGATTTGTTTAGCATTTTGTGACTTGTACTCAACAAGAGTGGCAGAGGGTATCAACTTTGTAAATGATCACGCTATGCGACATAATATATATTTCTTGCAAGATCTCTCGCGTCCTCTGGTGTTCTGCGTACGATAGACCTTAGCTACGTCGAAAATCTCTCAGGATTTGTTTAGCATTTTGTGACTTGTACTCAACAAGAGTGGCAGAGGGTATCAACTATGTAAATGATCACGCTATTCG
Organism: Metallyticus violacea; assembly: GCA_030762175.1. Taxonomy (NCBI): domain Eukaryota; kingdom Metazoa; phylum Arthropoda; class Insecta; order Mantodea; family Metallyticidae; genus Metallyticus; species Metallyticus violacea. Next base: position 61,788,812 of record CM060841.1, on the reverse strand, counting down.
ACATAATATATATTTCTTGCAAGATCTCTCGCGTCCTCTGGTGTTCTGCGTACGATAGACCTTAATTACGTTGAATATAAATTTAGCTGATACGACTTCCAGGAAGATGAACCGATCTAAAACAGATGCCCTAGCAGAGCAAATTTAAATTGCGCCTCGCGCCGTATACAACTTATTCATGAGTTGAATTAATTGATGTTCGGTGCTTAACGGAACTGAGTGTCCGAAGTGAGCTGATGTGCCGAATTGCGTAACTGAGTGCGTAGCTGATTCTGTGAACTGCGTGCGCGCGTCCGAAGTGCCCCCGCCGAGCATACACTTCATTATATACTCTATCAAATTAACTAGCGTTGACTTCTAATATAGTCTAGTCTTATCTAGTTATGGCCATCTCAGCGTTTCGGGCTTGCGTAAGCAGCTACATCACAGAACTTTCCCTTTTGATGACATACAACTCATTATTGAAGTTAAACCTTATAATGTACACATACATAATATTTATATTACTAATTACAAAGCACCAAATAGGCTTACAAAATATATAATGTATTTATATATCAGTGGAACTGTAGGAACTGTCACAAATATTACAATTTGAAATAAATTATTTTCTTTGTTCAAAATTCAAACAACAGCTGCTACAAGTAGGGAGGGGGTACAGGGGTTTCGTATCTTTAAGTGTAAATTTAAAAATAAGAACAATTAAATACGGCGGGATCAAGCACTTCTTTGAGCAATTTGTCTGATGGAGCAAATAAGCGGAAGGAAGGATACAGGATGGGCATCAAAAATAAGAAAAGACTTAACAAAATTGGACTAGGGTATATTTGGTAAAGGGCAGAGAATTACGCGGAATAGTTGGAAAATAATTAACAGACGTTTGCGAGATTGGCAAAATATTGAGACTCAATGCGCAGAAAAAGTATCGCTTAACCTGCAGGCTCAAATAGATCAGGTGTGAGGACGGGGAATTATCTAGATGTCTCTGGGACAGAAGAAAGACGTGATCTAGCATGGCTCAGATTAGGGGGCTTGAAAAGGAAATAAAACAGTGAATGCTCTCAGGGAAAGAAAGTTCCCTCTGCTGAAGGCATATTCTGGCAGAATTCAGGGAAATAGATATTTTAGAAAATCAGCATTTATCACCACAATTTCTGAATTCCAACAAATGTTTGAATATCTGCAGGGAAATGTTGGTGCACGAGAGATACGCACAAATCAGGAATATTTCTAGTGAAGACCCGACAAAGAAAATTAATGGCTATAGAGAAGAGAGGGGAGTTGGGGAGGAGAGTATAAGGAAGGGTAGCTCAGGGATAAGGTTTTATTCATGTTTGTATATACGTATATAAAATTGCTCATAGAAAATGTAAGATTTGAGTATATGGATATGTTTGTACATACGCATGTAGGTCTGTGTGTGTATGTTTTTTATTGTTACAAGGGCGATATTAGCATGTACGGCAGTAAGGCCGCTGCAACAGTTATACTTATTTGTATGTACTTTAAAACTGCTGCAATAAAAATCTATTACTACTACCTGTTTTTATAAGATAATTTAACATTATGTATACATTTCATAATTTTATGCCACTATGCAATATTTATAATAATATATACATAGTAAATGCGAACCCTACCGACAAACTTTCAGAACTTATTTAGGGATGTCGGCTGAGTGTTTTGATATAAGGAAACCATGGTCACAGGCAGCCATTACTAAACCTCGGATATTTAGCGAAATGCCAGTTTCATTTTAAATCTTATATTAAAATTTGTTTAGTGCAGTGAGGTTATTTCAGTTAGTATTTACACATATATTTTTACTCAGAGCATAAAAAACACTAACCTTTATAAGAGATGTTGAAAAACAATGACGTATAGCGATAGATAATACTTTGCCGCCATCTGCATAAGGAAATTTCTGTATTTATCTGACTTTTCTTTAGTAAGAACACGGCGGTTCGGAACATGATTCTTGTCAGTGGGAAAGCCTGTCTCTCGTATCTTGTTAGCGAACAGTTTCTCTTACCTGGAACACGCTTGTCAAGATATTTTCTTGGGAATCACTTTAGCACTTCTCTGCAAGAATCCGTTTTCACAAATGTATAACCCGTTCTTCAAGGCTATGTTAATAATGCTATAACTAAAAAAGAACAAATAGCACACAATTAAAGCACCGGGTAACAAACAAACACACAACCGCCCGCTGACAAAGCCTCCCTCAAAATAGCAACAAATTGCTACCTGAAAATGTATTAAATGGCCTTGACGACTGGTTTCTTCCTGCACTCACCTGCATTATACCGGCCCATAAGTCAAATAGCCTCACGGTATATGTTAAGGAATAGCTAAAAATTATGCATTCTAACAAAGCTTTATTTTGTGCCTTTTTATTAACTTAAATGTATTTTATAGTCAAATTTGTCTTGTTAACGCTTTTTTTCTTTGCAATTTATACCTTTAAGAGTCTTATCCTTTGATAATTTTCTATTTTTTTAAAAAAGTTTCAAGTCATTTAACAACACTATATGTAATTTTACTTTTCAAAGACTTGACAACAAACTCAAAATTTTGCAAGGAAATTTGCAAGCGTAGCGCTAACAATACAAAGCGATATATTTGTATACAACTTTAATTTGCACTCATTTGAGTTATTTGTTGGATATCATGCCAATTGTCTTAGGATTTGCATATCGTGTTTATTTATTTATTCATTTACCTTACTTTATTTACGGACGCTTTTTAACATCTCAGGTCATCAACGTCCCATTCAATTCAGGGCGTGAAACGGTCGATAAATTTTGCTCAGACACGGGATCCATGCCTTTGCTCCCCTTCCGAAGGAAGTCATATTTAGGACTTTTACGCCCAAAAAATCCATCTACACTGGTCGGGATTGAAACCGCGATCTTGGGTCTAAGAGGGCATATCGTCATGCGCGTTAATGCTACAACGTAATACATCTCTTCAGCGGACAAGATATATAACTAAAACTCGGTATGTAAACATGTCAACAAACGAGAGGTTGACATACAGATCATGATTGACATATAGATCTGGATCACAGTGTAACTGCAGTTTGATTGATAAAACTAGTCAGTTAAAAAGCTAATAGAAAGACGGGGAGGGAAATCGATTTGAAAAATGCTGTGCGCAGTCTGGGCCTGCCACGGCGACCTCTGCTTCCTCTACCTCGATTTCACGACTTTATTAATAGAGGGCAGTTTTTCAAGGGAGGGGGCATGTGATAGCATGTCGGCATCCTGCCGGTCGCCTATCAAGCGGCTTTCATGATCGAAGGACGCCACCTCTCTATCAGGCAGTTCCCCAATTGTCGTCACGAGGTATGGTTGACTGCGTTCAAAATCTCCCTAGCTTATTTTTAAGTAGTACCGGAATCGAACCCAGGCCTCCCGGTCAGAAGTCAGCGACGCTAACCACTAGACCAGGAGGTGTTTCCAAAAAAAATACATGAAAACATATTTTCATTTATAGAAAACTTAACTCTCCAACTTGGAGAGAGACAGTAATTGCCTGAAACTTCAGCTATTTCTGACATCGGCAAGTGGTGCACAATCAACAGAAAAATGCGTCGTCTTTTCTGTTTGATCTCAAAGACGCTTTCGAAGCTAATAAGGAGATGACAACTTCTAGTACAGCAAGGAATAACTCCGGTGTTACAAAAACTTTCCGGATGACATCTGTGCTGAGAAATGGTTGGACTTGAAGATATGTGGTCGATATTGAAAGTCAGAGCTTGTGTAAAATCTCAAAGAACACTGCAATGTTCTTTCATGAACGAATTAAAACAAATATACCGGAAGAAATGGATCTTATAGTTTAAGGAATAAAAATATCAAACTTACCTTATATTTTGGCAGAAAGTTTAATAAAACAATGTTAATTTCTGTTTTATTTAATACGTTATAACGCATTAATGTGTCAGCGTTCATAAGTCCTGGATGAACTAATGAACAGACAAAAATAAAAAGGTTCCTTTCCATTTTATTAACTAAAGATTTTTGACAATCGCTAACTTATAATCTTGTGCCCCTCTAAAGCACTACATGCAATTAGCCTTGTCATAACTTAGATAACAAAAGAGGTGAGTTTTTATATTACAACATGAATGTAGAGAAGCACAGTATTGGACATTCCGTGCCGTTAATGGAAAAAGCGATTAATCGTAGGGCAAACCGATCAAGGGGTCAGTTAAAGGATCCTTATAGAGCAAGTACAGAAATTAAAATTAATGGAGTGGCATGCGTAAACCTGGCAAAGCACAGTCTCTAAAGACCAAGGCGAAGATCATGGCCACAATCTTTTGGCGCTGTGAAGGAATACTCTTCATTGACTTCAAGGAGAGGAACACCACAGTAAATGGGGAGTACTATGCTGACCTACTGCACAGACTACGTGCTGTCATCAAGAGAAAAGACGAGGAAAGCTGAGTGGTGCTGTGCGCCTTCTTCACGACATCGCGCCTGTGCACGCACACAGCTCTTGTTTCAAAGGAAGCTGTGAAAAAATGTGGCTTCAAGGAGATCGACCATCCACCCTACAGCCCAGATATAGCTTCCAGCGACTATTTCCTCTCCTCAATACTCAAGAAGAATCTTCAAGGAAGAAAATTTAAGTGTGACGAAGAAGTGATGGGTGCTGTTTATGTCCATTTTGCAGACAAGCCTTCGGACTATTTTGGGGGGGGGGGTTGAAATATTAATTCAAAGACGTGAGAAGGTGTGTTGCAATAAAGGGGAACTATATTGAAAAATTAAATATAGTTTTTGTCTTTATCATAACTAGAAAATGGTTAGGCCGGAAACTTATAGACCTACCCTCGTACAAGCGGCAGAAGTTCGTGTATGCTGTGGACAACCTGCGGCAATAATATTTATGCTTTTGTCTACAGCCACAGGGAGTCGTCCATCTGCAGACGCAGATATTAAATATGTTAATTAAAGATAATATGTGCAGAACGGTTTATATTGTGGTATTCAATTATTTTTTATCATGAGTATTCCCGAGGGAATTTAGAAAACTCGCCACCTCTGTTATCACGTACATTATAGTTATAATGTCATAATTTAAACATGAAAACATTTTGTTATAACATTACAGAAGCGATTTTAATATTTAGTTAACATAAAGTAGACATTACATCAATTTCGACATCCCATATTTACTTTAAAACATTTTAGTTTGCAATCACATTTGGTCCTTTAAATCAACATAGCCTCAACTCTTTCCTTACTTGAGGACGTTTTTGTGTTCCGATAATTCATAAGTTTAAAGTTCATGTGTCGCTAAGTGTGTATCATTCTAGTAGTAGAATGGTAGACCTGTTACATACTGAAAGACAAAGTCTGTTGTTTTTAAAAGTGAATGGACATAGTAGCTAGAACATTTATTTAATTTTAATTTTTATTTTGTTGAAGTATAACCCAATGTACGTAAGAGGAAGGTGCAGTGTTGAATTTTAAAGACAATTAGTACAGCTAATGGGGTGCCGAAAGTTTATCGCTCGTTTTCTCAAAAAAAAAAAAAAAAAAAAAAAAATTCTAAAGATTTACATTATGACTTCTGCAATTTTTATGATAAATTCATTAAAATTCTTATAATTTAGATAAAAATGAGAATCTTAGTCTTTACATTATGTTAAAAATTTGGGGGGAGTGTTTAAAATGAAATCTTCAGGAAAGAAAATTCCCCTACTGTACACATATTAGTTCTTATACTTCAGTTTGTTGATTTATAATAAAATAAACAATGTACACATTTTTGGGAATAATTTTGTAAACTTCTTTTTAATACATACCTAAACATGGATATTATGAAAATTAATAACTTCAAATGTTATATCAAATTAAAATTTAACTTATTTTTAACAGCTCTTATAGAAACGGAGAAAGGAAATGTGAAGAGAATACAAAATTTTCAGTATCAAAGAGGTATGTCCATATGAAAAATTTAAATAGTATTTAAAAAATAAACTAATCCGAAGCCCAAGCCTTAAGACCGCTGCGTCCTATCTCCTCTTGCGACATCATGGATAGAGTGCAATATTGCAGGAGAGCAAGTAAATCAGAATAGCGCACCCCGTCGGCCATCACGTAATAATATTGATCTGGGGCCGCTTCCCTTAGTCATCACGAGGCTGGGTGGACCCCGTTCCAGACCTTCCTAATTTAGTAAAGTTGTAAGCAGATACCGGGGATCAAACACGGAGCCTTCCGGCCAGCAGTTAGCAACCACGAGTTGCTATAGAGTATTTAACTCTCGTTTTACTACATGACATCAAAAGCAGCACACTGACTGATGCAATTAGAAAAGTAAAATACTTTGGAAAAGTGTTAAGTTTAGGGTGCCTGCTTGGTACTTGTCATTGATTATATGGAGGAAACCTTAGAAAAAATTCAGTCCAGAAGGACGATGCTAGCGGAATTCGAACTGCATACCTTCCGTTCAGAATTCCGTATCTTACAGATTTCGGCTAGCTGTGTCTGTAGAACTAAAGGGATAAATTTGAACAAATATTTAGCGCAACATATTTTTATACTTTCAAAATGCTATACGTTTTATTTAAAGAACTTGTATTTATTCATATGAAAATCGTTGAAAACGGTTGTCAATATTTAACATTACACGAAATTTTAAACTAGCTATACAGACGTTAAATTAGTTGCCAGCAACAACAGGGCAGGTTCTCTATAAAGTGTCATGTGCATTTCTGAACCTGAATTGCATTTTCCCTTGTGTTAAATCTGGTGAAAATTGACAATACACTGTCGGGGTTTATTTATCGACGTGAAATGCAAAAGAGCATTAAGCACACTCAGATACTGTGTGCCTGTGTTGCAGAATGATAATACAGTAACTATGGTTGCAGCATATGTGCTATCAAGGACTAACTACCTTGAGAAAAACATCCACTGCTTGGAGTTCAGTTTTCCACACGCAGCTACGTTTACATAAACCGAATATTCAAAATGTACAAAATGTCCCAGAAAATCTTGAACATCTGTTCAAGATTTCAACTCAAACCGATATAAATATGCAATGGCAGAGAGAAATGCTCCAATATGTAATGTTCAACATAATTTCATGGAGAATATTGCTGTGGAAAAGTAACCACACTGGTCGGGATTCGATCCCACATCATGTAAGGAAAATTATCTTATTTCGAGCCTCAGCAAAGATATTAACATTCAACCTAATGATTCTCGGAATTTCATCATACGAAGTCAGCAACGTTGAAGAGTTTTGGCTTGGGCAAATGAATTAATTGATCTTGATCAAGTTTTGGAGAAGTCTAGACATCATGATTTCATCCAGTGTCCAGAATAATAATTCGAGTCTGTGTCACAAGTGGAATAGCTGATGAATTTCTGCTTGAAACTCTATGCATTCAATCAGTTGAGTATGGCAGAACCCTTGAGGTGGTGCATCATATACCTTTCAGCTGAAAACTTTCGCTCCGAGAAATGCAAGCCATCTGCACCTTCCAGGATCAAGATTGCTTATTAGATAAATCTCTGTGTCCTTGCTGGGTTGGCCTTTCAGAGTTTAATTTTATACGTTTTAATAATTTACTGATATTTCCTTATACTTGTTACAGATCTCTACTACTGAACTGTGAGAAACAGCTGGTCTGTGTATTTGTGGGAAGCATGTCATCATTTTTGTGGTTACTTAATTTCTGTTTGTAGTTACATTTAAAACTTATTCTATATATTTAAACGTAGAGGGGTGTAATAAGAAGTAGAGGAAGAAAAGTGGGTAATGTGGTTTGGGGAGGGTGGTTTGCCTTTATTTATAGGGGGTTCTAATTATAATTGCAAACCCCCCGGAATATGATGCTCTATATAGTTGCCCTTTTCCCCACCCCCTACCGCAGCTGAGCGAGCAATGGGGAAGTAGAGTGAAACAATGAAATTTATACCGAATTTCCTTCAAAGATCCTTTGAAGATCATCAAAGATAATGCAAATCTTTCCACTTTGATTAAAAATGAAACACTTTGAGCATTTGAAAATTAATTAGATTATTTATTATAGAGAAAAACAAAACCAATGTGGGTATTTACTTATAAAATGAGTAATTTCTAGCATTCAGAAATCAACAAAAACACGCACATATTAATGATTAGTGTTTTGTGGAGAGTGTTAATACTTTTGAAAAAGCAATTCACTAATAAAAATCTCTACGACAGTTTTTGCTACAGCACATATCTCAATAAAGAGCTTCAGCAGGGATGGCTAGCGCGTGGTAAAGGACGTAGAAAATCATGGTCTGCAGACTGAGGACTGTAATGGCGTCTATTGGTGACATTTGCAGGTCGCGGAGCGCCGTCCATCAAGCGCCAGGACTTCTGCTACATTTGTTCCCAATATCCGGTAGCGTTTCTTTCCTAGGGGGAGAGGGGAAGTCGCTATTGCATTTTATGTCCATCGATTAAACCCTGGAGTAAAGGAATTGAGCGAGAGACATGACGTCATAAATACTCACTTAAAAAGCGCTCCCTTACAAGTTGTTTATGCGGTCTGCGACAAAATGAACAAAACGGGGGAAGGAAAATAAACATGGTGGATTGGTTTCCGCACCATCACCCTTGCCATCGAAACGGATTGTGTCCCGGAACAGTATTGCCCCTGCCTTAAAGGCCCGGCCGCTAAGGAAATACAAGGAAAAGCATCACTGATGCTCTGACTAGTTCTGTACAATGACTGAAATGTTTATACAAAAAATGCAGCTTTATTTTACTTTGTAGATTCTGTTGATCAGGTTTGTTTGTTTTTTTGTGTATACTATTCCCAATGGTGGCTTATGACACATGTAGAAGGTAGGGCCAGGGGTATACTCAAATGGCGAGGGGGGAGGTCTCTTTATTAAGTCAATCCCCCTTACCGACATTCGCTCACAGCATTATACTTGCTGTAAACTTCTGGTTTATATAGAACTCTCCTTGTTAAAGTACACTTTAAGCCTTGAGGCAGTATTTATGAGCTGCCACCCTCATATTTAATTAGATTGATTGTAACAAATAATTGTATGTAACTTCGTTATAACCAATGTTCTTTTTCCCTGTACAAGTGTTGAACTATTGTGTGTAAAATGATATTTTCTCGCAAGCGAGTAGAAACCTACCCCAACCATAAAATCTGACCTGGGAATTTCTGTAGCGCAATATTGGTAAAGAATCCTTGGGCAAAATGTTTATTGCTATTCAGTTACAGAATTTCTTAAGCAGGGGAGGCATCATAAAACTTTTGGAAACTATAGGGATGAAAAGACAGGCCGGTAACCTCTTCAAGGGAAGAAGCCAACCCCTACATGGAAAAAGTCTCGTAGACCATGCTTATTTAGTTTGTAACTTATGGCCCGCAGTCAGTTTGGCAAGAGTATTCAGCGGGGCAATATCAGTGGAAAGGCTTTCTCAGTTCCGTTCAATTAGTGGAAAGCGGCAGTTAGTATTGCAAGAATTAGGTGGACGAGCTTTATTAGTTAAGTGCAATAGTTTATGTACAATAACGTATGAACAATAAATTGTGTCATCTTCCATAATAAAAAATATTATTTATCTCCAAGACTCCTTCCCCTATGATCACAGGACATAAGAGTATCCAGCATTAGAGTCTCAACAGCCGTGGCAAAACAGTAAGACAGCGGTAACCATCGTCGGAGAGGAAGAAAGAATTATCATTATCCCTGAGAATCCATAATCAAATCAAATCCTTCCAAAATCTTTCCTACCATCTCCTATAAGAAAAAGAAATATTTGATTAAAATCTTATTTTTTAAATACCGCTGCAACCTTCTGCAATCAGTTCAGAAACAGCAATGTCTCTTTCAACCGATTTACTCCCAATGATGTATCGTAATATTACAACAAATTGTGACATGCATGTGATATTTGTCTTTTTGTCGGCCTGCGCAGAAACGAAATTTGTCCTTTCTATTTCTTAGGCTAAACCTCGACTCATCTGTGAATGGAACAGCTCCTTCAGTCCACTCCAGGTGTTGACGGGCAAAGGCAAGGCGTGCTTGTTGATGTTGCTGGGTTAAGCAACGTCTGACTGAACTAGATATGAGTTGTGTCTCTTCAAACCTCCTTCTCACTGTTCTCACGCTGGCATTGTTTCCTCATGCCCTTTGAGCTTCTACAGAAGTTGTGTGATGATCACGCTAAACCTGAAGTCGCAGAAATTGATCATCTCTCGCAGATGTCACCCTTCTACGATCTGATCCTGGCCTTCTGCAGTAGATACCAAGTTTCCTGAACCTTTGGTATGTCCTTTGCGTAGTACAGACATTGACTAGTAACACCTGGGCAACATAACGCATGCTCCGTTCATCTTTCAAAATAACAACTGCTTTAGCGGCCTCCACTTGCTCACACCGGTTTAAACTCAGATCATGTAAGATTTTAAAGGTTCAACAGACCTAATAATTAAACATCTACATTTAATATTAACTTTAATCCAACATCGAAGTCACAATCTTCCTTCCTGATACAAACTCTCAAAAAATGACAATGATATTTTTACCTCATTAAATTATATACTTCAACTGATGTAACAATAATGCCATTAGACATTTCAATTGGCATAGATATGAAAATGTAGTTAAATTGCATTCTTTTTCGTGCTAAATTCGGCGTAATGAACAAGGTTTATATGTTTATATTATTTTTGCGTGGTTGGTTATAATAATAAGCATCACGTTGAAGCGCCAATTTGCGGCGGTTTTGTAAAATGAAGTGTGTATTTATTATTAAGTTGTTTGGTTTGCTTTTATGATGTTCAGATTAGTTTATATTGATTTGTGTGGGGAAATTGATTCAATTAACTGGAGAAACATGTAAGTTGATGAGTCTTGATCTCGTTGAGTATCGCATCTTTGCTGTGCTTTGAACATCTGCCGCTATTGAAGAGGTGATCTCAGGGATTCTGTAAATGTTTTAAATATTTTTTGGAATGTTCTCAGGGGAGTAAAAGATACAGGATGGGCTTCACTAAATAATAATAATAATAATAATAATAATAATAATAATAATAATGTTCACACTTCGCTGTGTTTATTTTATTAGTCACTTCTCATCCACAAGATATCTGGACCACTTGGAAGGAGTCGTAATATTTTGCTGTGGTGGTTATTGTCGAGGGCTTGTACTATGAGTTTCACTGCTCTTAATTCTTGAGTCACGTGGGTTTCCAAATCAGCACATTTGCATTAACTTTAGCGTGTCCTTCCTTGACCTCCGCAGTCATCTTAACAGTTAACCTATCGAATTACATCCTGACTTTTTCAATCTCTACTACCTTATTAACCTGGTCAATCTCAACTTGCCTATTATTAGTGATTTCACCTTCCTATCTTTCTTGGTTTTCATGGAGTTCGGTTACTAAATCTAACTCATTTTCTTAATTTCTAGTACATTTGTTTCCATTTTCTTAGAAAATTTAGTCTGGAATTCCTCAATTTTCCTTTCTAACCTTTCACTAACCTCCATGGATTTTTCCCTATTCTCTTTTAAATCCTGCTCTAATTTCCATTAAATTCCTGGAATCTAGCATTTTTTTTAAATTCTGCTCAAGTTTCTCATTTGTCTCTTTTTAACTCCTGTTGAGCTAATTTTCTATCCTATTTTGCTTTTTCCCTATCCTATTTTAAAAGCTGAACAATAGACTGTAACAGATTATTTTCTTTCTCCTTTGACATGACCATTTCCTATGTGTAGCTAGGCTTCCCTGACATTATTTATGTTTCTGTCCTACTCTGCTCTATTTCCTCTAATACTGTGGAATCTTTTTCCATCACATTGTTATATTCACTTAGGCTATATTCTAGACCTACTCCTTAATTTCATACAAAAATGTCTTTACATATCCAGCTTAAATTTTCTTAACTTAACTTATAATTATTCACAATTTAATTTTGTTTTCTGCACCTTCCTTGTTTTTCACGTAGTTTCTTAGCGACTCTGACTATTTCCTGATGATCTACCTTCTTCCTTCTGCATAAATGATGGCCTCCCGAACAGCTGCCTCATGCTCCGCGTCGCTATTGTAAGCTCCACAGGTCGTCTCCCCGACGCGTCGTCCGACTAGCTCGGTTTTTTTAGTTGCTGCCCCCTCTCTAACTGGTCCTGGTCGGCTACTGCTCCCTCGATAGGCTTCTGCTATGTCTTCTTCTTGCTCTCGATAGCTCTTCACGATGCCTTTTTCTCTGCTTTCGATAGCCTTTCAAGTTGTGGTGCCAGTTTGCGGCCGTTTTTCACAAGGTTTATATGTTTATTATTGTGCGTGGTTGGTTAATAAGCTCCATGTTGGGCGCCAATTTTCGGCGGTTTTTAACAATATTTATATGTTTATTATTGTGGGTGGTTGGTTATAATAATAAGCCCACGTTGGGCGCCAATTTGCGGCGGCTTTAACAATGTTTATACGCTTATTATTATAATCAACCACGCACAATAATAAACATATAAAGCCTTTTTAAAAACCGCCGCATCATACACTAAAGGAAATTATAGAAATGATATCCGGGTACATAAGAGTGGTTGCAAAATGTTTGGAATGGAATTAATCATTCACATGAAATAATGTGTGAAATTAAATATATTTTTAAAAATGTTAGGTGCTACATTTGTTTTTATTTTTACATTTCGGTGTACTTCTTACTTAAACTCTGTTATAAACGCCATTTACTTAATTTAAACTTATTGCATTACAAATACAACATTTTTATTACAAAAATAATTTCTAAACTTTATAATTGTGTTTTGCTTTGTGTTTGCATGTTAAATAACTAAAATATTTCATGTTCCTTTAACAAACAAAGCTAAAATAAATACCGTTGAAATTAGTTCCTATCCAGTCGCACCCCAGCATTAATTTAATTTCTCCATGTCTGCTGCATGACAGCCCAGATTTTCCTTTTACCAAAAAGGACCCAGCCGGTCTATTCCCGTCACAAAAGAGCGAAAGTGTGTGTAGCGGAGGCAGTAGTTTTTCCGACAGTGACGAGGAAATCCTCCAAAAGGACTCGACCGGCTGCTTCTGAAAGATGTCCCATGCCTTGGGGTGCTCCCGAAAAGTGAAACAATTATCGTAGTCATTACGAGAGCGTGTGCCCCGGGGGCAACGCAGGGCACTTACCCCCTCTTCCATTTCCGCCCCACTCAGAAGAATTAATCACAACTGGAACGAGTAACGCGGGCCTTCCGTGCCCGCTCAGGGTGAGGACTACAACGTCGACGTCGGTCCTTGATTAAAGTTCTACAGATGAAATAATATTCTCCCCCCTCCTAAAGCTACTTTAAAATGTAGAAAGCAAACCGAGGAGTTCCCCAGCAGAAGACTGGTCGTCGGTATATTAACGATGCTAAATACACTTGAATGGGATAGTCTGGTCTTTTGTGCGTGTGGGCGTTTGAGGGATAGTTTAATCATTGGCGGAATTCCCAATGCAAGGGAAATAACAGGAAAACCGCACGGTGTATTTACATTGGCGGTCCTTCTCTTATATCGCATGCAATTGTTGGAAGGTACTATGTATTTACTCTTAAACAGTATTTTGGAGATTTATACAATGTCGGCTTCAAGGCATTTCCTTCACTAGGGAATACAGCAAATCGGTCATTTAAATGAAAGCAAGAGGACTTTTAACGATTAATTTTAAAACGTAAGACCTACACAAACATTCCAATTTTAACTATTTGTGTATACTTTTAATCCCTCCTATGCAAAAATAGGTCCTCAAGAGGTGGCTTTTAGAAAAATTTGAAGACATGACCGTATCTTATCCAAAATATTTAAAGTCATGCCAAGACTTGCTTATTACTCTCAAATATGGAAACTTGCTATCAAATCTTGCAAAATGACTCCAATAATTATCGGTCATTATTATTATTACCTATTTTCTCAAATTTCTTTCAAATTTTTCTATTTTTTACCAATTAGCTTTTCTTTACCTCTAAATGTTTTATCAATTTGGCTTCAACAACTACATTCTTAGGCTTTCACGGCCGGTGTTATACTTACAATTAATCTTCCGGGCTGGTTGTAAAAACACAAGGCTTTTTCAATCTAACCAGAAGTATTGAAAATACAGCAGCATCCAAACAACTCCAATAGAGATGGCGAATATCATCTAAGTAGCACATGGAAACCGGTTCTTAAAAACAAACAACTACCACCCCTCCATCCTCCCCCCCCTACTTTCGCCGCACACATAGTATCGACCGTCCTCAAAAGTCAATGGATCAATACTGTCGTTTTGTTAACAGTTGGGTGTTGTTCATCGTCCACTGAAGATGCCAACCGAAGTAGTTAGTGAAAGCTAGAGTAGTAATTCAAACCATGGACTACGGCAAAACAGCCCGGGCGATGTTAACTGTTGTAACTGCATTCTTGCAACAAATATTTCACTCCGTAACTAATCGCAGAATATAAAAAATAGTCTTCTAAAACGTTTTAATATGTGTTGGAAATTACACTGAATACAAGAAAATTGGCTAACAGGAGCGATCACTCCAAGTTTTAAAAAAGTAAATAAAAATAATTTGAATAATTATAGAGACATAAGCTTTCTTCAAACAGTATATAAAATACAAGCAAAAATAATTTCTAGAAGTTGATTTTTTGTTGATTTTTATTTATGGACGCTCTTTAACATCTCAGGTCCTCAGCGTCCCATTCAACTCAGGGCGTGAAACGGCCGACAAATTTTGCTCAGAGGCCTCTCTTTCAGGCTTGAGGTTCTTTTTCGTGCCGTAAATGTACGACACGGGAGCCACGGCTTTACTTCCCTTCCGCAGGAAGCCATACTTAGAATTTTTACGCCCGAAAAAATCCATCGGTCCTGACCGGGTTCGAACCCGCGATCTTGGGTTTAGGAGGCAAGGAGGCACCACCAGGACCGACATTTCTAGAAGATAAATGCTATTAATGAAGTATTGATACAAGAAGAACAATTTGTTTTAGAAAAGGGTGATCTTGTACAGATTGCATATTTGCGGTAGAACAATAAATAGAGAAGAGAATTTAACTTGCCGACTTTCATATTATTTTTAGATTATAAAAAAGCTTTAGATAGAATTCTCAGAAATAAACTACAGACTTTAATGAAACAGAAAGGATATCCCAGTCCCTGATCAAGGTAATTCAGAATCTAAAGTACAAGAATTGAGGCTGACAATGGCATTAGAATCGGAAAGAAAACAGAAGAAATAAACCAAGGCATCAAACAGAGATGCTCTTTATCGCCAGCTCTATTTTATATATACATACAAAGCACTTAAAACCGCCACGCGTGGCCGAGGTCGTTAAGACGCGGACTCGTGAGCGGGAGGTATGGGGTTCGATTCCCACCAGGACCGTCCTCCCTGACTGTGGTTTTATTCTAGATTTTCCTCAGTTCTCAAGAATGGAAAATTCCGGGGAGGATCCTAAACTTAGCCCTGGAGCGCTTTCTTCCTTATAAAAAAAATCTTTCCCGGTTTATCATTTCATCTCATGTAGCATCAGTGTGTGGCCTGTGGTGCCTCGGTAGTTACAACGGGGGTTAAACACCATTCAATTAAAAAAAATCACTTACAGAATGGAAAAACTGTTCTACTGGGGGTATGCAAATTAATAGATATAAGCTGAAAAAAAATTATTTGCTGTGTTCAAGTTACTTTTGAGGAAACGAAGATGGTCTTTAGAGAAGTGTTAATAACCTGGAAGATATCATGGAGACATATAATTTAAAGATTTCAAAAGCCAGGACAAAGACAATGGCTTTTAAAGGGAACAATCATATAAGATAATAAGGTAGTTATTAATGAAGAAATAATAGAACAAATCTCTAGTTTTAACCATCTAGGTTTTGATATAGCATACAGTAAAATGAATATCTATATATAAAACTAAATAAATTAAGACAAATGAATGGAACAATAAGGATATAGAACAAGACGTCAAAATTAAAACAAATTAAATTTTTTAAAGTAATGACAGATGGCAACATACGGAAGTGAAAACAGAACTATGAATAGGACAGACAGGAAAAGAACAGAAACAGCGATGAGATTTTTAAGAGCAGTAGCTAAATTTACTCTGTTATACAAACAAAGAAATGAGGAAATTCAAAAACAATTAAATATATGTAATTTAAATGAAAAAATAATGAGAATAAAAATAGTGGTATCAGCATGTATTAAGAATGAAAGAGGAACGGATACTATACAGTTTACGAAATTATAAACCCAGAGGATATCGCCAAGTAGAAATTCCAAGAACATAATAGCTTTTTTTTTTATTTTGTTTATTTATGGACGCTGTTTAACATCTCAGGTCATCGGCGTCTCATTCTATTCAGGGCGTGAAACGGCCTACAAATTTTACTCAAAGACCTCTTTTTTTCAGGCTTGAGGTTCTTTTTCGCGCCTTAAATGTACGACACGGAAACCACGGCTTTACTTCCATTCCGAAGAAAGCCATACTTACCATTTTTACGCCCGAAAAAAATCCATCGGTCCTGGCTGGGACGAAACCCGCGATCTTGGGTTTAGGAACCAAGTATGGTTACCACTACACCACCAGGATTGACATGGAGCGATATGTTTAATTGAGAACGGAACAGGTCGATAGGCCTATACCTTGTGGAAGAAGAATAAGAGTAAGAAAAACTATAAATAAAAGCTGTTTTTAGATATATTGAAAAGGCTTTTGATAAGATATGCAAGGATTGTTCTTCAAAATAAGAAAAGTTCTTTCAGATTCATACTACTGGATGATTTTTCCTTAGCAAGTGGGAATAATTTATTCCTATGTTCAAACGGCTACAAAGCTACTGCAGTTAAAATGCTACAAAATTGTAATGCACGAATTTAAACCGGATAACCCTGCATCCAAGAGTGGAGTTTGTGAATGGGTTTTGAGTAGTGTACTTGACGGAGAAATTGACTCTGATCTAATTTCCGGACAAAGTAGGTATGTTAATTGACACTACAACTGATAATGGCGTTCAGAAATACCTAAACTGTTTCAAAAGCTAGGAGTGTGGTGCAACTTTAGTAACATGAGAATAATAGTCTCTATTTTATTTTTAAGAAGCAATAAATAAAGATAGGTATGCACAGAATGCTTTGCAACCATTTGTCCTTGAATTAACTGTGAAGAACATAGGTTTGTGACCATCCTACAGGACTACAGGCATGCAAATTATGAAATATTAGACGAAAGAGGCATCACTATCTGGGGCCTCTCTGTCTCCCGATTTAACTCCCTGCGATTTTTATCTCTAGGAGGAGGGGCATATAAGGAAAAAAGTGTACAATATACATTCACACATACATTATATGAACTGAAAAATAACATTTGTGAAAAAAAGTCTTCCATTTCTCAGAGGAAACTGCAAAAGGTAATGGTAAAGTTAATAAGATGCCAGAAATGTATGGAAAATGAAGGTAGTCAGTTCCAACAAATTTCTTGTTTTATAATGGCGTACTTCTTAGGTGTTTTAGGTGCTCTTTTTATGCTATTTAACTTAGCGGAAGTTTTTTTATTTGTTTATTTACGGATACTGTTTAACATCTCAGGTCATCAGCGTCCCATTCAATTCAGGGAGTGAAACGGCCGACAAATTTTGCTCAGAGGCCTCTCTTTCAGGCTGGAGGTTCTTTTTCGTGCCGTAAATGTACGACACGGGACCCACGGCTTTACTTCCCTTCCAAAAAAGCCATTTTTAGATTTTTACGCCCGAAAAAATCCATCGATCCTGGCCGGGTTTGAACCCACGACCTTCGGTTTAGAAGGCAAGTATGGTTACCACTATACACCATCAGGACCGACAAAAAAACCGTAGAGAGAAAATGCGTTTATTGCATAACATACAATTAAGAACTAATCGGTTATACGTCGCCATTTTCATGCATTTTCTTATTTAAAAGTTAACCACAAGACAAAATGGTATTATATCATTTTCTTTGGCAGGGCTAAACCCTCTGACCCTTATTGACCAGCCGCCCTTGATTTCAGATAAGAGAAGGAAAGAATGGGATATCGTTTGAGAAAGTTGTCAGTAATATTCGGTGGAGTACAGTGTCCGAGCGATTTTCAGAAAACGGCTATATTTGATTTTGACTGACACACCTTACTTATAATAATAAAGTGTTTATGAAACCTTCTCGATGAGTCCAATATTAGCCGGACGTAATTTATGACTGTAGGCTTCGAGTAGTTGGCTTGGAATTGCGTTAGTGTGGGTTTTCGAGAGGTAACTTTTTTTTCTAAAGTGCATTAGACGAGTACAAGGCCTCGCTGTTAGGCCGGTGTTGTGAGAACGATTGGAGAGTTACCGTTAACTTAATCCGTTTTAGTACAACAGCAGAATGTCTAGGGGAAGCTATGCGCTGACCACGCAGTAAGCGATATCGACTGGTCTGCGGTGTTCCTGGCAGTAGCGACTTAAGTTTTTATCACCTTCACATCATTGCCAAGAACTTAATAATGGAGATACAATATCATAAAAAAAAAAAAAATACGTAAGAAGTGCTGTACACCCATTTTTCGCATGGTTTAGTGAGGTTATTTCGTCATACTTTTGGAGTTTGATGAAGTCATTCGCTTCCTTTAAATGGCAGATATTACGCAAATATACCACCAAGATAAGGTGGAAGTTTACTCTTATCTAGGCTTCCAGAACCATCCAGCTCGGAAACTGAAGAGTAGGGACCTGTTTGGTCTAATACATACTAAACCCAAAATCGCGGGTTCGAACCCGGCCAAGACTGATGGATTTGTCGGGCGTAAAATTCTAAGTATGGCTTCATTCGGAAGGGAAGTAAAGCCGTGGGTCCCGTGTCGTACATTTGCATTACGAAAAAGAACCTCAAGACTGAATGAAGAGGCCTCTGAGCAAAATTTGTCGGCTATTTTACGCCCTGAGTTGAATGGGACGCTGATAACCCGAGATGTTGAAGTGCGTCCCTAAATAAATCAATAAATCTAATACATTCAAGTGTATTAGTGCAGGTACTTGTAAAGTATGGTCTTGAAACTTTCTGTTCCAGAAATAAGTACAACACTTTATAGTGTTAGTAAAAAGTTACAAGTGACGTCATATACGAGCAAGATGGAGGAACAGCTGTTTGTCATACGTTCCTATACATTGAATTAGTTATGTCTGCTCAGGGGTTTTTAATATACAGACCGGTTCATTGTCATTCCTGCAAAATGGATCTTGGTTTCGTTGATGTTGTTGTTGTTGTTGTTGTTGTTGTTGTTGTTGTTGTTGTTGTTGTTGTTGTTGTTGTTGTTGTAGTGTTTAACGCCCGTTTTTACTACACAGGCGGTGGACACTGATGATACATGAGATGAAATGATATATTGGGAAAGAATATTTTTTAAGGAAGGAAGTGTTCCAGGCCTAAGTTTAGGGTACCTCTCCGGCATTTTCCAGTAATGAGAACTGAGGAAAACCTGGAAAAAAAAAACCCCAGTCAGGGAGGACGGTCATGGCGGGATTCGAACCTCAGACCTCCCGCTCACGAGTCCGTGCCTTAATGACCTCGGCCACCCGTAGCGGTTTTTTCAGTTATAATGATAATTAAATATTTTATTATGTATTTATCTATAACCAAGAGCAACAATACACTTTGAGACGACTGTCCCTTGCAGCTACATTTATAAGCATCAGTTTCAGCCGTCGCGAGATGGCAGAAGAATCGAGTTTCCCGATTGCTCTTGGTTATTTATTTTATTAGTTCATTTGATCATTTATATTTACTTATTTATATTACTTAACAATCACGTTCTCATAAGTAAACTGCTGAGAAAAATTTGCCAAAAGAGATTGTTTTAAAAGAGAATGAAAAGAAATGATTTCGTGGCATGTAGCAAGAACATTAAAAATACATTAACAAAGATGCTGGCCTGAAATATGCATTTGAAACAGGAAACGCCAGTATCAGTCATATGCCGTACTTTAATTGCACTTAACATAACTTTATCATTATACACAATTACTGATTTATTCTTTCTTTATACATATTCCTACTCATAGCACTTTTCGCTAATACTTAGCACATTTAGTTCAACTGGCTCTAAAATCATTAAAAAAAATTTTTTTTGGTGCTACTATTTGAATTTTCCAATATTCCTACACTTGTAGAGTACACAAACACACAAATTATCAGTGTCTGACTAATACTAATACTTCTATGGAACAGAACAAGGAAAAATTACTTGTACACGTGTAAGTATGGAGTAGTAAAGTACAAATGTAGCAGAAACCTTTGTGGAACAGAATTTTACTAGTAACTACAAGTTACAAGTTCATTCGCTTGTAATGTATTAGATCATATTTTTGTGTAACAGGGCCATGCTAGGGTATCGCTGATTCAAATAACGAATGAGGTAACGCTTTATATTTTTAAATTATCTCTCCACATCTATGAAATGAGCGCAAAGAAATAATCTCATTTTCAGTAATGTTGATATATGTATAATATAATTTTTATGAGACAAAATTTTGATATTTATATTATTTTTTTTTAACCCGCGAGTGGTCGCTATAAAAGCAATTTGCTCACAAATTATTTTAAAGCTCAAAATCTTTTAGATTTCTTATATTACATGTAAATTGCATATTTTTACTCGGTTTGTTACTACCTGAAAATTTAAAATGTTGACAAATTAGGCTAATTAGGAACTTTAATTTCATTTTAATGCTATAAACATTTCCAGCAAAACTACACAGTTTTAAGATAATTGCGTACCTTTACACTAACATTAGTGCCAAATGCCATGTAGTTACATATAGTGAATTACAGGAAATTATAAATTTATAAGAGATGTTGAAGACGATGCCCCTCAGGGGTAATAGATTGCGCAGGATATTATTGCTTTTCATCTAACTTTTCTTCCGAAGGAATACGACGGTTCGGAACACGTTTACTGTCCTCAAGACTACTGGAACATAACTGCCAGGCTGTTTTCTTGCGAATCGCCTTACCACTCCGTTTTCCCCTATATAGGATAAGGTGCTCTTCAACAATAAGTTTATATAATGGCCTAACTAACGAATAGAAATTAGAATACAGTATATACACAGTGAGAATACTGAGTAACACGAACACGCGTCTCCAAAGTAAACACTAGTTGCTACCTGTATATGAATTATATGACCTTGACGATTGGTTTCTCGCAGTAGACAGTCTCGTTTTGTGGTCCCGTAACTCAAATTATCTCACTTTATAATCTTGGATTAGCTTAGATAAACTTAGGTTAGGCTTAATTTCAGTTGAAATTATGGTTAGGTTTGGATTGTAGAAAAAACCGGTTTGGGACTTCTATGTCATACAGCAAAAATATCACCGCCTTCGCCGCGAAGGCAACCAGTAGTAGTAGTTGTTATAAAATTCTATATACACGTTCAAATATATTTTATGCATGGGCCGTAGATCGTACATGCTTAAAATATGATACACAATTTGAAAGAGGAACAAATAATAACAAAAAATTAGACAACAATAAATAAATAAATATTTACAGACATATGAATGGAAATATATTACATATTATTTATAATTACACTAATTATTACGTTCTAAATAGCAAATAAATTGCTTCTGGCTTAGCGCACTTTATCTAGGAAAATGCCCATATTCAGCCAGTTGGTGTGGTTCCCAAACAGATCCCAGTATGATAATCGACCTCTAATTGCTTCAAAAAATATTTTCTGAGAACAGCATTTATCTCAAATGCTCCCAGTGGGTACATTTCAGCCTTCCAATCTTCCAGTCTAAACCAGGCCATTTCTGACGTCGCCTTTATCCCTAGAACGATCATATAAATGAAAATAATAAGTAGGGTTTGAAAGGTATGTTAGGGCCAAATAAAAAAAATGGGAAATAATCGAGAAATCTCTAAAAATTCGATATTGTTTACCACAAATATCACTCCTGAACAGATTCGAACTAGGGCCCGTAGAGTATCGGGTAGTAATGGCAGAATTAATGGTGGTCATTAATTATTACTATAATTATAAAGACATTTTACAATTTCCGCATAGTAAAAAATGTCAATATGTACAGTATACGTTGGAAATAAAAAAATACTAAAATTTGTCGCGACTATATCACATTATTTTCATGCTAATCGATAACGGTTCCCAATTACCAGCATTTGTAAGTGCGCTCTGCGATGGTAATTCCGGTGCATTATACAATCCTATAAACAAACTAAAAGAAGTTTCACTAAATGAATAGCAGGCGGTAAGCGTTTGAATGGCTGGGTCAGCAGCGGTAGAAATGCCGAACATCCACTTAAAGGCTATTGTGGGGCAGTTCCTGATGTCTGTTAAGCGCTAAGGGGCTTTACTTCTTGAAAGACGTTGAGAGAATTAGATGAAAGTCTTGGTATCGATGAGAGGCTGAAGGCAAGTACAGACTCCATTGTTGACTTGGACATTTATAAGAACTTGGCAAGAAGAACAGAATCAACAAAAATGAGCTTCTTGGTCAGCAGGAATGGCTCCTCAACAAACAAGTGAAGAGCTGCAGTACTTAGCGCTCAAGCACGGCTGCCAATTCCAGCTTCAGGAGGGTTCAATAGGAGAGGCGAGATTTTTATTTCCGAAAAAAATAAAAAATGCTTTATAATACCATCTAATAACACTGGGACCCTGGTGACATGAGAGGTTTTCGAACCTAATCAAAAGGACACTTTGGATTCATTCTTAACGTATACACTCCGATTTGTATACAAAGCCTGAAATGGTTGTGATTGGTTACTACGACTATTAAGTTAATATATCATGGACCAATTCGGTATAACAATGCAGCTAATTACAGCGATCTATCCCATTAGCCCATTTTTGTATGTGTCTCGATGATTTGAGAGCGGCACCCTCCCGTTAATGTTGACAAGCTCCTAATTTAGGAAGATGCTAGAGAAAAACCCACAGGATGCGATCATGGAAAGATGATTCAATACTAAAAATTCGAGAGGTTCAACAATGAATATTAACTGTAATATGCTAAACAACAAAACCCTTTATCTACACAACACGTGGAGAAAAAAAATAATTCAAAATAGGTGTGAAAAGCAGCATATTAATTTGCGTGCAATAAGAAAAGACATGCATTAGCAATGTTGAATATTTACATGATCAAAGCTTTAAAATGCAAACTTTAAGTCACAAAGGCTCATATAGTGAATCTTGAAAGTTTTGGCCTATTCAACTGGAAAAGAGATATTACCTCTTGGGCAAGTAAATTATTATTGACAAAAGCTTACAATTTAAAATAAACGACAATTCAAAGCCTTTCCAAAAGTTTCAAGTCTTAATAATTTTCCCCTGAAGCGTAAATTTCATAACAAAACATTATAAAATACACTTTGAGACAAACTGAAAAACCTTTACTATTACACAATACCTGGATCACTGGGTAGACACAGAGAAGAAGCCCCCAGCAATAACTTCTAATTATAAGGCTGAAAAAGAATTTAACCCCTGGAGCAATGCGTCAAAACAGAAGAAAAGGCAAGAAAGAGTCTGGTGAACTGACGCGTTGCACAGCGAACAATCCTTGATTCTGTTACTATGGATACGCTGCAAGCATGCTGAGAGTCCAGGTGTGATTATGGAATAGCACAAGGAAAGGAGAGGGATGAGTAAGAAATACGAAGATAGCTTCATATATCGATTGTGGAAAACAGGATATGCGCAAGAATGGCGCAATTTTTACTGTCATTGAATTGTTTTGTCCTAAATATTCAAAACAAAGTGACAATAACTGTCCAAAATAACGGAACTTTTGACAATTTATACAGCTTCAAGTAAACCTAATGTGTGCATTTAATTTGTTTAAATTGTTACATTTCCATTTGTTTAAATATCACTGTGTTTATAATAAATTAATATTTTATTAATTTATTATTCTTTGGAATTCTTTGGAATAGCGCCCACGGATTAACGAACCTTCAAAATGTCCAAATATTAGTGGAGAGCTCTTGTGCTCCCAAACGCGCTCTCTTTAAATTCATCAATTCTTTAAACTCATCAACTCCCCTAAGAGGAACCTTTAGGGAGTTCATGATCATTCGATGTAATGACATCATCGCCGACACCTGTTCCTTTTCTAACTTTAACGAATTTCCGAGTATCTCCAGCAACTAAGGATACAAAAGACCATTGTTCAGCTCATGCCAGACACCTGCATGCACGTAGCCTTGTCACAATAGAGAGACCCATTGCTCGAGCCATTATCAATAAGTGAGAATACAACAGATTACAATAGGCAACCTTTCCCTCACGTCAAACAGATACAAGTCCAGGAGGCCTGAATACATTTTTGTGAATTTTGTGTAAAGAAATGCTTTTGCTGGTTACTACAGGCTATATAAAATATTTAATAATTATTACTATTTAAATTATGTATAAACATTAACTATCAGGCATGCGTGGGTGTGAGCACCTGTCACAAGTATTTTCTATCTTTAGGAATGTCGTTGATGTACAGTATAAAAACTATCGGTCCAAATATTGAACCTACCTTTATGAAGCGCCGGGGGGGGGGGGGATATCAACTAATAAATATTGCCGACGATCACTAAAGTACGACTTGAACCAGGTATAGCACTGTTGGAGAAATTATAGTTTTAAGTTTGTACGGTAGGAGTTCATGGTCAAAAGTTTTACGAAAGTCTAGTAATACAAGTAGAGTTAGTTTTTGCTCGTCGCAGGTTTCACGGATGTCCTCTGTCAATTTCAGTAATGCTGTTGGGGTATTATGTCCTGCTATGCAACCAGATTCATGGTTGTCAAGAATACAATGCAGGTTAAGGTAATTTGTCAGCTGTGCGTGTACAATGTGTTCCAATACTTTAGATAATGCAGAAAATATATTGATAGGCCTGAAATCTTAGAGATGTGGGTGCTTTATTCTTCAGTGTAGGCTAATTTGCATAGTGCGGGAACTTTACTTTACTTAGCTTTAACGTTAACTCTTGGGTAAACAAAATAAACTAAAACTGAATAAACCTTTCATTTTACAGAAATAGCAGTTTAGACCCTCGTCAAATTTTCAGTCTTTACAATTGCCCTAAAAGTATGCGTTTCTTGATATCAATTTAGGGTATTTACGCGAATCTAATGCGCACTCAAAATTTTAAACTTAAAATCACAATAAAAAGATTGGTATATTGTTGTGTGGTGTCTTAGAACTAAGCCCGCCCGCTTCGTAAAACAATCAGACCATAAAATTTATAAGTGAACTGTTGTTACATCTTGGAGCACGTAGGACAAAATCCATTACTCATGCTGTTGTCAGGACAGTTGGCGTAGGTCAAAGAAGAAAAAGTTCTTTCTTATGGTGTCACTAGTTACAGGTTATCCGTTCTTCCTTCTTTCATGTACGAATTCCAAAACCTTTTCTTCAATGTCAGGATGTCTTCCTTTGTGAGGATGAATGCATTTCTTCTTACTAGTTTTAGTTGCAAATAATTTTAATTTCTGTTGCCGCCACAAGGGAAAATTGCTATCAGCTACATTGAACTCTCTCTCTGCCTTTCTGTTACCATTTTTTTTTTCAGCATAATGAATTACTTTACGCTTGGATGTGCCATCATAAGATGTTCTTCTCCATTTGCCCTCCATTTCGTGACTACCTACTATTCAAACGCTCTAAGCAACAATAGGCCAACATAAATGCAAGAAGTCGAAAATTGTAGCAATGCATTATGATGTAATAAACGATAAATTTGAAATGAAGTTATCGGCAAACCTCGGAACGGATTTAAACTTGAATCTAATGCGCACCATAATTTTGTACACTACATTCGGAACTATTAGATTCACGTAAATACGGTATGTAATGCAATTTAAGCAGGTTCAATAAACTACAAAATATACCATTACAATTAAAAGACTCTTACAATAAAAAAAAGTTTTATCTTGCAAAGTACCTGGGTCACTGGGTATACACAGTGAAGAAGCTCCCAACAAATTTCTAGTTATAAAGCAAAAAAATCTATAGACTTGCTGCGTCTTAACTGAATGAATGTAAGAAAATATCTGATAAACTTGTTGCGCTGCATAGCCGTCAACGCTTTAATCAGATAAAGGGTTAGGGGAATGAGGTAAAAATGGAAAGATTTAGAAATTTAATAAGAAAAAATACAGAGAGGTGACCATGTGGTTTTAAGTTCAAATTATTTGTGGTGAATGCCTATCTATTGTATATTCTAGTAGATAACTAGCATGTTATCTACTGATGAACAGGAGATAGAGGTTTTGGGTGAGATAACTGTCGCAAAACCAGAATGGTAACATATAATTAATTATGAATAGTTTGTAATTTATTGGGAGAATTTTAATTGCAATGTATTGATTGAAGCTGTAGTGCCCACATTTATGAATTGTCTGGGCCAAAAGCAGGTGAAGGTTTCTTAGTATTTTGCTTAGTATTTCAATAAATTTCGTTTAATTTGCAGTGGGGGGGAAGGAATCTAAAAATAAAGAGAATATAAGAAATCTAAAATTAGACGCAATATGTGAGATGCGAAAAGAAACATGCATTTTTTCCCTCCCCATTTATTAGTGCCCTTAGAGCTATCTAGAAAGATTATAAGCTATATAACGCATTTCAACTGATACCCTATGCTATAAAACAGTCCTGTTGTGCAATGTTACATGGATGATGCAGATAAAGTCTGCATTACGGCTAAGTTATTTTCCCCTTCGTTGACATCAAGAAACAAACCCGGATGGCTGACAGATTGTCACTCATGCGTCCCCGCTGCATGTGTCTATGGACTGGCTATTAGCCTATAAATTATCACGCCACTCTCTTGCAACTATGTTAGCAATGCCATCATTTTTTTTGTGCCTGGGTTCGCGTTAAAACATGTTCCCATGCATTTGCTCCGTTTCGCTGCAACATGAATGGCGTTCATTACCATCGAGTTACTGTACACTAACGGAAATTAGAACTCTGGTACTCAGCATTGTCTGTTGTTATTGACACTGTTATGACAACTCGTGTTCGGGAAGTCATAACGCCAGGAAACAACACTGTAGATTGCATAATCCTTCCACATACGGACTGAATCAAAAGACATTGGCAAATACTGTGAAAGCAGCTGTGAAAAACAAATAACTTCCGTACAGAAACCGCAGTACAGGACGTTTAGTGTTGAATACTAGCGTGGTAATTCAAAAGTGAAGTTTATTTACGTTGTGTTTCTCATATCTGCAAGCTCACTGTTTCTTCTGGGTTAATATTGCAACATAAAATTAAAGTAAACGCAAATAAAGGACACTTAGTAGACATACAATGGCAATTTTCGTGCTGAACCTCTACAGATAATAAACTGAGTTTTCTGAAAAAGCTATAGTGTCTATCCAAATGAAAATTATATATCTTATTAAGTAATTATTTCTAAATTATAAACTGGCGTTACTATTGAATACTTTTTAAATAAACCAGAAAAATTAAATTACTTGCTGCTTTAGGTGCACTTTTCTTGTAAATTATTAATCACAGCATCCTCAGATTTTAAAATCAATTTGAAAACATTTATTTAACATTTCATATATATATATATGAAATGTTAAATAAATAAAGATATTTATCTTTATCTACTTTTATTATTAGTGTTAATTTGTTACATTGTTAATAGTGTTTCTTTATTTTTATTTTTCATTGATATTATATATATATATTCCAGAACATTCATGCATGCGTAAGTTAAAATATTTCACCAGCTATATGCAGTAATGTGTTTTGCACATATCAAAAACAATTCATAGCTATAGTTTACATAGTTTTTAAGAAAAAAATGCACCTAACGAAAAAGCATAAGGTATGTGTTGTGTTACGGCATGACCATTTAAACTATTTAAATTCCCCATACAAACAAGTCGGTCCTAATGGTGCAGTGGAACCATACTCGCCTACTAAACCCAAAATCGCGGGTTCTGCAAATATCGATGAATTTTTTGAGCGTAAAAATCATAAGTATTTCTTCCATCGGAAGGGAAGTTAAACCGTAGGTCCCGTATCATAGAGAAAGAAGGAGCCTCTGAGCAAAATTTTTCTGCCGTTTCACGCCCTTAATTGAATGGGACACTGATGACCTGAGATGCTAAAGAGCGTCCGTAAATAAAACACTACAACAACCCAAACAAAAAGGTGTATATAAGAGTGCAATCTATAAACTATGTAGTTTTATATTATGAATAAAACCAAATTTAATTTGTAGACCCAAAATCTGAAAGCAATAAAAACGAGATTGTGTCAGCCTGGCCGCTATATTTAAATGCTGCAAACCGACAAAAACTAATCCATGGACTGCAAACTACACAATTCTTATTAATTATGGTTACTCACAGTTACAGAAATAGCAGCAAATTTGGGCCTTTCTAAAACAACAATCCTTCGAATTATTCATGAGCATTTAAAGATGAATAAGGTTAGTTCAAAATGGGTGACTGGACTTCTTTCATCAGTCCAAAAGCAGCAACGGGTCATCTGTTGTCAGGCATTTTTGGAGCTCTGCCGTGGCAACGAGAGAAAAGTTGTGCAAACCATTGTTACAGGAAGTGAAACTATGGTCCTCTACTATGATCCTTTGTCCTAGAGAGAATCAATGGAATGGCGCAAACCTGGCGAAGCACCCCCTCTTAAGGCCAAGATTACTCAGTCGACCAAAAAGTTCATGGCCACAATCTTTTGGGACTGGGAAGAAATACTCTTCATTGACTTCAAGGACAGGAACTGGGGAATGTTATGCTGGCCTACTGCACAGACTATGTGTTTCCATCAAAGAGAAAAGACGAGGAAAGCTGAGTGGTGGTGTGCGACTTCTTCACAACGCGCCTGTGCACACACACAGCTCTTGTTGCAAAGGAAGCTGTGAAGAAGTGTGGCTTCAAGGAGGTCCACAATCCACCCCCACATCTTGCTGCTAGTGATCTTTTCCTCTTCTCAAAACTCAAGAAGGACCTCCGAGGAAAGAAATTTAAGTTTGATGATGCTGTTTATGCCCATTTTGCAGACAAACTTCTGACTATTTGGTGGATTGAAATGTCAATTCAAAAGTGTGAGAAGTGTATTGCAATAAATGGTAACTATAATGAAAAGTGAATATAGTTTTTATCTGTATCATACCTATAAAATGGTTAGGCCGGAAACTTACGGACCTACCCTCATAAAATGTACTTTTTGGGAAATAAGTAACAATTTTATATTGTAAAGAACCATCAGAGAATATAAGTTCAAGAAAGACCCACACTTTCCATACCATTGTGCTTAATGACCCATTGCAAAGCATAAAAAATAAATGTCAAACAAGCTTAAATAGGTAGCAGAAAACCAGTTAGGATCCTTTTGATGTTATAGTACTGTGAACTTGCTAATGATATATGTAAAGCTTTAGAGATAAATACAATCAAGATTAAATAAGTTAGCAGAAATACATAACAGAAAGAGAAATTGTCCTAGTAATAACAATAAATGGTGTCCAGCTTTTAGGATTCAGCGCTGTCCAACTTAGTGGATATACTGTATATTAAAAAATGGAAATTTATTGGTTTCAAGAATAAATTCAAACATCAGACATATAGGGGTGTCCAAATATAGAGATTTTACTTTATAGCTAAACAAATATACAGTGAAAAAAATGGGTACTTTGTTTATTTGTCTATTACTATAAACCTATACTATACGTGGCAATCAGTTACTATAATTTTATTTCTTTATTTAAATTGTAACATTTTTAATGAATAAGTAGATTGCTGCTTTTAAAATTGGAGTCTAGTAACTTTAGTGCGTCAAAATTTCGGTAAGAAACGTTTTTAAAAAATTAAATGAATGCTCAGTGGCATCATTTAAGAAAAGTTTATGGTGGGGATAATTTAAAATTGTGGAACACAAGCTGATGCCGCTAAAAATCTGAATACCGAAAGAGGCCTTATATCCAGGATGTGAAGGCGATTTCAAGAATTTGACTGTCCAAAATAACAACATTTAGTTAAAACAAGATTGCAACTGCTGCATAAGACAAATTTCAGTGTTTAAGCGCCCTGAGTGAAAGAAGGTCAATTGCTGTTACATATGTTAATAAACGATCAACAGAGTATTTAAAGTTTAACTGTTTCAACGCAATTGTTTTTAAACGGACTGCAGCGTTTGGCCATGGAAAATGGGGCACGTGACATGGTGCCGGGAACATGTCAATTGTAACAACTACTTTCATTTCACAAAAGTATCACACTGCGGTGTGCACTCAGATTCCAAGAGAATACGCACATGGAGACGAAAAGATAACGCAAAAAACCGAGGCATCCGCAAAATGTTCATAGATTCAAAGGAGAGAGCATCATGGTATAGGAAAGAATAATAACAAATGCATATCGTTTTGATACACGAAACAATGAATTCAAACAGGTACTTTAATGTGTTTTGCAGCCTGTGATCCACGATAATTTCAAAGAACATGTGCGCAGGGTGTGTTTATAGCTCTAAGTGGTTACAAAGACACAATGCTAATAGCACTAGTGTGCCGTGCTCAGTCTCCAGACTTAAATCCGATCGAGTATCTTAGGATACCCTTCAACAAAGAGGACATTGAAAATATCGAAATTCTGGATTAGCTATTCTTACGTGTCCATTAGTCATCTAACAGAATATCAAACAAGGTGTATTCCTTCATCGCATTTCTTCAATGCCTAGGAGATGTCGAGCAGTGTTTAACGCAAGAATGATGATAACCACAACGGGACACTTAAAGAAAGGGAAATTTTATATATTTTTGTGCCGGTGTGTTATAAAATTGGATTAATTTCATGAAAAAAAGTTTTAATTTTGCTTTTGTGGACTACAGTATTATATTATCAAATTAAGTACTGTAAATCTTTTTACAGAACTTGTCCTTCCATTCCTAATTGTTAGAAAATTGAAGAAAAAAAGCTGTACTCTTTAGACAATTTTGATATGAGTATTACTAATAGAGTATATGATATCTATTGAAGTGAGCGAGGAAATAAGAAGAATGTTGAAGAATTAAAAAGAACAAGAGACAGCAGAAAACCGAAGATGCAGGGATGCAGTACTACGGGGAAAAGAATAAAATGAAACTCTAAGGTAGGGATGGCGAACTCTGAATCAAACTAAAGGTTTGCAACCCACATTGGTTCATTTCGAAGTGGCGGACAGCAATCCAGAATTGTCACAACAAACCACGATCCTTCACTGTTGTGCTTTGAGCGCATACTATAACTCGGATTTGACTCAGAGCGGCCAACTCTGTTTTAAGTATACTATAGAAAGATATCGATGTTTTTTTTTTTTTTTTTTTTGAGTATTGTTTAACACCTGTTTTTACTACTGAGGCACCACAGGCGGTGGACACTGATGATACATGAGATGAAATGATATATTGGGAAAGGATTTTTTTTTTTAAAAAAAGGAAGGAATGTCGGTCCTGGTGGTGTAGTGGTTACCATACTTAGCCTCCAAAACCCAAGATCGCGGGTTCAAACCCGGCCAGGATCGATGGATTTTTTCGGGCGTAAAAATCCTAAGTATGGCTTCCTTCGGAAGGGAAGTAAAGCCGTGGGTCCCGTGTCGTACATTTACGGCACGAAAAAGAACCTCAAGCCTGAAAGAGAGGCCTCTGAGCAAAATTTGTCGGCCGTTTCACGCCCTGAGTTGAATGGGACGCTGATGACCTGAGATGTTAAAGAGCGTCCATAAATAAATCAATAAAAAAAAATTAAGGAAGGAAGCGTTCCAGGCTTAAGTTTAGGTACCTCCCGGCATTTGCCAGTTATGAAGAGTGAGGAAAACCTGGAAAAAACCCCAGTCAGGGACGACGGTCCTCGCGGGATTTGAAGCGCAGACCTCCCGCTCACGAGTCCGCTCTTAACGACCTCGGCCACCCGTTGCGGTAGATATCGACATGTCAGGTATGATTTTGAGGGAAAGGTTGCAAGAGACAGAAGCAAATGGAGAAGCAAAGTTCTTGAGTTATACTGCTTTATAGAGAAATCCTTAATAGATATATATATATATATATATATATATATATATATATATATAAATTTTATAACAAAATGTCGAATATAGAGAGGTAACAATATGGGGAAAATATATTGTAGCAGTCTGACGGTTAAAACTAGAGGTGACAGCTTGAATACACCAGAAAATTGGCTTTTTCATCGAGAAGAGTCGAGGGCTGTTAGTCGAAGAGAGTGGACGCTATACAGGTTCTACTCCGGGATGGTCACCTTTTGGATGGATAAGTCGATATCAGGACAACTTTATAAATGGTAGATAAATAAATTATTATTTTACTCTTTATAATTAGAATAATAATCAACTAATCATCAGATCCAACTGAACTCAACAAATAAAGTTCTTCCACTTAATACTCTTCCATTGAACGGAGCTGACCTGACCGTGCCTATCTTCCACACTGAATACTCTTCGAAAAACTGACTACAGCTATCCACTAACTGAACTGAACTAAACTGAGAAAACCCTTCCACTGATAACGCCCCGCTTGCAAAAACTGACAGGGGCCGCAAAATTACAAGACTAAACAAACACGGTCTACGTGACTTTTTACATGTATACATCAACTCAAGCTGCTAGCTTCTTCCCTTGAAGAGGTTGTAGGCCTGTCTTTTCACCACTGTAGTTGCCATGTGTTTTATTATGCCTAACCTGCTTTGCAATGCTCTAACAGAATACAAATAAACATCTTACTCAAGGATTCTCCTTTAGAATTTTCTACAGAAAACAGCACTTGGGTTATATTTACAAACATTGTTACAATAGGCAACAGAAATTCCATAGTCAGATTTTATGGCTGGGGTAGCTTTCTGCACCCTGACAAGAAAATCACATTTTACACACAATAATTCAACATTTGTACAGGAAATAAAATGATATTACACTCATGACTATAATATGAAAGTTACATAAAATTACTTGCTATAATTATTCTAATTAAATATGGGGGTGGCAGCTCATAAATACTGACTCAACTTTAATTAACGATGTTTTAGCATTTCTTCAGATTAGTGTTGTAGCTAAGTTCCTAGTCAAGGCCCCAGGTCATTAGTTATAGAATATTGATATCATAGCCAAGCGATTTACAGGGATCGTGACAATATTAATGTATTTATTTCTGGAAGTAATTACACAATGTAGGAGTCCAAAATTATTGTTTAAGGTGTATTAGGTTTTATTTTCAACATATTAAACCATCTGCAGTAAAGTCAAATGCGCCACATCAGGTGGGAACGTGCCATATTTCGCGTGCCGCACGTTCTTTAAAGGCACGTAGAAGCATGTATCAATGAGACTACAATGAAAAACCTGAAAGAGATTAACCAACCGCAGTAAATGGAGAGGTTTTGTCGGCAGCAGGATTCCATTTAATTTTCTTCGGCACCACTTAGCGACTTTAAAGCCTCCGAACGGCACCATGGGAGGTCACGAGGCAAATGACGAGTGGGGACATTTACGACCGCAGTCTATTGCTTCCTATTACTAGCCATGTAATTGTCTGTGCTTGAGTTCGTCTCTAAGGTACGCCGCCCCTGTCAAGAGGTCACAAGTAGCGTGATGGACTTCCCAACCTTTCTAATGTTATATATGTTGTGTAA
Source organism: Metallyticus violacea (assembly GCA_030762175.1). Lineage (NCBI taxonomy): Eukaryota > Metazoa > Arthropoda > Insecta > Mantodea > Metallyticidae > Metallyticus > Metallyticus violacea. The sequence continues at coordinate 61,755,141 of CM060841.1, read as the reverse complement.
CTGCATCTTGCGCTCTCTCATCCCAAAGGATTCGGCATAACTAAAACCCCCTTTTATCATTAAAGATAAACATAAGAAATATCTTCATCACCTAAGTTACTTATAATTGTGCTCTTTTCTTTTCACATTCCGTCATCATCGTCCACTTTTTTTTAACAGTTTTTAACGCCCGTTTTTACTACTGTGCCACTACAAGCGGTGAAAACTAATTATACACAAGATACAATGATATATTTGGAAAGTATTTTTTTTTGGGGGGGGGAGGAATGAAGCGAGGCCTAATATAGAGTATTTCCCCAGCATTTGTTGTTGTTGAGGGTCGAGGAAAACCTGGGAGGAAAAAAAGAAAGAAAGAAAGAAAGAAGAAAAAAAAACCTTGAGTCGCGACGGTCCTGGCAGAAATCGAACACGTGACGTGTTTAGTAGTCCATGCCTTTTTGACACCGGCTAGCATGTCGGTAATCTTTCTTTTTCTCTTTCTTCTGTCACTTCAGTTACATCATAATTTCACATTTTATTTTTACTTCCCTCTTTTATTCTTTTATCTTTCATTCATTCTTCTTTTCTTTCTCTCTTTTTCCTCTTCTTCTTCCTCTTTCTAATTTCTTTCTTTTACCATATTTTTATCTTCCTTCCCATTTTCTTTTCTTTTCTTCTCTTCTAACCAAACCTTCTCCTCACAAACTCTACTGTATATATGTAAAAAAATAAATAAAAAGTGCTATCTTAAGTGATCCTAAACACCACTACAAAGTATAATGAATTACAGTTACCCACCAACATGCACTATAAAAGAAAACTACATCATACAATCCAGATCAGAAATACAGAAAAAGTTTTACAATGGATCCCGAGCCATGTGGGATTAAAGTAGATTGAGAATGCTGAAACTTTAGCAAAACGAGGAGCCACCATAAAATTAAAATCATCTTTTGAACTAGAACTTCCCTCTAAATCGAAACTCGTGAAATAATTACAAGAACAACAAAATATCAAGCTAAAAAGCTTAAAGGAAAAACACATGAAGATTTAAATACTTTCAGACATCTTTTATTGAAACCAAGAAAAAATTGAGTTTCCCAATACTGCTTAATTTTGGGCAGGATTGCCTGTCAGAACATCTCTTCAGGATGAAATTAATCAAGGACAGCCACTACCCAATGTGTAAGGATGTGAATGTCATCTTAAACAAGGAACATCTACTGAAATGCAGCAGACTTGTAGCAACAAACAAATAAAAATAATTTGGAAGTTCTTTATTGTGAAACTATGGAACAAATTAGGAATATTAGCATCTCCAATGGAAACTAGCAACCAACCTACCAACCCTCTTCTATCTTATACTCCTCTTATTCCCATTTTCATTACAAATTAAGAGTACCTTTGAAATACTATAAAACATTTAAGAAAGAATGGGGGTGGGAAAAAATATAGATGCTTATAACAAAAAGAGAAGGGAAGGATTTACTTCGACCAGAGCAGGAATAATAAGCAGATTATAAATAAAAAAGGAGAGTGTCCACTATGTGGTAAAATAGTAAAGGATTTAAATTATACAGTTCAATGTACAGGAACTAAACTATGAAAAGAAGAAATATAATATTAAAAATTGTTGGAATTGTAACAAGGAGTTTTGAGGAAATTTGGCAACTATGCAGGGAAGATAAGGGAGGAGTAGTGGATGAAAGCTATTAAATCAAAGAAATAACATATTATAGAGACTATGTATGGAATGAAGAAATGGTGGAAAGATGAGAGGAAAGTGTAGTTAGTGAAAAAAGGATTTATTACATAATATACAACCAGGGTGTTAATTGCATAAGATCCTAAAACATCAAGCATTGCAGCAACAGTTGTACAATTTGTAAAGGTTAATATAAAGGAAATAGGTAGAAATATTCCCAGTTAACAACAACAACAACAACAACAACAACAATAATAATAATAATAATAATAATAATAATAATAATAATAATAATAATAATAATAATAATAACAATATCATCCAAACATTTCTATAGTTTAGTTTCCTCCAACTTTTTCCGGCCTTATTCATTTTCCCTTCTTCCACCATCTCATTTTATTCTTCTACTAATTCATCACTTCTCCAGTATTTTAACTGTTTGTTTGTTTTTTCCCTCCTGTTTCTGCTCATACTGCTATCGCCGAATACCCTTGTCCTTAAAACCAAAATTTAAATCTTTGATGCAATTAGAATATATTTTAATGCAGTTTTACAGTTGTAATAAAATGTGTTTTCCAATGTCTCTTTACAAATATGGAAAAGGAGGTATAAAAAAGAAACTGAACGTTTCACGCTATCAATCACTATGAATTAATTTATAGTTTTAGAGCTAAGTGCAGGTGTCCATCCTTGAGTCTAAAAGTGCGTGGCAGACAAATGAGAAAAGATTCAGAGGACTTTACCATTTCATGGGATTAAATGTTGGCTAAACATTGCATTCTACGTCATCTGTCCCGAAAATAATTCGATCAGGGCATGGCTTGGGAGGTTTTGTTCTCTAACCTAATTTTCCAGTTCTAACCTTAAAAGGAAAAAAAATCGGGAATGAAATCATATGCTGGCACTTACACGTTGCATCTATAAATAATTTTAAGACAATGGTGATTACCTTTTAGGCTGGAATCGTAAATTACACTGTGACATAAAGGTTCACTAATTGCAGAAAATATTTATATCAAATCGTATGTACCTATGTTTTAGCACAGATATATACTAAAGTCTATAAGATATAAATAGGTAGAACTATTTTCCTGTGTTACCATTGCATGAGATAATCCTGAAACTCTAATAAAATTATGTAATTAACCGTAACCTTTATATCAGATGTCCATAAACTGTCCAGGGTTAGAGAGGTTATGGCATGATAAATTTTATCTTCCTAATATTCCAATAAAACCAACGCTGAAGGTTAAATTACAGTAATAACAGTATCCTAATATTACCTTTGTTAATCTATGAAGGCCATATCCGCGATAAAGTATCACCTTTAAACGTAAACTCACAACATAACACATATACACAATCACTCACTTTAAAAACTGGAGCGGCGATCTTCCACAGAACAGCTCCCTCTCTACCTTCCTGCATACATGCTTGTAATCAGTGTTGCCACCGTTGCGCGTTAACTTATTGCTAAATCTATGCAGCGCAGAAACAAGAAAGTACGATTATTACTAATACTGTAAGCATTCCGTAACATAGCTATTTAACTCTCAGTGTATTATTTATACTAACAAGGGCAATAGCAACGGCTTAGCGGCCTTTCAAAATCCACTTTAGCTTTAAAGCGTTATAAATGCTATAATAATTTAGATAGCAAAATATAAATACTGTTGGCTAAAAATGAGGTTTGGTTTTTTATTTATTTCTTTTTGATTCCATATTTTCCATTTTGTTTATTAAGTTAGTGACTTTATTATCTACCACTGCTACAAGAATGTGATGTCGGGGGGCCATTGGGTCATTTCTATTTATAACGACACTTGATAAGATGTTCCAGCAACTCTTCTGCTCTCAGTGATATTTTCAAAAGTCTCGTGGGATTCTCGTGTTGTCCTTTCTTTCAAAATATAATTTCCATTTGTTCCTGTACAAACCAATTTTTTTTTTCATTTAGTTCAGAATGTTTTAAACTCTTTGCAGGTGTCTTCATTTCTTTTGTGATATAATTTTGTGTAAACTGCAATATGCCTAAGAATATAATTCCATTTTCTTGTACTCTTAATTTATCTTATCTCATATTTCATTTCCACCGAAAGACACGGGATAGACGTTACTTTATACACTTTAGCATTATTTCTTTACTCACAAAGGACTCTCCTTATTATAACAACCATTCAGATGAGTTTCTCTTTTTTCTTATCAATATTTCCTAAATAAGACATTATTGTTCCGAGTAATTTATAAGTTAAAACTTGTTTAATTCTATATTTATTTATTAACGTTTTATTTATTGTCGCTTTTACTGCGTTGGTCTTTTCCTGGCATCTGCATCGCGAATTATCATTAGACCACAGATATGATCTAATTAATGTGGTTAAAAAAACAAAAACCAAATAGCTTATTGACAAACGCATATCCTTTAAGAAACGGTTATATGTATGATGAACCCACTATTGGAGTTAATGTTTTGAGCAACAGCACTTAAATGCTTTTAGCTTGTGGGTTTTTCATGATTTTGTCGCCTGTTTCACAGCAGCGGCAGAGTGGGTAACTTTCGGCGAAACGGTTGTAATATCCGCGCAATTCTCTTAATTACAACTACAATCATAATGAAAATAAGCATAAACCTTATGACAGGAGATTTGTACCACTTTATTTTTCAACTTTCCCCAGGAGTAAAAATGCACATACTGTCAGTATGTGCATTTGTGATGTCAATCATATGTCTTTCTGCATTTATGGCATTCTCAAAAAAGATGATCTCTATTACTCTGTATGCATTTACTACGTACCATATATAACTCAGGGGTACAAGGGAAAAAGCAATCAATGGCCACTTTTTGGTTTTTTACAGGAACGTAATTTGAAGTTTAAAAATGCAACAAAACTAAGCACATGAAATATATATAATTTTTTTCTATATTAATTCTTAAGGTAGTTTTCTAACAAACTCTTCTTTTGAAACTACTGTCGTGTGGCATTCATTCGTGTTATTTAATAATAAAATGTCAAAGTACACATATTTGTAGATAAAAACAATCAACGTCCACTAACTACATTATGGAATGTACCAAATTATACTAGATGTTTGCTGCTAAGGAAAATATAAACAAGAATGCAAAACTGTTGAAAATAATCATTCAGTCAAAATTATTTATTGTCTATTACAGTAACCTTGAAAATTAGAGCAGACATTTTCAGAACAGATTCTCTTCAGGCATTGTAGGCCATAAAAGGGCATATTTTATCAACAATATCTAAATAAATACAAATAAAAAATATAGATACTCCATTTGAACGAAGTGTTCGTAGAAATCACCCGCAGTTTACATCTCGACAAATATGAGCAATTCTATAGAGTGCTAATTCAATGTTAGTTGAGTAATGTACAGCTAAGAACAATCTTGTTATAACATGGGACTCCCAGTAGTCATTGTAGATTGTTCGACTGGTTATAGCTCCAGAAGAGATTTTGTCAGCTACAATTTCTCGTATTTCTCTTATCTTCTTCATTGAACATGTCTTTCGGTATTCTTTATTAAGGAATGAAGAACACAATATAAAAATATCCTGGGAACACTCAATGATAGTGAAGGGAGATGGTTTCACGTGATATCTTCTGATGTGCTCATTCCAATCGCTGGATGTTTCAGCATTTTTTATTTATTTGTTTATTTATAAGCTAATATCTTAGTCACATTCCACACAATAATGGCATCCGATGGAAAAAGTAACTTTTACTGATTTAAATCTATTGTACTTATGAACCACTGCATGAATGAGGCGAATAATGATATAATTTTTATTTTGGTCATGGTACGAATTACATAAAATTGCAAATTTCGAACTGATGGGTTCAGGAGATGAAAACAAGTCAAACAACATGATGCAACCTCATCGATCCCCTTTCTTGCTATGGTCTCATTGTAGGTATTTTACACAGGAGTCTGGTTGCTTTTCCCCTGGACACTATTTTTTCTATGCTGATTTTTATGGACTACATGCGGCTTTTTCCCTGTATGAATGCGTTAGAATGTAGTACTACATACCTACAATCTAGTGGCACTTAAATCTCAAATTTCACCAAAAGTGGACTTTGATTGTTTTTTCTCTGCACTCTTCAACTTTTCTTGTCATGCAATGAAATTTCAGGGTTATTGTATACTCCAATAAATTTTACTTTTGTCGATACATGAACACGTAAATGTATCAATGCTTTATCAGTAAAAGAATATTCAGCTCAGACCAATTACTCTCTCATTGACATTCCGTAATATCCAGTTAGGGAAATTTACCTGAATACCAGAAATACTTGCCTGCAATTCATAGTCCTGTCATAAGATACTTGTTTAATTTCATTGTAATTGCGAGAAATAGAATCAATTGTTGGGCTATTAACTACGCCAGGTATTGCCGCTCTAATTGCCGACTGCAGCTGACATGAAAAGGGCGAAAAAACCATGAAAGAACCTTATTAACAGCACCTGAAATATTACTAAATAATTAAGGTTTGAAACACTCTCGCTTGATTGAAAGGAAACAATTTGGCAACAAGAGATTCTTTTCTTATTTTAAAAACAATTCGCAATTGGCCATAAGCAACTATACAAGGTTTTTAATAGTATTTAACACCCGATTTAACAACTCAGGCATCACAAGTGGTGGACACTGGTGATACATGAGATGCAATGATAAATTGGGAAAGATTTTTTTTTAAAAGGAAGGAAGCTTTCCAGGGCTCCCCCCGGCAGTTAACATTTATGAGGTCTTGAGGAAAAACAGGAAAAAAATTTCAGGCAAGGACGACGGTCCTGGTGGGAATCGAACCCCAGACGTGCTGCTCACGAGTCCGCGCCTTAGTGACTTCGGTCAACCGATTGAAGATGTCCATCCGTTTGAAGTTAAGAAAACGCATTGCAACAATCTTTTATTACGAAAATTTGAAAAATTAATAAATAAAATGTAATTGGTATAAATATAATTTATTTTGGAAAATTGGTGCATGATACAAGTGTTAAAATTATTTTATTTTGTAAGATCGCGAAACGAGATCAAGGCAGAATAAATAAGCAAAGCCTGTCACTTTTAACACTTGTATCATATTAAATTGAAAATGTGTGTGCCTTAAACGATATAGAAATTGCACAACTAATAAGTTTGTAACAAACCATATATTCCGTCTGTGTGGGATGGTCTACTTTCACATTTAAAACCATCACCATAATATTGCACGATTAATTCCTATGGCAGGCAACAGTTGGCAACCATCTTTCTTTACCTCGCCAGTGTTGCTTGCGCTTGCCATGCATCTTTTGTTTCAACTTCGAGGAACATGGGAAGAGAATCAGCTGTTCCTTGATGAACTGTGGGAGTTTTGTCCAAGATGTATTCATAAGAAGGCATAACTGTTTTATTATTCATGCAGTAAAGCTGTGACAAGCCTCTTTGGGTGATGCCACCTTTATGCGTGCATGTGTGAAATGTGTATTAATGGTATAGCTTTGGAAGCTTAAATAATAAGTGTTATTTCATGTGATAACAATGCAAAAAGCCGATTCTATTGTACCTATTCTTGACTGTGGAAACATTTCGTAACTTGTGGGCGAATATTGTTGCGAATTACAGTGATTGTTGGTTAAAGTTGCTTCTGTGTAGTGCAAGTGATAATAATTAAGCAATATGAAGCTCCTGCATCAACAGAGCTCCAGAAATGGAACATAGGCAACCACTCATGAAAGGTTTGTCGAATATTCCTTCACATGTCCTTATATCGAAAATTGCTTAAAATAACTGCAAACCACCATTCTTGTTTATTGCTTTGGCGGTTTCCCAGCATTCTCAGCAAGAAAGCACACCTAAAATGGTAGTTTTAAGAAAGGAGAAGAAAAACCGTTTGCACTTCTTAATTACATCCCTTTGGTGGTGATTACAAAGCAAGATAATTATTATTATTATTATTATTATTATTATTATTATTATTATTATTATTATTATTATTATTATTATTATTATTATTGCTAGTAGTAATAGTAGTAGTAGTAGTAGTTTTTATACTATAGTTTTGTAAAAGAACTATATTATATGCGACCGTTAAAATCAGCCATGCTGTTGATTTGTTTTGTTTATCAGCAGATTCTGTTCTGTATTTTGGTCAGTTGTAATAACCCAAACAAACTTAACATTTCTCGTGTGTTTCGTTTCTTTCTGCATATTGAAGCCGGAAATATGGCTGCCTTTATTAATTTAATTAAAAGGCTGCAGAGTTATATTTATAAAGGCATTATATTTGAGAAGGATAATTGTTATGTATATATATAAGAAAATCATTTTGAGATAGGTATAACAGGAATAGAAATAATTTGTAACCTGTAACATACAAAAGAGTTTTGTATACATTTTGTGTAAAATATGTGAGAAAGACGAATATGTATACCTGACTCCACTCACTGACCGCTCCTTAGACAAGGCTGAAGAAAGGGTAAACTATCTTTTGTTAGGTCACGAACCTTCTACCCGGGAAATACTTAGGAGTTGACAATAAGAGAAACATGTGGCCGTAACGGAATAGTATTTAACAAAGTCAGAGGTAGCAATAATTTAAGAGAAAATGAAAATGTCAGAAAGGAGACGAAAATGTTTTGTTACAGGAAAGCCGAAAACACGTGCTTAATCTCTAGGAACATTTAGAAATCTACAAACTAAGGAAGGAAAAAGATTTTCAATAGAAATCAGAATATAAGGAAAGTGCAGAAATTTACGACAGGTTGTTCTGGGAAAATTCAAGTTCGTGGGAAGACGTTAGATCAGGGGGGAAAGAATAATTCTAGCCAATGGTCTTCGGATAAAAGTTAACGAATCAGAAGAACTTAGATACCAATAAATAATTTTAGGATAGCCAATGACGAACATGTAACACAGAAATAGATAAAATACGAGGGAATTTAATTTAGCGAAAGGCGTGGCGATGTAGTAGAAAAACTAGAGTACAGAAGTCAGAGGGGCATTCAGAGGCACATTCACACTCGCAGAAGTCAGACATTCATAGTCTCTCGTACAATCAGACGCTCGCAGATCCATAGATTCACAATCAGGCACTCAGTAGGCACATAGTCATACATTCAGACATTCACGGAGACATTCTCTCGCACATTCAGACCTTCGCAGATTGAGATTCAGACATTCAAGAGAAACAGGGACATCATACGAGAGACGCGAAAGAAATATACGGAATCAGGCAGTCTGAGTCATCCGAAAGTAATCAGTCTAGATCATTTCTAAAGTTCAGTTGAGGGCAGTGTAAATCATTTTCTAAAGTCAGTCTAAGTGTGTAGTGAGGTCAGCTACGAGCCGTCAGGAAGTAACCTGCTGAGTTATTAAATAAAGTAAATGTTCAAACAGTGCCGGACTTATTAATAGAGTGAACAATCTCCTTCCCCCCCTAACGACTTTCAAGTCGTTAAAAACAGTCCAAATTTACCCTGAGAATCCATCAAATCCCCCCTATAGTGGACCCTCAAAATAATAACCGTTCCAATATCTTAAAGTGAAATAGGGTTATGTTGTACTTGAAAATGAACAACTAAATTAATTTCATATAGCTAAAGTTTTAATATATGTGTGAATATAATTTTTGGACTTAGAATTTAAGATTAGAATAATTCTTCCTTTCTCTTCCTATCTCCTACCGGAAAAGAGTGGTTAGTGCAAAGCTGCTATTATAAGAAGGAAAACATCAAACTGCTAACGTGGCAATTTTCAGAGCATGCCTGCATTCAGTCGTTGAGGGCAGAATGTCGCAATATGAGACATGTTGCAAGGTCAAACGTTCAACTTCTGTATATAAATAAATACGATGAAGAAAGGCGTTTTTATCTTCCCTGCCACACCTATCTACCTACTTAGCACCAATGCATTTAGACTGACTTCAAACCGGAAGTGACTTCATCACTTGAGATTCACGCTACTTATACAAAATAGTAACGCAAAAAATGGGCGGTTATTTTCTTCATATTGACAGCAGCATATCAGTCAGCTTTTGGTTTTTTCCAGTAAAGTCAGGAATGAAAAGAAGTGAACTAGTTGCATTTTCTATTGAACTTCTCACGTCTTTCACAAGCCTAAACTCGCAATGTTTTACAAATGACATTTTATTTAAACGTGAACTTGATTATGAAAAGCTCACCAACGACATTATGTACTTTAAGCATTAGAAATTAACCCTGTTGCGACTCAAGTATTATACTTCAACGTTTTATTCATGCACCAATATCTCTTCTACCTACAGGCTTATATTTCAAAATGATGAGTGGAATCCCATATTCAGCCATAAGTTCTAAGCGTTACATCCATTTTTTTAACTTTAAACAATTTCTTATATTTTATTTGTTTATATTTTCACGTCATGCCATTCCTTTTATTGTCTTAATTTTCTGTACCTGAATTATGGTTTTTATTTATTAGCCAAGTGCCGATTTTCGCTGTCATATAAACAGCTGTTTACAGGCATTACTTTTCAGCTTTTGAGCAGAATTTATGTCCTAGTTCTATTTAAGTTCCTTCTGATGGTATCACAGACTGATTAAATGTACGCATTTTGCTTTCAACATTTCTTTGTACCAAAATTGTTATAAATAGCTCAAAAATTAACTCCGTGTATTTACTCTATTACAAATTTGACCTCATTGATTGTTTCCCTCTTTAAAGCTTTTCTGCAGCTGATGAATGCTTGTCTTGTTTACATAATCCAAAGCTGTAGGATTACAATTGTTTCCAGCCGATGTTATTGTGTGCTTTTAAATGAAAAACACACAATTTTTCTAAAATACAGGATTTACATAAAATTCGGCAATAAAGTCATGAAGTCCGTTGTACATTATAGTGCTTAAACGAGGGTACCATTAGTTGCTCGGCAGATGATCTCTATAGTGCCGCACATCAGTGACCGTGCAGGCCACTTTCAGAGTTCCTCGACATCACTGGGCAAAAACGACACATAAAGGTTATCCCTTGGGAAGATGTCATGCCCCGTATGAATAAATAAATAAATAAATATTTCACTCTCATTTCCACACCCGATCAATAATAGCACTATTTTTTTAATAGTGCTTAACGCTCATTTTTTATCTGAGGCATCTGGTGAACATGGAATGAAATATATTTATTTTTTTAAAGTAAGGAAACGTTCCAGGTCTAAGTTAGGATACCTCCCCAGCATTTGCCATCTATGAGGACTGAGGAAAACCAGGAAAAATTCTCAATCAGGAGGACGATCCTAGCGAGATTCGAACCCGAGACCACGCCTTAACAACCTCGGCCACCCGTGACTGTTATTAATTTGGTTTATTTACGGACGCTCAGGTCATCAGCGTCTCATTCAATTCAGGGCGTGAAACGGCCGACAAATTTTGCTCAGAGACCTCTTCTTTCAGGCTTGAGGTTCTTTTTCGTGCCGTAAATGTACGACACGGGACCCATGGCTTTACTTCCCTTCCGAAGGAAGCCATACTTAGGATTTTTACGCCCCGAAAAAATCCATCGATCCTGGCCGAATTTGAACCCGCGATTTTGGGGGGTTTAAGAGGCAAGTACCACTCACTACCACTAGACCACCAGGACCGACACCACCCGTGGCGGTGCACTAAACATTACTGCAAGAGATTCCAGAGACGGAAAAATGCTTTCCTAAGTGACCTTAGATACACCATGTTCTTCACGCATCATATCAACATAAATCAGCAGCTGGACGATTGTAATCTCAGTTCCAGGAAAAATGTCATACTGTGTATTGACTTCCAGCATAGTGCTACAGTTGCTCTCACTTCAACACATATCATGACTACTAGAACTTCTAATACGAAAAATTAGTTGTTTACCATACTTGGTCCGTAAATTCCGTACAACATCCCTGGTAAATTTACTGCTATAAAGTTATAATGCACTTCTTTGCAGCTAACGCCGGCTGTAATCGATTTACTGGCGGTAAATGCAGAGTAACAAACTAGGCGAGTTTGTCTTTACGAGAGTGATAGCACTTGTTTTTGTGTAATTGAAGTTTGAACGCCTTACAAAATCCTCTTTCTCGAGAGTCCAAGAAGAAATGAACAGCGCTACTGGTCGAGACCAGGCGTCATGACCCTCTTCTGCCCATCCGTAATCTCTTCTACTAATTGCAGAGTTCCATTAACCTGTTACGGTCGTTAGGTTCAGATTTTAATAGTTTTAACAAGTAAGTATTTACGAGCCGCACCACCCATCGCTAATGAATATTAGTTTAAATATCAATTTCCAAGTCCCCTCTCTCGCTCTCTCTTTGGCTACAGAAGGAAGTAATGACGGCTTTGGAAGGTAATAACGCAGTAGAGCGTTTGGTTCATAACGCTGCTTAAGTGCAGTAGATGCTGTATTGTTGATGAACCGCACAGGTCTCCTGCGTTGTACGCAAGTACTTCCATATAAGTGACGGTAGAATTGCAGGTAATTATTCCTTCTTCATTTACGTAATTAGATTTGAAACAATAATGTTCTGCTATATGATGAGAGAGAGAATGGCAATAATTAAAAATAATAATAATAATAATAATAATAATAATAATAATAATAATAATAATAATAATAATAAAACAAATGAGCGTTGGAACGTAAGAGATGAAAGGGCAACAGCATAAAATCAAGGTCGTATTGTAGTATTCGAAGACAATTTTTTTTCTAAATAATGAAGATGGAAAACGCCCAGCTGGTTTAAGGCTTATAACTCAAAACAATTTTTTTTAATCTAGCGAGTGTCCGAGTTTTACTATCGTGTAACAATATAGATTTGCGAATGATTTACCAAGTTTCTTCTAATTATTATAATAATTCGGTAATGAATTTTCTATTCTTTATCCATTCGCCAAATATTTAACTCCTACCTATTCTATTATATCTCTTTTAGCATTATTTTTACTATTTTAACACTAGAATGCCCAATGGCGGTCAGTTGAACGCTTTTGATTTTCAATCGCTCATATTTTCACTGTTTTACAAGTATTTTAGATGTTTTTTTGACTTTTAATCCCTTTCAATGACGTTTAGCTCACCAATATTTATTATTTGCACTTCAGAAGTAGCCTTTTAAAATAATAGCGAATTTACTATCAGTTCAACTGACCGCTTCCTTACGTTTCTTACATGGTTTATTGCGTAATTGTAACCGACAATAATGATCACTGCACAACAAACATGTTTCAAACTCATTGTAGCGTAGTGCGTGAGTCATTGTTTATCAACTGTTGTATCTATGCCTAAAATTTCGCTTAGCTTTACATTTTCACTGTCTTTCATCGATTACTGTCACCATCACTTATGGTGATTATAAGGACGAAGGAATATCTAAGACGCAAGACATGTCAAATAGGGTTATGTAAGAAAAAAAACAAAACCGAAGACAGTTGTTCGACATGTAAAATTTTTTATCTCTGCAAAAAATGCCATACCAATATCTCTGGAAATGTTTCAATGTAACAGTTTTTCCTATAGAAATAACCTGTATTGCATAACTTATGTCTTTTTGTACAAATAATTTGCTACTACATAGCATAGAGCAAGCCAATTCTTATAATAAAACATTTATTTTGGAGAAAACATCCATAATTTTTTTTCTTTCAATAAAAAGCATTTAGCCGGAAATGACCTATAAAACTAAACATAAGAATGAACGAGCAAATGTGTGAGTGCATCATTGAATTACCAACATATTAAATGAATTGGCAAAGGGGCCTGGAGACATAAAGCGCTAAACATGTGTGATACGTGAGCAAAAGCCATGAACATAAAAACATCTGAAACCAGAAGCTCGATTCAAGCTGGATTCGAACCTGGTTCGCAGCTCAGAAGCCACATTGTTCTCTGTACATCACTACAGTCGTCTGACAAGTAAGAAATTTCATTGGCCTGAGCCAGAAGACACTTAAATATATAATACTGAGCAGACACCAATTATATACTAACTCACTCCGGAAGCTAAATGCAAACTGGATGCGAACCTGGATTGCAATTTAGAAGCAACATCGTTTCCTCTATACCATCACACTAGGCTAGAAGGCGACAAGGAAAAATTTTCATAGTTTTCAGTGAAAAAAAATATTAAAAATGCATAAGAAAGTAGTAGGTCAATTAACGGCAGTTTAGGGAGTACTTGAAGCTCGGGCGTTATAGTGTGAATTTAAGTATTACACCTTTAGTGTTTTTAGTGTGTAAAATACTAAAAGTACGGGACAAATCTCAAAAACCTCGCTGCATACCACCGAGCTTCGAGTGTATAGTGTTATCGCTTTCTCCTAAGCAGTAACATCAAATATGAAATATTTCCTGTTTTTTATATTACCAAGAATATTTGATCATGCTTTAATTAATAAACAAATAATAAAATGATACATTATTTACTCTTAAGTTCCGCGTGCCCGATCTCTGTTAGCGTTATATTGAAAGAGATTACAGAGACGTGACAATGTGGTTTTCCTGAGCGAACTCTGATACACCACATCCCTCACGCGTATCATAACTTAGCATAAATAAACAACTGAATAACTTTAATCTAAGTTTCAAAGGATAAAAGTCATCATTTCCCCGTGCTTTACGTACTTGCTAGGTTATAATTGTACCCATTGTTTTTTTTTTCTAGATTTTAATGTAGTATTCATATAATTGAAAATAATATAAATCTGTTATGCACTGATGTAGTAATTTGTAATGTTTGATATTTATAATTTATTATAATCACAAAGTATTAAAGTCTGTGTTAAAAAATAAACTTTTGAACTGTTTTAAATGTTTCATAATCAGTCTAACAAGATCTACGGCCAATGTTCAGCGTTTTTCTTATATGTATCTCGTTTTATAGCCTTCAAAACATGCTGTTGATCTTTCTTTGATTTGCAAGAAAAAATCTCGTAATCCAATAAGTGCGAATAATAAACAGGCATTCTTCAAGGGCAAGTGACATTTTTCTGTATTCTGCATTCGATTGTGTGTTTTTTTTTTTTTTTTTTTTTTTTTTTGGGCGGGGTACTAGTGACTCTTGATAATGATAATTCGCTTAATTTTAAGAATTGAATTCGTGTTATAGCTTCTACTTTATAACTAAATTTATGGGCTCGGTTCTATAAAAATTACTTTTGTATTTGTACTATAATTTCAAAACTTATAGTTTTATTATAATTAATTTTAGACCTGAAATTAAATTAATATCTTTATTATCGTAAAAGCGATTACAGCTGTGCAATTTATCTTATATTTAAGGAATGAGAAAGTCTTACAAAAATAAATAAAAAACAGAAATACCACCTTAAGGTTAAAAAAAAACTTTATTCTTCTCTAGTTTAAAGAATTTCCTTTTTCTGTGCTTCTCTGTTTGCAGTGACATTTTCCCCATGCCTCCCTCTATGCTTCCCTCTGTGAGCGGTGGGGAAAGGCATAACAAGAAATCCCATCCCTTACGCATAGTAAATAAAAAATTACCATTTGTACGACATAAGCATGGCATATGTGTAATAATGCAACATAAACAGGCACAGATAGTCATCATTTTCCTTTCTCTTCCCCCTGCTGTTCCTTATTTTCGTCCCCATTTCCCGAATCCCTCTACCAGTGCTATTAACCCGCCAGCGCGTAAAGGAAATATTTCTGTAAAAGTCACTAAACTGTAAAGATATTATTTTATGACTCAGGTGCATTCTATAGATTCTGGGTTTATTTAGATGATAATTCAGTTAGAGTAAAATCTCACAATGAACTCCGAAAGTTTTACTCCCGGAGCAGAAATGGACTCCTAAGTTCCGCAAGAGAAACGGTCGAAGATGCTGAAACTATTTTAAAGTACCTAAGAGTACCTAAGGGTACCTAAAGTACCTTCACAGAGCTTTATATGCCTAGATTATTGTAGGGTGATTTTAACAAATGTATTGTAAAAATTCCCCTTACCAAACTTCTCTCGAGATGTTTACTCTGATCTTGAGGGTATAATGCTCGCGACACTAAAGTAGTTACTACTTTGATTTCATTCTAAAAGGGTGCTGCTATTAAGTTCTGTTTTTGTAAACTAAAGGTCACACTTATGAGGGATAAAATAAATGTTGACCGTGTACGAAAGAAAAACAGGATGATATTTGGCGTCGGCTTCAGAACATTTCCCCTCAGGGGCTCACCGCGGTGAGAATGGGGAGTGGCGACCTCTAGGTATTTGAGCTACCTAGTGTCCGCAGATATAGCTGAGCCACCCTGCTTCCAGTGGACATAAATATGGAGACTTGATCCTCTAGATTATGGGTTGGAAGTGAGCGCTAATCACCCCACTTCTGGTAAATATTTGATGTTACTGAAACCGAAATAAATAGCCGGCCTATATAGTTCGATGACGTAAATTTATTTCAGCCCTATATTCCACTTAGCAATTAAAGGAAATCACACCATCATCACCATCATTAAAACATTTGAAAAGGAAACCAAAGGGAAAACGATTGGGATTCAAAATATCAAGAACATTGTCTACTAGATCTAACGCACGATGCCTCTGCACTCGGTCTGTGTCACACAACCGGTTTTTCTACCATTGCTATGATGACATTGGCTTTTTGGACAACTGCCAGATCATCAAGTAAATTAAACTGCATATTACATTCTAGTATGCCTATTATCTTAAAAATAGCTAATTACATAAATAAATTATGGCATTCAGACACTTTCACTTATTACCACGTGTACACCGTCACAGGTGGGCGAGGTCGTTAAGGCGCGGAATCGGGAGAGGAAGGTCTTGGGTTCGATTCCCACCAGGACCATCCTCCCTGATTTTTTCCAGGTTTTCCTCACCCCTCATAAATGACAAATGCCAGGGAGGTACTCTAAACTTTGGCATGGAACGCTTTCTTCCTTTAAAAAAATAATCTTTTCCCAATATATCATTTCATTTCGTGTATAATCAGTGCGACCTTAGTAGTTAAAACGGGCGTTAAACACCATTAAAAAATCCTGTACTTTGCTCACTCAAACACATAATTATGTTCTCTTAGAAGAAGGTTGTGGGCACGATGTTCTATCTCTCACCTACACCCTTTCGAAACGGTAATTTTTTCAGATTCTTCGCGCTCGATTCACACTGGCATGTGTCGGTCCTGGTCGTCTAGTGGTAACCATATTTGCCTCGTAAACAAGATCGCGGGTTCAATCCCGGTCAAGATCAATGTATTTTTAGGGCGTAAAAATCCTAAGTATGGCTTCCTTCGGAAGGGAAGTAAAGCCGTGGGTCCCATGTCTTACATTTACCGCACGAAAAAGAACCTCAAACCTGAAAGAAGAGGCCTCTGAGCAAAATTTGTCGGCCGTTTCACGCCCTGAATTGAATGGGACGCAGATGACCTGACATGTTACAGAGCGTCCGTAATTAAATCGCATCAACAACACTGGGATGTCTTTGAGCACGATCTCACAAGCCTTTAGTCTCAGTCATTGCAAATTCTCCAGTGCAGCCGTATGCTGATAGTTGAGCGGTTAAACATAGACGTCTAGTAATGAGAAGTGCCAAAGTTAGGATCTTACCCATGCGCGATTTGTTTTGTTATTTTTTCAAGTAAAATTAATATTTAGTAGGCACATGATAATATAACTTCAATTACCAAGCCTTATTTGAATTATACATTTACGCTCTCATACAAAAAGTGATCTATTTTACTTGCAAAATAAATACGAAATTAATAAATACCCTTAAATATAAAAATAAACAGAATACATCAAATTATAAACATGTTTCCCTTTTAATTGTTCACTTTTGAATATTTATTAAAGTAGCATTTATTTTGAAAACGAAAACTATTGCTTTATGTTTTTATGTTTGGGTTCAAATGCCTTACATTCAAATATATTTTTCTTTTAAAATTAGATTTATTGCCATGCATTAAACATTATTTTACTAGTAAAAACTAATAAATAAAGAATTCAAGTTTAAAAGTTATTCGAAACTATACGTTTTATTACCACACACGTCCTTTTGTTCGCTCAGCGATCAGAGGAGTGGTCCAAACAAACCCATTTCTTGATTTTGGCATAACTTGAACATGAACTGAAGACGGCATTCTGGTGCCTCTCATTTGTTTTGTTTTACGGTGTATATAAGATGGACACTTCACAGCTCTAGAACGGAAGAACAGGAAGACATTGAAGTTATCAGGGGAACTAATGAAACACTTCGGCAGCCGATGAATAACGCAAGCTAAGGAAAGGAAGGAGTGGATAAATCGAAACAAGAAATGCCTAGAGGTGAATGGCGGATAAAATCTGCTTAAATTTAGCCTCCTTACGCATTTATTGTCCCCAGAGGGGCTCAATACTCTATAATGTGTGGTATTGTATGCGTTCGCGGGTCATTTCATATTAAAAACTCTTACAAATTATATTTCTTTGAAAAAATTATATGCACACAGTTTAAGAGATATGCGAGGGTTGTTAAGTTAAGAATAATCATCCTTTTAATTAATTCTCACAATCCTGACGATATTTCTGAAAGTAGTGCCCGTTGGATACAGTGCACCTATCCCAGAGTTTTTGCCCGTCTTCAAAGACATGCCGGAAATCATTTTTTACAGATCATCCAGTTACTTCCGGAGCCTTCATCACTGCTTATAATAATAATAATAGAAAATGCCTCCCACGAAGGGGTTTCTTCAATTTGGGAAAAGGGAAAAGTCACAAGGGGCTAAATCTGGACTATATGTAGGATGAGGCACACACTTCACATTGATTTTTGTGAGATATTCATCACCCACAATTGCGATGTATGGCCATGTATAATCTTGGTGCAGTATTCAACTCTTGCACAGAAATGTGACCTATGACTTTGCAGAGTTTTAAAGACATCTCTGTAGTATTGTTCAGTTACATTTGTCTGGGCACAACATGCTGGTATTCTTTGAATATCGAAAAATAAGATGACCACAACTTTCCCATTTGAAGTAACCATTTTTTTGTGATAATTGAGATTTTCACACAGAGATTTTGTCGAAATGCTGTAACCAAAATTTATCAGCATTGATTACCTTTGAAAGAATCTAATACCATCATCTTCAACTGCACTCAAACGTCCTTTTCTTCGGAAAACATTTGCAAGTGTCACCTTAAAGCTCAAGCTAAGGACTGAATTCGAAAGCATATACGCACAATCCTTCAAAATATTCTCAATCTCTCCTCACATACAGTTGCAGACGGTGCAACCACTTGTCAAGAGCACTACGGTACTCGGGCTGAGATATTGTCAACCGAGCTGAATTTATAGCTTGAACCAAGTCCTGTACTCGTTTAAAAGATTTTGCAGTAATGCAAGATTTCAATCGAGAAAACAACCAGAAATCGCACTGTGCAAGGTCAGGGCTGTAGAGTGGATGGTCAAGCAATTGGACTTTGACGACTCCCAGTTTCCTTAAATTTGCACCTGTTCTTTGAAGAGGTATTGTCGTGCAAAAGCAACAGCCTTTAAGTTCCTGTCTTTGGACGCCATCGCCTCAGCTCTTCAAAATATAAGTGCCATACTATTCTTCATTCATTATTATTCATTCTGGTATACAGTCAACCACTAATAATCCTTCATAGTTGAAGAAAACAGTCAACATTCGCTTCCGAGAACGATAAACTTGTGTCATTTTCAGCTCTGAGCTTTATTTGGGATCGTATAATGATAAAATCAACTTTCATCACCAGTGCATACATCTGTCAATCGTTTAGAACTGTTTGGTAGAAACATGCTTAGCAGTTTCCTTGCACATTTCTTCCTCCTCTTCTTCTCTTCATTGATTAGGGAATGTGGAACCCATTTTGCTCAGATTTTTCGCAGCTTTGAATGTTCATGGAGTGTGCTATCAATGTCCCAACACTGATACCTACTTCAATACTTTGCATATTGACAGTAATGTGTGGATTTTCCTCCACCAAGTTCCTCACTCTTTGAATTATTCTCTCGTTCACAGCTTCCCGAGGCCGGCCAGAGCGAGGATTGTCATTCAAAGTTTCTAGGCCTTCTTCAAATGATCGAATCCAACTTGCAATGATATCAAATGAACACACTTGATCACCATGAACAGCTACCAGGCCTTCGTGGATTATTTTCGCTCCTACATCTACCTTATAGCGTGTGAAAATGTAGAATGTAACGTTTTCTTTAGAAATATTCATAATTACTCACCAGCTATTGCCACATGCCTGAATTCAACACACTGTACAACAGTGCCTATGCATGTTCATACTTGCACTTATGCCTATTTTGATAGTTTAAAGTCCATTGTTGCCAGCTGTGACAGTCACTTTTTTGAAGACATTATTGTCCAATAATGGATACACTGTTTGCAAAACTTATTGAATGCTTCTCGTAATCATGAGAGTTGACAGTAAATCAGCTGTCTAATTCCGCTGTAAATTTTGAAGCCGTTTATCCTGGGTAAATTTTGTTTAACATAATTATTATTTTAATTAATTTTCAAAGTAAATGAATTTGTTTGGGGTTCAAACACTTTTATCGTCTGGTAGGTAAATCAAAATTCTGTTTAGAATCAATATAGAGATGGCGATGAAATTTATTTTTCAAAAGCATAAGTATTTTTTTTTATTTGATTTATTTATGGACACTCTTTAACATCTCAGGCCATCAGCGTCCCATTCAAATCAAGGCTTGAAACGGCCGACAAATTTTGCTCAGAGGTCTCTCTTTCAGGGTTGAGGTTCTTTATCGTGCCGTAAATGTACGACACGGGACCCACGGCTTTACTTCCCTTCCGAAGGAAGTCATACTTAGGATTTTTACGCCCGAAAAAATCCATCGGTCCTGGCCGGGTTCGAACCCACGATCTTGGGTTTAGAAGGCAAATATGGTTACCACTACACCACCAGGACCGACGATAGGTAGGGTGAATAATAACATTAATAATATTTTTGTCGTTTATTTTGCCACATCTTATGAAATTTATCAAGAGAAATGGTATCGGAAATTCAGTTCTCCTGTATCCAGCAACCTCCTAAGTTCTCTCTTTCTCCGCTACCAAAGTGGCAACACTGCCTTCTGCACACAACCTAATAAAACCTTTACACACATGCAGCAAAGTGTAGCAGCAGAGGTGGTACGATAGTAACCCCCCTTGCGGGGAACAACAACACTAAACCCATTTTCTCCCCTTCGCACCATACCTTCTTCCTTCTCCTCGCTCATTTCTGATCATCACCTTCTCTCCCTCAACGTTTCTTGTTATTTTCCTTTATTGTTGCTGGTTCCTACCCCACTTGCGCTATAGTAACATTGGTTTTTTTCCACCCCGAGGCCAGCGGAGGGTCGCAGCTGAAATTGGCCATCTCCTGTGTGCGAGATGAAGTTCCAGAAAGCCGCAAAGGGGCCAGGTACAGTCGCCTCCTCCTCATTAGTTCCCGAAACACATCACGCTGTTTTAACGTCTTCTGTCGTCATTCATCACCTTACGGTGGGCACCCTCCGTATACATTAAACGGTGCTAGTAACTTAAACCCTCACGCTTGGGAAGGATATATGGCTACATTCAGGTGGTTCATTAGGAAGAGACATTTTTCAATTATTGCTACACACAGAGAAAGTGAATACTGCCGGCA
Organism: Metallyticus violacea; assembly: GCA_030762175.1. Lineage (NCBI taxonomy): Eukaryota > Metazoa > Arthropoda > Insecta > Mantodea > Metallyticidae > Metallyticus > Metallyticus violacea. The sequence goes on along the minus strand of CM060841.1, from coordinate 61,733,825 downwards.
CGTCCGTCTGTGTATTTTATTTGCAGTTATTCTCCGTAGCTCGATAACTCGTTCTTGATTGAGTTATTAGCAGTTACAAAGCCATTATTTCCTTCAACCGTCTGCGCAGAAACAAAACGCTACCGCGCGCATTGAACCGTTGCCAACTTAACTCAAGTACAAAGAGGGACGTACAAGTATTGACCACTAACGCGGTCTTTTCGTATAACAGTTGCGGGTTATGGGCACTACCCAATTTGTAATTCTTCCGCATTTTGTTAAATTATATATATATATATATATATATATATATATATATATCATTTAACAATATAATCAAAAGGAAAAATAATCAAAGTCCACTTTTACTTTTTTACAAGAATCTATTCTGAAGTTTAAAAACGCTACAAAATTAAGCACATTAGACATGTAGAAATGGTTTTTTCCCCCAAGAATAATCCTTAAGGTAGTTTTATAACAGACCCTTCTTTTGAAATTAATGTCACGTGTTATTTGTTCATGTTAATGAACAATGAAAAGTCAAGTACATATACTGTAGATAAAAACAATCAAAGTCCACAAACTATATTATGAAATGTACCAAATTATATTGTATATTTGATTAAAAAATATAAACATTAATGAAACATATTGAAACTAGTCATTCAATCAGAATTATTCATTGTCTATTACAGGTAACCTTGAAAAACAGACCTGAACATTTTCGGAAGAGAATCTACTCAGACATTGTACGTCATCAAGTTTTACCTTGTAAAGTGCAATTAAACTTGAATGGGGAGGGCAGGCGGCTCATTAGTCTGTGTACGGCATATTTTGTCAACTATAACATGGGTCTCCTAGGAGTCATTGTAGATTATTAGACTAGTTATAGTTCTAGAAGAGGTTTGTTAGATACAATACCTTTATGGGACATACTTTATGTATTATTTATTAAGAAATGAAGACCACGATTTAAAAATATGCTGGGAACACTCAATGATGTTGAAGGGAGGTTTTACGCGGCATCTTTTTGCTCATTCCAATAGCTGGGTGTTTCAGCATGTTTTTTTTTATTTATTTATTTAACCCATATCTTTGTTACATTCCATATAACTGTGGTCTCTGATGGGAAAAGTCACTTTTATTGATTCAAATATGTTGTACTTATGTACTATAGCATTAATGAAAAAATAATGGTATAATTTTTATTTTGGCTAGGGAAGGAATAAAAAAAAAAATAAAATTCGAACTGACGGTGATCGAAACAAAAGTCAAACAACATTGATGCAACTTCATCAGCTCCCTTTTTTGCTATGATCTCATTGTAGATATTTTACAGAGGTTTCTATTGTTTTTCTCCTGTATATTATTTTTTCTGCGCTAATTTTTATGGACTACGTATGTTTTTTGCCCTCTAGGAATGTGTTGAAATGTAATACAACATATCTACAATCCACTGGCACCAAAAGCTCAAATTTTACCAAAAGTGGTCTTTGGTTGTTTTTCTCCTTTATCCTTCATATATATAATATTATATTATATATAATTATGTAATTATTTGGGTAACTGGCCGTCGGAGTTCTTCTCCCAGTGTGTAGCCGCGCTCTGTTGGCCCGTAACTAAAATATCCTCAATGTATTATGTAAACTCGGCCGCCTCCTTGGTCTAGTGGTTAGCGTAGCTTTTTGCCTGAAGGCTTGGGCTCAATATCTGCTCAGAAATTTTGTAAGTTATGATCTGGAACGGGGTCTACCCAGTCTAGTGAGGACAACTGAGGAGCTAACCGATAGAGGGGAGGCGTCCTTCTGTCTCAAAAGCTGTTTGGTTGTGCTGATCACATACTGTCATCTACCCTTGATGTCGCAAGCAGAGGAACACTCTGCAGCTATTAAAAATATGTCAAAAATGAAAAGAGGCACGAAATTGACCTAACAAAAACACGGTGTCCTGAGGATCAGTTAGTCAAAACGCCCAATCTACTCAATCACGCTGTAATAATATTTAGTAGCCGGATTCGGTTGCACGGAGTATACATTTAAAAACAATTGATGGGGGAAAATATTCTAAATTAGTGCTAACAAATAAATGATTTACTGATCTCTTTGATAAACTTTGTTCTGTCACTGTTAAGACAAACTGTGTTTGATCTTCTGTTTCAACCCTAAAGTACATATTGTTTTTTATTATTTAAATCAAACACTTCACATTATGATGTCAATGTACTTTTCTTGTCTGTTCTCCAGAACTTGGGCACAAAAAAAAAAAAAAAAAAAAACTTTAAAAGGCATTTAAAAGGGGTCTCCAAACCTAACGAAGTCAATACTCAATTAACTCCTGCGCCCCTTAGCTCGTCACCACCACAGTAAAAATAAACTAACCGTAACTTGGCCACCGACCCGGACCGAAATTTAGCACTGGGTAAATTTACTGGTAGACTAGTTTAGAGAGAGAGGAAGTCATAAAACATCCCCGAATTTGGACAAGAAAGAAAAATGAAGTTACTGTGCATAGTTTACTATTCCTTTACCGTCCTAAGAAAGGGGGAGAAAAAATAATAACAGAAAATATTACTCCCCTGCTCCGTTCCTTCCACATCGCTTCCGGATCCCCCTCGTGTGCAGTGGCGGATCTAAGATATTTGTTTTTAGCTTTAAGTTACAAGGCTATTCACAAGAAGCAGTGATAATGTTTATTGTTGATTGTTAGTAATGGAATAGAAAAGAAGATTGTTTTATTTTAATCGCATGAGTTAAAGTTATACGTGTTCTCTTGCACGCAACCAGTCACATAAAATATATTTAAACTATAACATCTAAGTATATGTTGTACATTTTAATTTAATACTAACAATTAATATGCGTAATATGAAATTACTGCATTGGCCTTATTGCGATGTCTGTAGGCTGTGGACTGAATACTATAGGTGTAAGTCTGTAGGGCTGAACGAAATGAAACGAATTAATAATGGCGCAAATGAGTTCGTTGTCCTTGGCGTCTGAAAGCTATTTGACATTCATCTTATCAGGGTAAGGAAAAACTCCGATAAAAACTTTACCAAACTGCTTGATCTGACCGGGAGTCGAACCAAAGACCTGCGAATTAGTAATCGCGAAAGCTACCACTAAACACGTAGCCAGTCTAAGATTGTTTAACTCGCACGTAAATTAAGTTAAAAACTAGTGAAATCATTATATATATAGTTACAATGCAGAATTAGTAATTAATAAATTTGTATTACTCAAACGTAGATTATATTTTAATAGTATTTAATGCCCGTTTTAATACTGAGGCACCACAAGCGGGGGGAGCACCGCCACGGGTGGCCGAGGTCGTTAAGGCGCGGACTTGTGAGCGGGAGGTCTGGGGTTCGAATGCCGCCAGGACCGTCCTCCCTGACTGAGGTTTTTTCCAGGTTTTCCTCAGTCCTCATAGCTGGCAAATGCCGGGGATATACCTTAAAACTTAGGCCTGGAACGTTTCCTTCCTTAAAAAAAAATCCGTTCCCAATATATCATTTCATGTCATGTATCATCAGTGCCTGTGGTGCCTCTGTAGTAAAAACGGGAGTTAAATACCATACAAAAAAAAAAAAAACTCACAAGCGGTGGACATAGATGAAATGATACACTGGGAAAGGATTTTTATTTTAAGGATAGAAGCGTTCCAGGCCTAAGTTTAGGGTGCTCCCCGGCATTTGCCATTTATGAGGACTGAGGAAAATTTGGAAAACACCTCAGCCACGGAGGACGATCCTGGTGGAAATCGAACCCGAGACCTTCCGCTCAAAATTCCGCGCCTTAACGATCTGGGCCACCCGTGACAGTTTAATGTACATAAAACTTCAGTTTATGGTTACCTAAAGTTAACAAAAGTGATAGTTATAAGTTTAGTTAAATAATATACAAATATAACCAAATTAAAATGAACCTAAACTTAAAAATAAGTAATAAATCTACATCACAGAAATCAAGAAGAGATAAAGCAATTAATAGGTAGAAAGGCAGATGATAATGTTAAACGCTTATCATAAATAAATCAAACGAAAATTAATTTATGAAGTAAGAATTCTCAATGTTTAGTTTTAAACAATGGCACTGTCCATCAACCCTCAACTTCCCTCGGGAGTATGTTATCATTCTAGTACCATTCCCCTGTTACATGGTGCAGAATTGTTTGGATGTGGTCGCAAAGTTCGTCTAGACAATTGACTGTTTTTTTTACATCCCCGCCAAAATGTATCAACAACAAAATCGGGAGTACGTAAAGGACATGAAAATATCCAAGAGTTAGAAATCAGGCGACCTGGAAGCAGTCGACGCTTCTTGTTGAAACACTCACTTGTGCGTGTCAAGGCTGTTCGGTACACAAAACGTGTCCAAATATCCCCTGAAAAAGTTCAATAAATTGTTCCTTGCACACTTCTGGTTAATTCTGTTGCCAAGCGCATTCTCAATGAATCATGGACCAATAATGTCAATTGAAAACACAGCGGCCCATACTTTGAATTTAATGGTCTCTTTGCATATTCGTCCAATTTTTCCCAACCGAGAAATGGAGCATTTTGCTTACTGACAAGGCCACTCAGTAGCACGTGACATTAGTCCGAGATACTCAGATCTTGATACATTTGAACATAACACGAGTTGAATATTCGATTAGTGCTATGAAGTCTGCCTCTTTCAGCTTATGGAATACCACGTACAACATTTTCTTTTGTAAGAATAATTTTGTATTCGATTTTCGGTTACCCTTTTTTGAACTATCCTATATAAATTTTTTATTTAGTACTGCTTACTGCTGCTCAAATATTTGGGATTCTACAAAAGCCAAGTTTTTCTGTTCTCTATGGATATACACAAATTAAAATTATTGCATATTTAATTTAATGTATAAATTTCTTACTATACCGTTTAAACTTTGATCCTCTGTGAATAAAGTGGTTAATGTTACTCTCCTTGTAAGAAGTTAACGACCTTAGAGACTAAATTCTATTTTAATGAGACTACTGGGGCCTGAATCAGCGTTGAACATTATTCTTTTGGGATAAATGCCTATAAACGTTGCTGTACAATTAGCGAAAATGAAGAGTGATCCGTAAGCCTATTTGAGGCTACCAAAAAGCATCTTGTTGGAAATATATCATGCTAATTATAACCTCCTGCTTATTATGCATCAAAGTTTAGAGCTATTGATCTGTTTCCAGCTCAAGGCAATCGTCTTTCTCGTCTAGAAATGTATTCTTCTGCAGGTTAAAGCAGTCTAGCGCAACCTCTGTTGTACAGATACTTATTATGCACTTGCATGAGAGGGTAAATGAGTCACAAGGCGCCACACAAGTTCCATCTGCCAGACGTCATCCATATTGTTTCGGAACTGGTAACATCTGTCTCTCAGTTCGAGATCGAAACACCCAGCTTCAGTGATACTAGTAAGGGGAACAGAATTGCGAGCTCAGGATTGTACAGGAAGTACCACACTAGAGCTGACAGATGTCACAATCTTCTCCCGGAATGACAGCCAGACTTAAAGATAAGGAAGATAAAAAATGGGAACGCGTTTAGTGGCCGTGCCTAATCAGTGCTCTAGCCAACTAAACTATCATCGAAGTGCCTAGTTCAAATTCCTTGGGGCTGCCCATCTTGATCTTGGTCCGTTTCGTGGTTTCCGCAGGTCTCTTAGACAAATGCAAGGATGAATGTTTACTTGTCACAAACTTTGCTCACTCCCAGTTCATCTGAATTTATTCAGTTGGTTCCGTTACAAGATCAAAAGTGCCAAGGCGAAGTGGGCTAGAGCGGCTTAAGGGTGACTTGCGTTTTGAAAGATTTCTGCCCTACCATCTGATATAGAGGCGACCGTTCTGAAGGGAGGCTCCGCTGGCGTCAGGTTGTTCTACCTGGAAACAAAGTTAGGGACCCGTTCAAGTACTTCATCAGCCGTGAATCCTGGCTGCCATTCGGCAAGACAAAAATACCGAAATATCCTCCTTCGCTCCTAAAAATTCAATTATATCCATCTAAACTATTACAGCGGCTTCTTTTGCATGTAATAATGAAGAACTCGTTGGTTATATAAGATCACTCTTGGTAATCCCTTCTATGTCATTATTTGCTCTATACGTTGTTCTAAGTTAAGGGTAATTCATGGGAACATTGAGGACATTGTGTTATCACGAACAGCTAGAGATGGAAGGGAACATGGAGAAATGACCTGGAAACAATAGGGCTGAGTTCCATTTGTTTGCGGTCAGGGGAATAGAAAGAGCGCATGGAGGAAGGTTAAGAATCCTTGAGGGATATGGATAGGCAGCAGACAATTTCGTGATGCAGAGAGATGATTTCGCTGGAAGTATAATCGGGGGTAGAGTATATTAAAATAGTAGCCAAACTCACTAGACAGAGGTTCGCGTAACTCACACTAGTGGCATGGTGGATGATTAACGTCACCGACGACTATGAGCAAAGAATCTGCCCCATATGTGTGAGGGGAAATCATGGATATATATATATATATTGGCTAAATGTAAAGGTACGGAAGAATGGAGGGGAAAATATCTACACATTCCTTTGTGCGATCGAACAGAAGGAGATGGTCATGCTGAGCTGTGCTGCTGGCTGGCAAGGAATGGAAGGAGAGATTAGGTATATTTTTGAAGAAAGTGAGACAGCTCACTGGTTTGGTTTATTTACGGACGCTCTTTAACATCTCAAGTCATCAGCGTCCCATTCAATTCAGGGCGTAAAAAACCGGTAATTTTTAGTCAGACGCCTCTTCTTTCAGGCTTGAGGTTCTTTTACTTGCCGTAAAGCTACGACATGAGACCCACCGCTTTACTTCCCTTCTGAAGGAAGTCATCTTATAATTTTTACGCCCGAAAATCCATCGATGCTGACCGGGATTGAACCCGCGATCTACAGCTGTATGTGTGTGTGTGTGATTCCTAACGTGACTTATTTATATTTTTGTATATATTTTTAAATTAATTGTGTTTATTTATTTCATTTTGTTGTTAAATACATATTTTTAAAGTTTATTGTGAAATATATGATCTAATATCTTATATTGAATCAAACAGATTTTGTGTATCATAGAGGCTAGTTGAACTCGTGCATCTTGAACTTTTATTGCAAGGTGCCACTAAAATAATACACTATTACTACAAAAAAAAAAAATCACGCGTATTTCACAAAGTTATTGTATCTTAACTTCTCTAAAATATTTACGCATTTGTTAACATTGTGTTGCTTTTCCAGTCCTAGCATGCCTGTAGAATTCTAATTGTAAACAATTCATTTAGATATTATTAATATCTTCATATTTCAATTAGTTCTGTGGTGATAACTTACATTATCCCTTAACTACGAGTTAATGTACGAGGACAACTTATTTTCATGTATTTTTGGTATATTTAAACCACTCTTTTGACATTTTAAATCATGATTCTCCTATCATATAGTGCTCATTTCACAAGGTTTTAAAATCACTATAATCCTTTATGAAAGAAAAGGGACGTATTTAGCACAGTCGTCTCTTTCTCTCTTTGCCTCGTCCTGAATGTAAGCCCTAACTTTAAGAGACTCGACTGCACTTCAGTGGAAGATATAGCCCCGATCCAGATAGTGGTTAGTTTCTCTCCGAAGATTTACTGACATTCCTCTCTCCCATCCAGACAAATTTCGAGGAATTCCTTGAGAGCTGCCTAATTCTTCTGTCTTTTCCCACACTTTCTTGGCATCTCTCTCCGGAATCTTCCCTCTCTCTACTTTCTCAGCCAAAATCTACTGCTTTCAGCTCTAACACCCTCAGCTTGCTTACGTCTGCTATGTTTATGTTAAAATTCTTTCTAATCTCATCATTGTCCCATAATGTCCTAAAAATGCCTTTCTTCTGCTCTTAAAATTCTTTCTTTATTCTGCGTCATATTCTTAAAAACACAGCTTTGCTTGCTGCTTGAGCTACAGCCCTTGTCTGCTCTTTAATTCACATTTCTTCTGTTGGATTTCATAAAGCTTTAAATGTGGTATGGAACAAAGAAATTTTAACTAGAATAATAATTAATGCTCTTCTCGCGATTGTATAAAACGAGAGAGGGGAGAAAAAAGAGGAAAGTTAGGTAATAATACAGAGGGTGCCAAAAAATATATACACACTTCAAGCAAAGAAAAAACGTTATAACATAATAAGCATTCACACAAACAGAAAATTATGAACACTAATCATCTTAGACTTTTACAGTTACAACAGTTGATAAGTGCACACTCGGCGTCGATACACTTCTGAGTACGAAGACCATGTTCCGAAACCACACACAGTGCTGCGTTCTACAATCAGGGTTATCTTCTTTTAATGCATGCAAAGGTCTTGGGATGAAAACTTTCAACTTTGCTGTTTTAATAATACGACGTACGCTGGTTCTGCTAATTCCAGGCTCACGTGCACATTGCTTTGTAGATTTCTGCGGTGAGTACTCAAAACGTTCCAAAACCATAGCCGAGGACGCGGGGCTTGTTGGTATGTGAGGTCTCCAGATCTGCCCTTGTGAACATCGCATACGGTACCACGAGTATCAAATTTGTCGTTACTTGCGCTGGCGGTTCTGTTCTGTACACACGTCTCCATTGCCTTTGAACTTCAACAATATTCTTGGTTTTCCATCATACTTCAGAATTAATTTCCGCTGTTCAAACGATAATCTTGTCCTCATTTTGTTGTAGCACGCTAGCATAACGTAATGTGAGTCACATCTGTTTACAGAACATCATACGATAATCTTGGCTTCGTTTGTTCATTGTTGATTTACCTGTCGCTTAGCAACGCTGTCATAATGTATGTAACATCTGTTTACAGAACATCATACTACACATTACTTTGTTCAACTTTGAAATATATTAAATAAATATCTACTGTGAAAGTGTGTATACATTTTTTGTACATGCCTCTTTGTTTTCAACATCAAGAACTTATTGTTGTGTATAAAACACTCACTGCTTGCTGTTTGAAATCGTAGTTTCGAAGCTCGTGCAACTCTTTTTAGGAGTAATTATTTTCTTTACCTTGATAATTGCAAATAGGGAAACATGTGTACTCACATATGATCTTCATCTATATTGTCGTGTAAAGAAATTAAGACATGAATGTGCCCATGATGGGAATGGAAACATAGCTGAACAGATGAAAGGGACAAAAGAACCAATACAGAATAGAGAACATAATACTAAGAGATTCCAGGCGCAGGGCAAGCAAAAGTAAATCTACTGTTTCATAAGAAATGTCGGTTTATAAGCAAATATTTGATTGAAATGTGTTCTGACATGAAATTAAATCTATCTTCAAAGTAAAAACAATTAGACTCTATAGTGTTGACCCACCTTTCAACAAAGTTTATTCTCTTGCACCAGTTTCTAGATTTTGATGTGAAGAATTCGCTTATACCCTCCACGGCTTCAATACTTTCGAAATTTCTTCCACGCAGGTAATGAGCCATGAATCCAAACAGATGCTAATGTAAAAGGGCAAGATCAGGGCTATACAGGATGTGGTAGTAGTTCTATCCCTTCCAATTCATGAATGCTTTTAATTGCTATTTGAGCGGTATGAGGTCTGGCATTGTCTTGAAGGGCAAAGCCAAGCTTCTTGTATTACTGGGGACTATAATACATATTGATACCTTTTTATTTAAAATACAATCAATTGTTTACCTTTCTTTATCTCGGAACTTATCTTTTGCAATCAAAATTCCACTTTTTTTCACAAACATGCATGATAATTTCATTATAGCTCTTTTAATTAGTGTTTAACGGCCGCTTTTACTACTGAGGCAACGTAGGCGGTGCGTTACAGCGTTTTCCATAACATTTTTTCTCTTAGGCTTCAAATTCAATATTTTAAATATTTTTTTTTCATGATGCAAAGAAATATGAGCGCAATTTCCAAATTTGAATTAGAAATATTACTTTTTAGGGAAGAGCACCATTTTTAAATACTTTTTTTTTTTTTTCAAAAAAAGGAACTTAACTCTAAGAATGTATTAATCTTATTAATCTTCAAGCCTAGTGTCTGTTGTCGTAAGTTTGATATTGGTAAATAATGTGGGAGAAAAAAAAACTGCAATTCAAATGCTTCTGCGTTTCTTTTTGAAAAAAGAGGAATATTATTTTCAACGAGCTATAAAGATATTGAGACATAATTTGACTTTTGTTGTGCATTGCAAGTTGGAAGCGTGGCAGGACAGGATTCATAATTGAGACCAAAATCGTGAAGTTAAACGTTGCTTAGTAAGACTATATGTTCTAGAAAATAGCCTTACCACCATATTCGAAGTAGTGATGAATTGTCTGCAAGCTTTGTTGTTTCTAAGACCACGGTATCTGTCGCTACCTGTATCAGTCTTGAGTTATGTTTAAAAGATGAAGATTAGAAACAGAGTAGGTGTCTGCGAAGAGCTTCTTGAAAATCCTATAGGAAATAGTGTGATTATTAATCAAATTAAGCGCCAGCAGAGTGTGATTACCTACTGGCAGAAGTCAGGCGTCAAGGCCGTGTTATGCATGTACATGTAGTTAGTTTGAGTGAGGCTTTGTCTCGCTGCGTGTAAATTGTGGCTATTGTTCTTCGTTAATTATACCGCTACACACACATAGTCTTAAAGAAGGAATCTTTATATATAATACATAAGTGAAAACGAATTCTTGCAGAGAAGTGTTAAGAAAATTTACAAGAAAATATCCTAATCATATTCCAGGTAGTTAAACATTTGCCCAGTTGTTAAAAGGTACTACCACGGGTGACTGAGGTCGTTAAGACGGGAATGGAGCGGACTCGTGAGCAGCAGGTCTGGGGCTGGAATCCCTCCAGAACCGTCCTTCTTGACTGAGTGTTCTTTTTTTTTTTTTTTTTCCAAATTTTCCTCAGTCCTCATAATTTCTTAAAAAAATTCTTTTCCAGTTTATCATTTGATTTCATGTATCAACAGTGTCCAGCGTCTGTGGTGCCTTAGTAGTTAAAACCGGCGTTTAACACTATTAAAAAAAAGCTACGAAAGGGAGAGACAGGATCTATCAGAGACAAGAAGCGTATTCCAAACCGCCGAGTTACGGAAAAAAAGTTAAATTAAATGTGGGAATTTACTACACAGATGCCAGCAATGCATTGCGGATGAGGGGCATCATTTTCACCGTTTCTTGTAACACAGGTTGGACGGACGAATGAATGGATGGATGGTCTGGGGGAGAGGAAGATCTTTTCGGTACTTGAGCTGTGCTTACTGCTGGTTTTTTGTACCTAAGCTCCTAATGGGGGCACCTCCGGGAGGAAAGGATGAGGTGTGGGAGACACCGAGCGCCCAGGATATACGAGCGGTCTATAAATTATGTCTCTATCTGTGATATCTTTCAGTTTATTAAAACTTCTCTGTACACCATCTTCCGTTTCCTCAAAAATAACCTGATGTTTATTTTCAACTTATAGCCATTAATTTGAATATTGGCAGTAGAATAGTTTAAGTGCTTTGTAAATATAATATTAAATAGTGCTGGCTGTTTGAAGCCTTGGTTTATATTTTCTTTATTTTTCATTATCAGTCTTAATTCTTGTACTTTATATAGACTCTGAATATCCTTCATGACTCGGATATCCTTTCTCTTGCATTAGAGTCGAGTTTATTTCAGATAACCCTATCAAAAGCTTTTTGATAATCTAAAAAATAATAGGAAAATCGACAAGTTAAACTACCTTCTCTTCTTATTTAATTTTTCCACCGTAAATATACAATCTGCACAAGATCGCCCTTTTCTAAAGCTACATTGTTCTTCCTGTAGGATACTTTACTAATAGCATTTAATCGTATAGAAATTATTTTTGCATATATGTTATATACTACTTAACTTCCTCAAATAAACGAACTGGTTTCGACATATAATAATAATAATAATAATAATAATAATAATAATAATAATAATAATAATAATAATAATAATAATAATAATAATAATAGGTAAATCATGATTTTATTTCTCTTAAAATTCCTTTTCTTTTTTACTTACTATTATTTCCCATCCTGTCGAGACGCATATGGACCATGAAATAAGTAGACATGAATATTAAAAGCCATTCTCAATATCGGCATTTCCACCGCGTGCCAGCCGAGAAGCACGTGGCAGTTATGGATTCCCTGCGCAGTTGCCTGTTTTTCCGCATTCTTAAAGCCATGCACTGGTTGCCGGAGATCACGTACGCACGCCACTGGCGTGAGGGTTCTGAACGTGCAGTCCACACTACAAAATGCTGAGGACCTTACCCCCTCTTGGTCTTATCATCTTCACCTCCTCCTGGTCTACCCCAATTTTCTTCCCTCCGTGCGTCGTAATGATTCAGCAGCGACTGGGATGAGGGAGGCGATAGAAGAAGAAGAAGAGGAGGAAGATTGAGACTGCGTCAGAGAATACAAGCAAGAGACAAAAGAGAGAAAGGAGGCTGAGGAGAACAACTTGGAAGATGATAACATCTTGAGACTTAACTAGGAGTAAAATTTAGCTCTGTAGGTAGTTTAAAGGCAGCCTGCGTAAATCAAGATGTAGTAAAGGCGGTCGTAATGCGTGTGTATTGTGCTAGTTTGTTGGGGAAGGCACATTTCAAGGTAGATTTCACACCAGCCAGATGCAACGGTCTGTTTTTAATACACGGCCCTTCTGGCAAGGGCAGCATAAGTACTATCTAATTTGTGCAAACGATCCCTCTAATACTTCCCTCTGTGTCTCGATAGAGAGTTTAGTTACGTAATTACCAAAGAGTAGCTTGCTTTGCAATTTCTCTCACTAATGGGGAGGACAAAAAAATTGTAAAATTTAAAAAGTTCTCAAAATGAAAGACGAATTGTTTGAAATCTTAATTTTTAGAACATTTTAATTCTCCCATTTTATTTATAAATTTCTGTTACTTTGTTAAAAGTACCATGCTAGTAGGGCTTTGGGTGGCTTGTGTTTTGGAAATATTTGGTCTGGAAGCGGCCCTTTTGAGGGGCTCGATCTCCTTGTAAAAAGATATGCCGGCCTCGGGTACGTTCTGTTTGAAAACAAAGGCCAGTCCAATAGGCGCATCTCCGGGAGGAAGGCATGAGATGAGGGAGACACCGAGCAGTTGATTTTGTTGATTTGTTTTATTTACGGACGCTCTTTAACATCTCGGGTCATCAGCGTCCCATTCAATTCAGGGCGTGAAACGACTGACAAATTTTGCCCAGAGGCCTCTTTTTTCAGGCTTGAGGTTCTTTTTCGTGCCGTAAATGTACGACACGGGACCCACGGCTTTACTTCTTCCGAAGGAAGCCATATTTACAATTTTTACGCCCAAAAAAAAAATCCATCCCGATCCTGGCCGGGTTTGAACCCGCGATCTTGGGTTTAGAAGGCAAATATGGTTACCACTACACCACCAGGGCCGACACACCGAGCAGTGAAGCATAGGGTAACCAATTTGAAGATTGTACATTACTCATCTGTGATTTCTCCAGCTGCATAACAGATCTTGTTGTATATGTATTCTATAAGAGCAGATTTTATGCATACTTTTTATGAATTTGGCTTTATTTTTAATGTGAAGATTTCTAAGGTAAAGTAAATACTAACAAGGAAGTGTTAATTTTTTTAGTTTTTGAAATGGATCCCTGTATTATTTTCTATTATTTTCATCACATATTCTTTTGTAATTTAAAAAACATTTTTGCTTTCAACCGAGTTTCCCTAGAATATTAAACCATATTTCACAATAAAAGAGAAATATACTTAATAAGGTAGCTCAAGAACTATCATATACAATGAGCAAAGTGCGATTTTAGTTTTGATAATGTACTCTAAATGCTCTTTCCAACTGCCGAAAATGTTGCAACGTTGGTGATGTGATGTGACGCCTCTGGTGGTTGTATGCCGAGGGTGTCAAACATGTATACACACTTTTACAGTAGATATCTAAGTTGGACCGAAAAACAAACAGTAATATGCAGTATGATGCTCTGTAAACAGATGTGACTCCATATATTATGATAGCGTTGCTACGTGACAGGTAAATCAACAATGAAAAATGAAGCCAAGATTATCTATGATGTTCTGTAAATGTTGTTGAAGTTGAAAGGCAATAGACCGAAGAGGTTACCACCGCGTTCTCCGGATCTAACTCCGATGGACCTCTACTTATGGGGAACTTGGATGTTGTATATCGTGGGAAACCCCAGCTACACTGCAGCACTTCGGGAAGAAATTGAAACAGCATGTGCTGCAATCGCTGAGGACACTTTCGCAAACGTTGCCCATCAGTAGTTCAACGTACTCAGAAAATTATCGACGCCGATGGTGGGCATTTTGAGTAACTGTTGTAACTGTAAAAGTCTAAGATGATTAGTGCTCATCATTTTCTGTTTGTATGAATTCAATTTTATTACGTTACCACAGTTTTTTTCTTTGCTTGAAGTGTGTATACATTTTTTGGCATTCTCGGTATATTCCTATTGGTCAGCGATACGACTAACCTACCAGCAATTGACTCATACGCATGCGTAACGCACATATTTCAGTCACAAGTACTTTCTTTTCAACTTTAGTAATAATGTACGTGTAATAAATAATTTTGAATAGTATTTAACTCCCGCTTTTACTGCTGAAGCATCACAGACGATGGACACTGATGATACTTGAGGTGAACTGATAAATTGCGAAAGGATTTTTTTTTTTTTTAAAGGATGAAAGCGTTCCAAGCCTAAGTTTAGATTCTTTCCCGGGCTGTTGCTCAAACAATTTCTTATGATATAAGATTGGCTTTAGTTGTGTCATCTTTTATTTTTATAGTTGGTAGTTATTCATTATTGGATATTTATTATTATCAAATGGGTGTTTGTTTTTTTTTCTTTATATTCCTTTATGAGGACTGAGGAAAACCTGGAAGAAACCTCAGTCCGGAAGGACGGTCCAGGTGGGAATCAAACCCAAGACTTCCCGCTCACGAGTCGCGCCTTAACTACCTCGGCTACCCGTGGCGGTATTGTTTATTTTAATATTATATTCATCTCTACTTTATTAACCGAAGAAAAATGCAAGTAATAATGAGATGGAACAGCTCCGATCTTCATAAATGGTTCAACAACTTTACTTATCCCCGTTTCTTTGTGGTGTCAGCTATATATTGTGATCCGCAATTCATTTTAATTTACTTTCTCCTCCTCCCCCTCTTTCTCGTACTAATGCTCGAGTTTAATGAATACACATCCAGTCTAGACTCTAGAGGACTACAAGACAGATCTGGAGGACCACATCTGGCCATAGTTTGAGGAACGCTATCTTAAGTGTTTTTTATAAAGGCATTTACTTTTCCTCTTTTAATAAACACTTTTCGACGTTTTTCTCTTTTCCAGCACTGTGCTGCTACTGTTAGCTATATGCATTATATATTTTCCCCAAACCTCCCAGGGAAAATGGCACAGGTTGATGTCCTAACAAGCTTGAAACTACCATTGACATTTGTACGTCATTCCGAGAACTTTTCGAATAAATTTTATAATGAAAGCATTTGAATTGTTGATTTGCAACAGTAGCATTGCCTCCCCAAAATGGAAATTTGTTCCCTCAGTTATACGGTTATCTCTATTCAAAATGAGGACCGTATGACCACTGTGGGCGAAGCTGCAGTAACAGCAGGAAAAGTTGCTATGATGACCGCATCAAGCCATATTTTAGCTACAGTTTTACATGCTACACAGGATAGTCCTGTATTTATAGGACTTATTATATTTTTCAATAAAGAAATTGCTAGAAGAACCCAAGGATATTACCTAAGTTTGTCTGTCTGCTGTAAGACTTTTTATTAATTTACCTCTATCATCAGGTAACAATAAATAAATAAATTGGTGCTATCAAAATCTAATAACATGTAAAATATAATACCGATAGCAATTTTTACCAACGCCCGAAGTGAGCGTTGCGCGCTAGGCTAAAGGTCACTCCGGTCGTCCTGCTTAATAACAGTTTCCGCACTGTTGTCTATACATGGACATTCAATCACAGTGTGCTGTTATGGTAGTAAGCATTGTTTCTATCTTTTATTACTATAACCCAGTTTGCGGTTAAGAGATCGCTACAACTAAACTGAATGTGTTGTTGGAGATTATTGGTGCGTTTGTGTTATTAATTATCAGTGCCCGGCAATTCAGGTATTTATTTTGGTTAAAATAGGGGGCAAAAAGACACTTAAAATACTGAATATAGGCATTTATTACAAGTAATATCACTCGTTATTAATAAAAATAGGTATTTATGATTCTCAATAATTTTTTTATCACATATTTAAAGTACTTAAGCTTACTTTTCTTGGTTACAAGCAACACCAAGATGTTTTTCTCAAGGTTTCAACTGTCATAGTCAGCCGCTTGTCAGAGAGAACATTTTTCATCATGGAAAAAGAATGTTTTGCTTCCACTGAAGTGATTGGAAGGACCCATATAAGTTACAACAGCACATTCACCTTTCAGGACATCATGGAAATGTTGATCCAGACAAAGTAAAGTAATTTTGAATAGTTCTTGGTGAATGAGCAAAAGATGCGCATTGGTTTCTGGTCTAGTTCATTTTCTATTTATGCGTTTAAAGGAGAATCAGGTTAGTATCTTTCTAATTTCCGTACTGAACGCATTGTAGGGACGGTTTGCTGCACAGCGCCCGCTCTCACCGTTCGCGCTTGTAATTGTTTGTTACATTTATGCGGCTGAGAAGTTATCCCCACCACACATTTCTTGGAATTCTCTCGCGCGGATCTATACAAGATCATTCTCAAGGACTAATCAAAACTACAGTACTTCCCTCGTCCTCTATATTTCCTGGCATTCTTATGTCCGAGGTAAACGTGCATTCGTTCCACTAATGAAGGTTCTGCTATTTAAAGAGCTTAAGTGAAAAAGTTGAGGATAAAAATTTTGACTGCCTGTAAATAAATACATGAATAACTAGATTCTCAATTGATACTTTTGTGGGATGAATATGCCAATTAATTTTTAGAATTTTTTTTACTTCGATATATTGACGTTCTTTATGTGATTTTTAAAATGTGTAAATAATGGCACTAATGAGTGTGTCAGTGAAGTAAATTTTACTTTAATATATTGTGTTGAAGTGTTGCCATTAGAACAGAAAAAATAGCGTCTACAAGAATAACGCCATACAGTAGAGTAATTTAAAGAAAATAGAAAATAGAAAATAGAAAAAAAGAAATTGGTACAATTAAGAGGGGCTGTTGTGAGTTAATACAGAGCATTAATACATGTTAGAAATGTGTGATTGCAGACAGCTTCTATAACACAGTTCGGTGCTCAGTATATCATAAAATTAAATATAATGCTGTAGTTGTGCGAGTGGAAGACTACTCACGGTATGCTGAATATAGGGAATATATCACGCGTATATTCCCTCTCTCCAGCATGCTGTTGTGACGTCAATGCTCATAACGTGGGGCTTCTCCAGCTATCATAATTCATTGTTTACATAATATAAGTAACTCTTTTACAAAGCAAGTAATCCTTCATTCGCAATTTCAATTTTAGTTATTAAAATTTAAAATACTATTAATGCAATATTCTATGCACAAATAGAACACTGGTTATTTTCTTTTTTACGCTTGTAGCCAGTTAAAATGTTCACAAGTAATACCACAAAACAGTCTGAGGTTGTTGGAAAACTCAGACCTTCGAGTGATATTTATTAGGATTATTTCATAAATAAAACAAGAATTTAAATATATTTCCCATAATCTTGGCTTATAATATTGTAATAATTGTACATTTGTATTATGAATACTTAACCTTTTCAAGCCATTTAGCAGCAGGCGAAAATCGATTGTCAGTAATGCTAATAGAGAAGAGCCAAATACGGTTTTGGGAGCTATTTCATGAATAGAATAAGAATAAAAGTGATATATATATATATAATTGTTATACTTAATACCTAGCTATTCAGAAACTGTGAGAATGAAATAGATCAAAGTCGACTGTTAGATTCGCTACCGTTCGATTAAATACTACCAACTGGGAAAAACAAAATAGAAAAACATTTTTACTATTCTGAACGTGTTTATTTAGATTTATGGTTGTTTAGGCAGATATTTTTTTACATAATTTCAAATAAATGATTTCAGACTATTTGACTGGATATGCAAAAACAATTGATTGACACGTTAAATTAGTTAAATTAACAATTACTAAATATAGAGAAAAGTGGTTAGTGGTGCTTGCTCAGGAATTATATAGTGGAAATATAGAGTTGGCCATACTGACCATGTATAAGATAAGTGCACGTCGCGTGATAAAACGTATTTGATAAAAATTTTTACTGTGATATCGGGCAGTGATTGGTCAAATTTCAAAATTTTGTTTCATAGGCCGATTTTAAGATAACGCCACGTAAGTGAAATAGTTATCTTAATTCTGTTTCCCCTCCCCTTCTGTCGTGACATATTATCTTCTCTTTCTTTCTAGCTATATCTGTTTCGGGGTATTTTTCTGGTTTTTTTATGGCCTTCGTCCTACTAAATTGCGTGTTCAAATAAAAACATGTAGTTATATAAAGATGTTAATTTATCGCTGATGGTATTTATTATTGAACATTTATTTAAGCCACTTCCATGAAAATCGCTTAAGTCGTCCTCTAAACTAATGACAAAATGAAGCCATTGTCTGTCAGTTTAATTAACTTCCCCTTGAATGCGATGAAAACCAAGCAAAGTGACTTGTATGTGTTCCATACAATGAAGCAATTTCATCTGGTTATGAATTTGTATACTGCAAACTTTTAGAAGGTTTCTCTAGTACACAACTTGTTTCTTCCAATTGCTCAATGAGTTTTGTCTACATGTGAAATCAACTCATTTACCGCATGTGGTTGCTCTGTTCTTTCCAAACTTCTTTCTTATTGCCATCACCTTCAATTTACACTCACAGTAGTGCATAATTCTCAGGCGTCATAACTTCATAGCAGTTTTGTTGCTTGTTTCTTCTAAAAGAGAGTTTGTTACTTTGCCTCTCTGTTTGGAAGCCGTTTTTATATTCTTTTGGTAGGATTGTTAGCGCCCGATGCAAAGAAATAGTAAAGCAGCACTTTTAATACCTTTTTGGAGTGAGTTTACAAATCTTCGCTTCCAAAATACTTTAGTGATCTTCCTTATCAAATGATAAATTAATATATTTAGCTTGGAAATTATTTTGCCTTTGTCGTTGATTATTTTTTTATTTGGGGCTAAATCACTTTTTAAATTAAAGAAAATACTTAAACACAATCCAACTATCTAATCAATTGCAAACAAGTGATTAAAATAGGTATTATTTGAGGAATAAAAACTATTAATTACTTTTAGTATTAATTACTTAACTGAGTTCATTTGCTCCTTAGCTCAAAAATATTTAAGAAATCATCTGGTTTTCATAGCATGGTTGATACAGGAAGCAAGGTGACTGACTGATTTTGGTTCTGCGCAACTTGCGTTCACTGTGGACGTTGTTAAAAATTTCTGTTAATTTAGAAGAACTGCGCATGGGAGATCTTTACTGGATTGGCACTACCCCATCCAAACATTAACAATTAGAACCAATTAAATGAATTCTAATTATGGGAATATATAAAGTCTTGACATTTAGACACACAATTTTAGAATAAATTACAAATACATTATATTTCCTGCCAGTTTTTAATTTTTAAAAATCTTGGCAATATTTCCAATTCTTAGTTTTTAAATAGTGTTCAGATTTTCAGATAGACTTTTCATTTACACAGGTATAAATGATAAAAAAATACCGTGTCTCCCAGATCCGCACAAAAAACGTGGTTCCACTTACAGGCATTTCAATACATTAACTCTCATTGAAACATGCGCCAGGAATAATAACAATATCCTGCAAAAGGCATAAAAAATCCGGCAGTAGTTGGAACACCACATCTTCCATATTGCGCCTAGTATTAACGCTTTTATAACACTATATGCATAGAAGCAAGTTCTTCACAGATACAAAAAACTTTTTTCATGGCACCAATCATTACGATCAATTGTTGCGACAATACAGCACACTATCAGAACGTTTTCAGTTAAGTTGGTCACATAACTATACAGTATATCAAATGCGGATGGAATATTTCCTTAAATAAGCTTTCACCTCTATTAATTAGAACCCTCCCTTTATTAGGTGCATTTTCTCTATCTCATTCGCACAATTCTAAAAACAAATTCTACCATACAGAATTGTGGCATACACATTTTTTAGTGTCTGCTGATTTGTTATTGTTGGGCAAGGGATGCGAAAACTTGCGTCATTTATTTACTTGCCATACTTTTTGAAGTAACACTCCAAACCCCAAATCCATTGCGCTAATATTTACCTTCAGTCAGCAGTTTAACGAGAACCTATAACATTTAACATTAAATACGTAAGCACTAAGCATGCAACGAATGACTTTTCAGTGACAAATAAGCATAAACTTCTTCTTCTTCTTCTTTTCTCCCCCGTCATGTATAAGAAAATTAAACATGAAATCTAGCTATCTGCATTAATTTCACAGAATGCAAATAAATAAATATGTATGTAAATAAAGTCGTATTCTTTTTTATGTTCCGAGCTGTTATTTTGCTTGAGAAGTTTTTTGGTTCTGGGTCTTTAATTTTTATACAGGTTTTAGCGAATTCGGAAGGAATGAAGCTATTGCAGTTGTACCCATGGAAAAATTTTTCAAAATTTTCTTCAAACCTCCATCATCCTATCTACTAGGCACCGAAAAAGACACACACACACACACACACACACACACGTGCCGCTGGTCTTCCGTAATTTCTCCTTCCACAAGAGCGGTGTTTTCAGGAGTGAGCACCTCCAAGGGTCGACCTGCACGCTCTTCGTCTTCAATGCTTTCTCGAGCCAGTCGAAAAAAATTGGCCCATTCTTTTACGGTAGAACATGAGGGGGGGTGCTTCCCCATATACACCTTCCAATCGTTGTTTAATTTCATTTGGAATAAGTCCTTCTTTTGTGAAGAATTTAATAACAGCCGATACTCTATTTTGAACATGTCACAATCTTCTACGCATTGCCTTCTTTATGCAACTATATCTGAACAACTGAACACAGCGGAGCGGAAGTTACAACTGCAACTATTTACTTAACAGATAAGGTATGACACCAGATAAGAGTTTTGTGAAGGCGATAATCCTTATTTCGGCTAGGCCGGAAACTTATGGTCCTACCCTCCTATGTTTTTACTACAATAACATTTAAATTACATTTCAAAGCCAATGAAACTCAACGAAACTTTCGATCGTTGATTGTGTATATTTGTTTAGTACATTGTAATTGTTTTTAAATAGTAACATGTTTTTGTTTTATTTAAACAAATGAGCATCTTCTTAAATACACGATGTAACTCGTAATAATACCGACACAATACTGCTTTGTCTGTCACTATTTATATATTTTATTTTATTAATAGAATACCATTAATTTTTGTAGTTTAATCTCAAAATAATAATAATAATAATAATAATAATAATAATAATAATAATAATAATAATAATAATAATAATTGTAAAATGTTTCTCTTTTTGATACTTATGAACAGCAAGAATTCTAATTTTGTTCCCCTGATACCTCACAGTAATATCACAACTTATTTCATTAGTTAATAAGGCTTAATTTTGATTTTATATGTTTTTTAAAGTTACTCTACTTAAGGTGAGGAAGTCGGTTATTTTACGCAGCTCCTGCATGATGAACATAGGAACATTTTCGTATCCTGATTCATCCTGAGCGTCTTCTTTACTTGTTAGGAGAAGGTTGTTTCTTAGGTCAGAAACTCTTTCACGTATATCTTTGGCTTTTAGTATCATTTCCATTTCAAAAAGTGTTTTCCTTTCATTAAAAATAGTTTCATTTATTTTCAAATTGAAATTACGGGCTACTTTTCAAAAATCGTGCATAGATGAAACGTTGTAATGTGATACCACTCTTTTTGGGGTTCTCGACCATGTTTCTTGAAGTGTTAGACAAATGTAGCGACATGTCGATGACAAAGGTTGACAGTCGAAAGTTTCTGTATCGCTGGCACCAGCAAATGTGCGTTGGCCTTTCCAATAGAAGAAATAAAAGTCCTCAAATTCCTCCTCATTCCATTTCCCTACTTTTCCCTCCCTCGTCGTGTTCTCTTTAAGTTACAAGTTAAGCTTTCCAATCCAGTACACATACAAGAAGAAAAAGTGACCCATCGAGCAGTGTTCGTTGCCTCTGCCCTTAATAAAAGAGGAGAAGCTGCATCAAACTCCACGGAGCCTAAAATTGACGGAGGACGTTAGTAAAGACCACTTTCATGGCTAAACTCTTCCTGCTGTAGCCGATGGTCATGTGTTTGACCAGGAAAAAGAGAAGCTTCACTTTGCTCAAGAAGTTAACTTACAGAGTTGAAGCAAAGTTTGGCCCTAGCAAAGGGGCAGGGGGGAGCTAAGCAGTTCTTCAGCTGGGGAGAAAGAACCAACTTCACGGAGTTAGTTTAAGTAGGAAAAGAAAAGTTGTGCCAAGGAAAAAGAGACTTCCGAAATAGACAGGCGAGAAAGGAAGGGGTACGTTAGGCGCTTGTTTTGAAATCGCAACCAACTTAAGGCATCTACTCCTCCAGTCTGGTTTTCCAATCGGTTGGGAAAATTAAATTTAAGAGAAACATTTGCTACGGAGCGAAGAAAAACTTTCTTATGTGCCGAAAGCAACCAGGCAAAACGAAGTAAAAGATTCAAATAAATTACAGGTGAGAGCTTTTAATACAAACATAAAAAATTCCCTTAACAGCACTGAAACAGATGAAATCGGACACAAAGAAACAAAAGTTTCCAGAGGTCTTGGGTTCCAATTGTGATTTGACAAGGTGAGGTAGATATTTCCTCTCCACAAATGTTCTGCTCTCCCATTTCATTCCATTGGTTCTGTTACAGGATCGAAAGTACCAGCCGCTTTAGGCTGGTACGGTGTGACGGTGGCTTGCGCTTGGAAAAGTTTCGACCCCTTTTTTATGTTCCATTTGTTTTTTGTAAAATTTAAACTAACTAACCGAAAAAATAAAATTTATTCGATCAAGAATGGTGCAGAAAAATGATGAGGATTAAAAAAAATAATAACGATTTAGAAAGTGTTACAGAGTAATATAATTTTTTTATGTATTATATTTTTTTGTTAAACTTAAACTAAAATAACCTAACATAACACATATTTTTTTTACTTACTTACTTTCTTTCTTTCTTTCTTTCTTTCTTTCTTTCTTTTTTTTTTTTTTTTTTTTGTTAAACTTAAACTAACCGAACCTAACATATGAAAAAGTAGCATTTGTTACATTAAGAATAGTGTAAAAAAAGGTGTCATTATGGAGTAATATTATTTTTTTGTTATACTTAAAACTAAAGTCACCTCTTCTAACCTGACGTAGCCTATGAAAGAGTATACTTATTCGATTAAGATTAGTGTAAAAAACTTATGAAGATTTAAAAAAAAACCAAAACTAGTAACATTTAATATGAGAGAAAAAGTGATTACAAGTAAAGGAGAATAATAAGCATGGGGAATCGAACCTAAGACTTTCATATCATTATCACGACGGCCTAGCCCACTAAGCTGAAAGGGCTTCATGCTTGACGTACCTGCTACTGGTGGCCGAGGTCGTTAAGGCGCGGAATCGTGAGCGGGAGGTCTGTTGCTCGAATCCCGCCAAGACCGTCCTGCCTGACTGAGGTTTTTTCCAGGTTTTCCTCAGTCCTCGTAAATAGCAAATACACTAGCGTGCTTCGTGAATTCTGACGACCCCTCACAGGGCACATTGCTTTATACTTATAATTTTAACAACATATGCAATTCCAAAGTATCCGTGCCAGAATATCCTCCTCCAATCTCTAATCCAATCCTGCAAGCATCTGCCGTTCGAACTGGAAATTGATGATTTGGAGGTGCATAACCTTGAAGACACTGGAGAGGTCTGCATCTTTGATGGTGCTATAGATATGTTCAGGATGTCATGGCTCCAGGGACAGAATTAACCTATCTCAACAAGACGTCACTCCTGCACGAACTGTGCGACACTATAAAGAAGAGACAAGATGTGTTCGACCATTGCATCAGGAGAACGCCTTCTCCACAGCCTAGTCATGGCTACTCTCTTCGCTAAACTGAAGAATGACCTTCAGAGTTTTGAAAGAAGTTTAATCATTGATTCATAGCTGTAAAAAGTACAGAACAAGTCAATAAGTTTTCGCACTGGCTTTTTATAATTTATTATAACTGACAGTTATCTTATGTTTCAACATAATCCCCTTGATTTTCCATACTTCCTAAAGCTCTCAGAAAAAACGTTTTTCGGCTGAGCAGTAGGCCACGTATGAACCGCTTCCATGACTGTTTCTATGCTCTAGCGTTTGCTTTTAGGCTTAATGTGATGTATCGACGTTTCATCTCCAGTGACTGTTCATTTAAAAAAAGCTTAATCCTCATTAAGAGTTTACAGATTGCGCTTGGGTTCTTTAGTGAACTGTTTTAGGATCCATCTTGCACAGACTTTACGAAAGCCTGTTATGGATAATTTCATATGCAGAACCATGACTTAATTTGCATAAGGTGTGCCACTCTTCGGTCCGTCTGAATCATGCCATTAGCTCGTTCAATGATGGCATCAGTAGTGGGTCTTTCCGCGTCCTTCACTCTTGTTTGACCCATTCGTATACACTTCGTCTTGGTTAACTATAATTGTTTTGAAAGTTTCTATGGATTTCGATTCCTGATGCACCTTCAGACTACGAGAAACGGATCCCGTCAAGGAGTTCGTCTTTGGTGCAAACGGAGAATGGCGAGGCTGACATACCAGGGTACGTTCATAAGTTTCCGGCCTCACCGATAAGGACTATGGGCTTCACAAAACCCTTATCTGGTGTCATATCTTATCTGTTAAATAAATAATTGCAGCTGTAACCTGTGCTCCGCTGTGTTCAGATATAGTTGCATAAAGAAGGCAATGCGTAGAAGATTGTGATATGTTCAAAATGGAGTATCGCACGATTATTAACTTCTTCACAAAAGAAGGACTTACTCCAAATAAAATTAAACAGCGATTGGACGGTGTATATGGGGAAGCATCCCCCTCATGTTCTACCGTAAAAGAATGGGCCAATTTTTTTCGACTGGCTCGAGAAAGCATTGAAGACGAAGAGCGTGCAGGCCGACCCTTGGAGGTGCTCACTCCTAAAAACATCGCTCTTATGGAAAGAGAAATGATGGAAGACCTGCAGCTCAAAGTTACAGTAATAGGAGCATGTTTGGGCCTTTCTAAAAAACAGTCCTTCGAATTATTCATGAACATTTAAAAATGAATAAGTTTAGTGCAAGATGAGTGCCTAGACTTTTCCTCTGTCCAAAAGCAGCAACGAGTCATCGTTTTGAAGCCCTGCCATGGCGACGAGAGAGAAGTTCTGCAAACCATTGTTACAGGAGATAAAACTATGGTCCTCTACTATGATCTCTTGCACAAAAGAGGATCAATGTAGTGGTGTAAACCTGGCGAAGCACGCCTCTAAAGGCCAAGATCACTCAGTCATCCAAGAAGATCATGACCACAATCTTTTGGGACTGTGAAGGAATACTCTTCATTGACTTCAAGGAGAGGAACACCACAGTAAATGGGGAGTATTCTGCTCTCCTACAGGCACAGACTACGTGCTTCCATCAAAGAGAAAAGGCGAGGAACGCTAAGTGGTGGTGTGCGTCTTCTTCACGATAACGCGCCCGTGCACACAGCTGTGAAGAAATGTGGCTTTAAGGAGATTTACCATCCACCCTACAGTCCAGATCTAACTGCCAGTAACTTTTACCTCTTCTCTCAAGAAGGACCTTCGAGGAAGGAAATTTGTGTGACGAAGAAGTGATAGATGCTATTTATGCCCATTTTGCTGACAAGACTCATGATTATTTTGGAGGGGTGGAATTGAAATGTTAATTCAAAGATGTGAGATGTGTAATGCAATAAAGGGTAACTGTATTGAACAGTGCAATATGGTTTTTGTCTTTATCATACCCTGCAAATGGTTAAGCCGAAAACTTATAGACATACTCTCGTACAGTCAAACGGTCCACAAGCGGAGAATAAGGCACCATATGTGTAAGAGTACTAAGTGGTACAGTCACCCTACAGCAGAATATAACAAAAGTGTGGAACTTTAGGAACTTGTTGCGTTAAAAATCAGTCGCTGTATTGACTTGGTGTCAATGCAATTAAGGCACGGATTCACCCTGACCGTAGTTTCTACCTAATTTTCCTCATTTGTCATAAATGTGCTGTAAAATTGGATTATATAGGAACGAATCAGAATATTTCAGTTCTTCATCCATTTATGTCTGTGCCCCTAAAGAGGCACCTGTGGAAGGAAGAGGTTAGCTGAGGTAAACACCATGCGGCCAGTATCCACGAACATAGATGAGTTTCCCAACAATGTTTCTAGATAGAACACCTTGAAACTGGTGTAATGCCCCCTCCAAGGAGTTCAAAAGGGCCGCTTCCAAAACAGAAAAACCTTTCCTGTGCGCAAGCCACCGTCACACCGCACCATCGCACCCTGGCACTTTCGATCCTGAAATAGAACCAACATAGTACAATTATATGAAGGTAGAAAAAGTTCATCACAGCATTCGTTAAAGCGACCAGAGGAAACAACGAAAAACCTGAAGTCAGTGTGGCCGGTCGCAAGGGGTTTTAGCCCTTAACCTCCTGAGTACGAACCCCAAGTGTTACGACATAAGCCATTTCACCTCCCCTCTCCCAAAAATGTATCCTAACTTATCATTCCATTTCATGTTTTGTTCTGTCCACCGGTCAATAGGAAAGCATTAAGAAATTTATAGGCAATATTAATTATAATGACCACCAGACAAATTGGAGGAGTTCGGAGGATACCACACGTTTCTATTATTTTTAAACTACATGTCTAAGCAGATACCCCGCGCACCGTTTCTTCAAGCTATACAGGAAGCTGTGTAGGGAGAGATGGACCGTTACCCGGGCAGGGTACGATTTCTAAACGTGCGACTCTGTAGCTAGTAAATCTGGGTGGAAGGTACCGTGACAATAGATTTGTGAAGCCTCCGCTATTACAACTCTAGCACGTGAAATTGCTTTCCAAGGCAGAAAGCATTAACCTCTCGAACGTTTGTTGGCCGCACTGCGAAGTATTTACGAGCCTGCACCTCGTCTTTCCACCGCGGACCGGTCCCCCGGTCATCATTCTGACTTTCTAAATGCGTTGTTGCGCTTCTTCTCGACTTATCGAAATCCCAATCGCAATATGCAGGCGAGTGCAAGCCCCACACCTAGAAAGCTGCATATATGAGGGGAAAAGGAAAAAAACCGGATAATAATGCCTGCAGACTTGTACACCATTTCACCTCTTCATATCATCGTCTTCATCTTCGCTGTGCACTTTGCACTTTGATTGCTAATTATCGTCATGCACTTTCGAAATATGTTGTTCTGTATCTGTTTCCCTTCTTACTTGTCTGTTTATCATAATATGACTCATCCTTTGAAATAACTAGTACTATTGCTACATCTTTTTTTTTTCTTTAAATGTTTATCCTCTTTGGTATTTCGACGTATAAGCAATGCCCTGTTTAATCGTTTTCCTGCTTTTTAATGGTGTTTAACGCCCGTTTTTACTACTGAGGCACCACAGGCAATGAACACTGATGATACATGAGATGATATATTAGGAAAGGATTTTTTTTTTTAGGTAGGAAACGTTCCAGCCTAAGTTTAGGATATCTCTCCGGCATTTGCCATTTATGAGGACTGAGGAAAACCTGGAAAAAACCTCAGTCAGGGAGGACGGTCCTGGCAGGATTCGAACCCCAGACTACCCGCTCACGAGTCCATGCCTTAACGACCTCGGCCACCTGTGTAGGTGATACATGAAATGAAATAAGCTGAGAGAGCAGTTTTTAAGGAAGGAAACGTTCCAGGCCTGAGTTTAGGATACCCCATGGCATTTGCCATTTATGAGCACTGAGGAAAACCTGGAAAAAACTTCAGTCAGGGAGAAGATCCTGGTGGGATTCGAACACCAGATCTCCTGCTCACGAGTGTGCACCTTAACCACCTGGCCTTAACCACGGATAGTCGTCTGCAGGAAGCTAATTGTCACTTAAGGGTACACATACATATTGAGGGCCTCTCTGAATGAAGATGACCGTTGAAATGGAGGGTGAATCTGTGAAAGAGAAATGGTAATCCTTTTATCATTTTGTCCTTTCTGAAAATGGGTTGAGGAAATTCACATAAACCTCGGCCAGGTTAGTCTGCTGCTGGGCCCGCTAGATCTTCTGCTACATAAGTGCATAATGTGGTCATATGCAGAGTGGAAGAAAACCTAATACATTAAATCACAAACGTTATATATTAAATTTGTTATTTGTTTTCCCAATGATTGCCCTATTCCCTTGAATATCTCCCTCTTCTGAGGCCGGAACGCTTGTAAGGCGCACTTGCGTCGAACCAATACAAATAATTATATTATTATGGTGTGCCTGAGGTCCTTATACTTATTGAGACCTAATCTAACTATACCATAGACGCCATGGAGATCCTGCTAGTAAAGCTGAAGCTCTAAAGGCATACCCGGTAGTCCAAACCGGAACTCGGAGACCATGGCTTGGTTAAAGACCTCGTTGGCGCACGATAATCATCTCACATGTCCATTGGTTTGACATAGCTGCGACTTATGGGCGGCCCGGCCTCAGAAAACAGCTACAAAACCTCCTCGCCGGGTGGAAAGGAATACCCAAAGTACAAGGGGACCAGAGCCGGCATTAGATCAGAATATTAAGAGTAAAATTTTACAAATAATTTCCTTTATACGGTTGATATTTACTGAGATAATTTCATTTTAATCCTGTTTATTTAAATATTGTTTATATAGAACAAACACATTTCTTTCTTTATTTATTTCAAAACGAATTCCACTAGTCACAACTTATTAATCTAAAATGTAGAGTATCTTTGTGAGATTATTAGCCTCTGTAGAAAATGTTGAAAATGTCCTCCCTCCTGCATAAGGCATAACTCCACGTCGTTCCTTGTTACTGGCCGCTCGTTGGAGGACTGTGTTGTCAATACCATTATCTCCTATGTAATGTTGTATTTCAGATCGTCCAATATCTGGGGGCGTATGGAATAAACTCTGTCTTTTAAGTAATCCCATAGGAAGAAGTTCGGTGTTGTCAAATCAGGAGATCTCTGGTCACATCCAAGAAACTTTCAATTAGTGCTATAGATTTGTTTGATGTATGACATGTAGCGCCATCTTGCCGAAAATATTCCTATCTCATCCAGTTGCTCAACAAACTCCATGAACATGAGCCGGCGGTACTCGGCAGTGTCCACAGTTTGGTATAAAAAAAAAAAAGGGGGTAAAAAAAAAAAAAGGTCCCACTATTCTCTGTTTGTTTAGCAGTGCCAGTAATGTGTTTCTTTCGGGGGGATTACGAACACCAAATCCTCTCTGGTATGCCCTTCGAGTAGCTGTAATCGAATTCGTAATCCAGTATTGCTTCACAAGGAAGAACCGCTGATTTAAATGTGTACTGCATTTTCACAGCGACTAGAACAAAATATCGAAAACAGTTGCCAAACATAAAAGTCAACAATAAAGAACAAACATCTGCACATCTTGTGAAAGGGAATCAAAACTCCCAAATATCCAAACGCTTAATTTGACGTTAAACTCTGGACATTGGGTGAACTTCCAACCGAATAAATAAAGAAATGAGTTAGTTCTATGTAAACCACTCTGTATGAGAAATAGTTTTCCTTCACAATTTTCACTATTTGCTACATTAGCAACATAAGCCCCGCGAAATATTTAAAATTGCCATTTCAAAGATGCCTTGAAAAGTGTTATCGTTAAAGACCGTTTTCGTGAGATTATAAGATCAATGTCTACAAATATACAGGATAAATCAGCTAAAACTACAACCGGAAATATTTTTGAAAGTAAAGTTATTAGAAAGTGTATTTCTAGCATAAAGTTGCATTTTAACAAACGGAACAATGCTTATTGTTTTCAAGAATACGAAACTTTATGAGATTATAATATCAGTGGAGTTTTTGCGCGATTGTAAGCCATGTGGTTTACGACATTTCGTCATATTATTAGCTCGAAATTTCAGACCATTTTTAGAAAATCCCCACAATCATTATGCATAAAGCAATACCTTCTTCTAATTATTAGGAAAAAATTATAACTGACGGTTCATATTTTACTACAATTTAGGATATACAGAATGTTGCAGTTTATCCTGGACATGTATCATCTATCAGCGCACCAGCATAGGAAAGCAAGGTTTTTCCCCACATTATCCATAAACGGAGCATTAGTAAATACCATCATCTCTGGTATGTTCTCCTACTGCTATGGCATATCATACTCTGAATAAAGGAAACGATATAAACCCAAATGTACAATTTCGGTCGCGGTAGGCAGGAATGTTCGGTACATTTCTAGTCTAGCACCTAAGCAGTTAAATGGGGAGCCAACTCAAACCCGTCCGGGATTCTGTCAAGCCTGAAAGAGAGGCCTCTGAGCAAAATTTGTAGGCCGTTTCATGCCCTGAGTTGAATGGGACGCTGATGACCTGAGATGTTAAAGAGCGTCCATAAAACAATCCAAATAAAAAAAAAAAAAGTAGTGGGTGAATTTATCTGGAAAGCTCACACTCTCGAGTGATATTTTTTTACGATTATTTCAGAATAAATTAAGAATTTAAATATAATTTTTCTAAACTTGGCTTACAAAATTGTAATAATTGTGTATTTGTACTTAATCTTTTCAAGCAATCTTGCGACAGAAGAATGCCGATTGTCAGTAATGCCAATAGAGAAGAACAAAATACAGGGTTCTGACTATTTCATGAATGGAATAAGAATAGAAGTGATATCTATATGTTTGAAATTTGCGCACAGAATATTGACACATGTATAAAGTGTTAATGAATATATATTTTATTCAGAAACCGTGAAATGGACAAAAGTCGACTATTACAATCGCTTTCGTTCGATTTTCTAATACCAACTGAAAGGAAGAGAGAGAACAAGAAAAAAGAAACATACATCACTCTATTTTTCTTTGTATTCTGTGATTTGGAATTCCTGATGATAAGACCAATTTGCACATTTGACTCATCACCAAAACGCTATGAAGATCCCTCCATTTTGCGTCATGATTGTCGGTTGTCCATGCTTTTGTTTTAATCAATTGATCCCCACTGCCTCAAGCAAAAGTGGTCAGTGATGCGTGTTTAGGAATTATATAATAAAGGTGTACAGTTTCTACACTGGTCACAAGACAAATGCACATCTCATGAAAGAAATGATTTGATATTTTTTTCCTCAATAATTTCACTCCATAATCCGACTGTGATTAGTCAACATTGAAAATTTTGTTTCGTTTCATTGATGGATTTTAAGATTACGTCACATGAGTGAAGTTTCTTTAATTTTCTTGAAGTCAATAGGTACTGTTCCATTACCTTTGTGCTGAATACTTTATAAAAAGTTTTAAAATCGATGTATGGGCTACATTGATGAGTTCTTGTATGAACTTCATTTCGTTGAAATTAGCGCATCAATAATGCCTTTCGTTAATGAGATATTAGCGGTGGTAGTTTTAATGAATCACTCTGTATAAGTAGCTTTTTCCTTCATTTCGTTCACCATGCATAAGTGAGATAACAAATACATAAGCTGTACGCATGAAAAAGATTTAAATGAAAACCAAAAGAAAAACAAGAATGAGAAATAGTAAAACCAAGGAAACACTTTCTGTATAAGGAAAACAGATATATATTGAAATTCTTGGAACGAAGATAGGGAGTGAAGGACAAGGAAATAAGAAGCATGATTGTTCTCTATCGTCTTGTCTTAGGGAGAGGAAAACTATAAAAGGAGCAAGAGTAGAAAGAAAGACCAAGAAAAATATTAAGAAGCCGAATCTAAAGTTTTAATGACACTATCATTTCTTCTGTAGATCCAGAAAGCATCAGCTAGAAATAGGGTAAGTGACAGTAGGGGACATTTCTGCGGAAGTAGTAAGGAAACCTGGTCCGAGGCTGCTACCTAGTCCCACCAGAAGCTTCCGCTTTGCCAAGCAAGCATGGGCACACTGACCCCAAGATTCACCCACGCGTCTGCAGTAGGTTGCTGAAACTAATGTGACTTATATAACACTAAGTTGGTCAGTAAGAGGATGACCCTTCTTACTTACTTTCTCTCATACCTGTTTAACCCGTTACCAGGGAAACTTCGCATGACCCTCTTTGTTCGCTTGTTAATATGATAATCGTAGAACTTTGCCTCTCATGTGCATACGCGCGTTGCATACTGATTGATTATATATAGCAGCTAGCGACCGTTCTTTGCAGCATTAACCAGTAACATTAATTGCGTAAGCTAGACGAGAGAGAGAGCGGTTTCTTGTGCATCTTCTCCGGTGCAACGCTTCCCACTTTATTTTAATGAGAGATAATGCTTAGCATACTGGTTGGAGCAACGAAAGGCATGCTCAGAACCACGAGCGATATTTATTACGACTATTTCACGAATAAAATAAGAATTTAAATATAATTCCTATAAACTTGGTTTAAAATAATGCAATAATTGCATATTTGTATAATGGATACTTAACCTTTTCAAGCCATCTAGCAACTGACG
Source organism: Metallyticus violacea (assembly GCA_030762175.1). Lineage (NCBI taxonomy): Eukaryota > Metazoa > Arthropoda > Insecta > Mantodea > Metallyticidae > Metallyticus > Metallyticus violacea. The sequence goes on along the minus strand of CM060841.1, from coordinate 61,701,063 downwards.
AATGTCGATTGTCAGCAATGCCAATAGAGAAGAGCCAATACGGGGTTGGGATTATTTCATGAATAGAATAAGAATGAAAGTAATATATATTTGAAATTCGCTCACGGATTATTAACAATTGTATAAAATGTTATAATTGCATATGAATACCTTCCTATTCAGAAACCGTGATAATGAAATAGACGAAAATCGACTATTACAGTCGCTACCGCTCGATTTACTGATACCAACTGAAAAAAAAAAAACAAAAACAAAAGAGACAAACACTTTGCCATTCTAAACAAAGTTTTTATTAAAATGTATGGTTGCTTAGGCAGATATTGTTACACAACTTACAAAGTATTTCAGACTGTTTGGCTGAATACGCAAAAACAATTACTTGAGCGAATACGGTAGTTTAAGGTAGTTAAATTTACAATTGCTGAAAACCTTAAAAATGATCGGTGATGAGTGCTCAGAAATTATACAGTAGAGGTTGATAGTTGGCTACATTGACCACATGACAAATGTAGTCGCGTGATAAAATGGAGTTGATAAAATTTTTCGATATTTCACTGCGATTGGTCAGAATTCAACTTTTTATTTCGCTCAATTAGACGATTTTATGATGACGTCACATAAATGAAATAGTCCTCATAATTTGATAATCTTTCTCAAATTAGTCCCCGTTAGATTCAGTACACCTTCCCAGTGTTTCTACTAGTTTTCAAAGACATGCTGGAAACCAATTTTGACAGGTGCTACAAAATCGCCTTCACAACTTTCACCTTTGCTGCTGATGATGGAGAATGTCTCATGTTGGCTTTTCTTCAATTTGGAGAAAAAGAAAAAAGCCACAACCGGGGCTAAATCGGGACTATAGGGAGGATGAGGGACACCCGTCACCTTTCAGCAACAACTTTAGAGATGTGGCTGCTAATTATCGTGGTGCAGAATTCAGATTGTTGCGCGGAAAGGTGACTTTTGATACGACCACCAGTAACAGGTGCGCAGATACAACGTGATGCTAAACATTCCTTGAATATCTAAGATGACCATAACTACTTTTGCATTTGGGGAGGGGGGGATGTTGATAATGAAGGATATTTTTATATAGAGTTTTACGTATGCTTTCAAGATCGAACTGGTAAAGTCAAGATTTAACAGAAGGTATTATATTTCAAAGAAATTAGAGACATAAATTTTCAAATTTTCATTTTGCTGCAGGCGAAACTGAACATATTTCAACACTTGTTAAGCTTAATGTGAGAGGTGTTTAAAAGTTGAGATATTGTAAAGTTAATTTTAGCACGAGATATTTCGCTTGTAAAATATGTATGATATTTCTTTATTGAACAGTAAATGTACCAAACATTGAGTACAGAATTTACTGAAAAATAATATGTGCAAGGAAAAAAAAATGCAGATACAAAATAAGAAAAAGAACTAAGTGGATTTTAATGCAAGGACGAAGTGTTTACTCTGCAATTATTTACTAATTAAAGAAAGAAATTTAATCTTGAGAACCCATTGCTTTTATAGATTTCGTAAAACACTAGGTTTTCATTTTTGTCAATTTTTGAAGAAAAAAAGTATATTACAACATTGATAAATTCATTAAAAGTCTATACAAGATGGGTAATTATTTTAAAATTTATGAAATTAAGTTATATTTTTATACAAAATAATCAACGAGTCAGACAGAAGCGCAGTTTAATCACCTGTGTGTTTTGAACTTTGCATGGTAAAGTTCTTCAGGAATAGTAACAAGAGGCAGTATAAGGTATCTATTTAGAAGAAAGAGTTTCTTTTAAAACATTATATACAAAGATGGTCAGGTTATTGTCTTAAAAAAACGTGAATTGTAATTAAAAAAAAATGTAAACTGAAACAAATCTGTGCAAAATATAATTTCGAAATTTCGATTCAAAATTGATAGCTTATGGATAACCTCAGTATCAGGTGAAACCAAAAGGGAGACCATATATTAAAAACTTTTAAAAATAATAGCGATAGCTCTGACTTCTAATATGTAAAACTTGGAATTTATTATTAAAATATAAATAAACTTTTTTAAGGGAAATGAAGATATACTTGAGAAAAATCGTCCAATCAGAAACTGCACAGTACGAAAATATGCATTTTTTCCTATTTTGTCCTTCTTAGAAAGTCCTTCACACTCCTCGTGTGGTATCTTAAGCATGGGTTACAGAGTATCGTGTCAAGAAAACTGTTTATTTTGCACAAAAGACAATACTAACTTTCTTTTGCCATTTGTAGCATCACATTTTTAATAGCTTGTTTTATTGATTGTTCTTTTTTTTTTTTTTTTATCAAATTCGGTGTTTCTCTGCTTATCAGTTCATGCTTTTTATTTGAATGGAAAAGTGATACAAGCTCCGTTTCTCCACAGTAGAGTTTTTCTTCTAGGAGATACTAAATTTCATTTGTAATGCTTTTAAAGTTTCAATCGGCTTATAAATATTTGATGAATATTCAGAGTCTTGAAGAGAGAAATAGGTATCTGACAGAATCGTCCTCTCGACTTATTTATTTATATGTTTTTCCCAAGAGTTTTAGGTGTCACAGCTTTGTTTTGGATACTTACTTGTTTATTGTTTTCGACACTGTCAAGCTTGTCCTCAAGGTGGACCAGGAACATGTATCTCAACCACTCTTCTACACAAAACGTCATTAATAATTTTAAACGTTAAAACATTCCAAATGTTCTTCAAGAAGAATATTAAAGGTTTCATAAATATATAATGTCTTAAACGGTTCACAAACATTAAAATATTTACTAATCCCAAAATTATAAGATCTAGCCTACATTACTTTTTAAATTATTATTATTATTATTATTATTATTATTATTATTATTATTATTATTATTATTATTATTATTATACGTAGTTAGGATGTATAAAGAGATTGTTCCATCTACCGTCGAAACAACCACATTAACACCAAATCTTTCAAGGGAGTCGCCTTGAGATCGCCGGCTACTATTTGTTCGTCTGCATGCATGAGCATTTTGCTGTTACCTGAGCTGTCTAGGAGTAGGGTGCGCTAATGACGGTCAAAGGAGCTGAGAAGCACTGTCACAGTCATTCTGTGCTGCATAGTCCCTCAATGACATTGTACCTATTTTTTTAATAGTGTTTAACGCCCATTTTTACTACTGAGGCATTATGGGTGGTGGACACTGATGATACATGAGATTTTTTTTTGATTGATTTATTTACGGACGCTCTTTAACATCTTTGGTCATCAGCCGTAAATGTACGATACACGGGACCCACGGCTTTACTTCCCTTCCGAAGGAAGCCATACTTAGGATTTTTACGCCCGAAAAAATCCATCGGTCGTGGCCGGGATCGAACCCGCGATCTTGGGTTTACGAGGCAAGTATGGTAACCACTACACCGCCAGGATCGACATATACATGAGATGAAATAGTAAACTGGGAATGGATTTTTTTTTTTTAAAGGAAGCGTTCCAGCCTAAGTTTAGGGCACGTCCCCGGCATTTGCCCTTTATGAGGACTGAGGAAAACCTGGAAAAAAGCCTCAGTCAGCAAGGGCAGTCCTGTTGGGAATCGAACCCCAGACCTCCCGCGCCTTAACGACCTCGGGCACCCATGGCGGTATACGTTGTGATCTTTTGGCAGTAATACATGTAAGATGTTTAGCGGTGTTTATTTCGCTGGTTATCGTATTGTTACAAACGGGTATTGGGAAACGAGGAAACCCTGCGCAATCAGATGCAAGAGAAAGTGTGTGTGTGTGTGTGTGTTTTTTTTATGTGTTTAGGCAGTTAAGAATTGTTACTGCCATCCGGAATATAATGCTGTTTCTTCCTACTTTCCGTGTTTCAACTAAAAGCAGATACCCTCTACCTTAGTTGACAACAGTCGAATATCGTTATTGTTTAAAACTGACAGCGATATGATGAACACAAACTACCAAATAAGTCTATTAGGAGGTTTTGTTGGTTCCGACTAGGCATATCTTTGAGCAAGAAGATACGGGAACGATAATAAAGTTGGAAACTATGGTATCCAAGACATCAGCATGAAACTATGCCTTCACTCAAGAAGTTACATCCTGTATATCTGGTTAACAGCATTTTTTCCCCCAGCTCTGAGACGGGAAATTTCTTGAAACCCCCGTATATTAATGTAAGACGAAGTGCTGGTAGGAAGCTGTTAAGTCAGATCTGATTAAGTTCTAGCCCACTTAACCCCATTTTCATCTTCTTTTAAGTTCGTTAAAAGTAAACCGCTAATTGCTCGGTCGGTAGTCGACTGGATTTATTTTTAAGCACGCTTTTAGCATTCCAGCTTTGTTTCCAACACGCAGCCAGTTCCCAGGGGGTCTGCCACTGTTAAGGGGTGAGAATGCTGTTGTCGGCTGTGAAGGTAAAATTGATTCGCCCTCCAGGAGTCGTTATTGAAGCACTAGCAGCATCTTGGTGAAGACAAGCCACCCCTTAGTCCTGCTCTTACAACACCAAACCCACCCCATTCCTACCTTCAAAGGAATGGATGGTTGAGAGTAGGGAGGGAAATTCGAGTGAACGAGTGAGGGAAATTTCGTGTTAGCTCTAACAATACCCCGGCGATACGACAAACGGTCCTTACATCCATGCAAAAGTGGAGTAGCAGAAATCCTTGACTGATGTCCTCTAGAGGTACTTTAATAAATACAACTCTATCAATATTAAACCCAGGGTACTACGGAGGAAAAAATAACTGAAAGCATATTCAGTTTAGTATGCATTTGTATTTAACGTGGGATTTTAAATAAGAAAAATAAGAGAAGAAGCTTTTTACTGGCAAAAATAAAGTTAATCTCCTAATCTATTTGCATGTCATACATTTATTATATGTATTTCTTAGTACCAGAATCATTAAATCATATTTAATAGAAAATAATGTTATAACTTTCAAATTTCTGCCTAAATCCAGTGAATATTTTTCTCAGATCATTTCAAAATTATTTTAAAAAAAGTCCTTTCTACAAATGCAGTTTAAAGCTGCTATGCCTAAACAAATAGACAAAACATAGGTAACTTAGAAGTGTGTAACTATAAAAACTATAAAATCATTAATAACAGAAACGCAATTTATAATATACAATCTAAATTAAATTTTTATTTTATTTATTTTTTTATTTTTAGAATTTCTATCAAATATTTAATAATTTAATTAAGAACTTTGTTAAAAACACTCAAAGTAGATATCTGTAAACTTTTAGAATCAATTGTAAAGTTGCAACAAACATTTAAAGACTCTAGTTTATGATCCCAGCATAGAGCTGCTTGAACTAATCGAGGATTAGTATCGCCGCAGAATCAAGCCACATAGTCCAAGCGAAAGAGAAAATCATTTGCTCGATTAGTAACAGGTACATTTTATGTAAAATAAAGTCCTTTGTGTCCAATGAAAATTTAGCCGCTTCATTCAAATTTGATATCTGTGTTTTCAATTGTTTTTGCGTATACAGCCGAACAGTCCGAAATAATTTTATAAATATCCTATTAATGCTGGTAGCATTATGTATTTTATAAATATCTAAAAATACCTGCCTAGGCAACCATAATGTTTAATAAACACGCAAATGGACCATTGCTTGCTTGCTACAATCGACAAATGACTAGAACTTTGGCTTGAAAAACCAGAGCAGTTGCATGAAAGTTTGTTCAGGATGTATAAGTGCAATACGCTTTGGTTTCGTTGTTGTTTCCATCCTACTTCAAAAATATTTTAATAGTCATTTTTGTAGTACAGGCTTCCCGTGTTTCGACAGTGTTCTATCGCTTTCTAGATATTCCAATGTCTAGTTCGCAAATCTGGAGCTTCCATCCTCTGTAGATGTTAACCCATCGCCACTTGTACTCTTAATTACGAACCTGATGTATAATTAGTGTTATTCCTAACTCCTCCCATATTGTATCGTTCTTTATATGGTCCAATAAACTAGTCATTTTCAGCCTCCAAACCTTCAGCTATCCATTGCGGGGCCTGGCTTGCACTTTTATGGCGCGCTTCGCAACTAATATCCAAATTAACTTTTAATTAATATTTGAAGAAATTTTTTTATTTGAATAAATATTTTTACTTTTCGTTTTAAAAGAACCGTCCTCAAGCTTAGGAAATTTGTTACAGCTGCAGTTTTATTCTGCAAAATATGCCGTTTCCTTATGATTCACTTTATTGCAGTGCCATACCAACCATAACAGAGTTTCACCAAGACGACATTGGGACACCCAATTTGCCCTCAAAGTAACTTTAATTTTAACAGTGCTGTGCCTCAAACAACGGACAAACGATTTATAGCAGTCTTACAATAAGAATGTCCCAATTACTTGCTTTCAGACGAACATTCAGTATTACTTGTGAGCTTGTGAAATATATTTTTGAGTGCCTTGTGTTGTGATAAATTGTACACTCAACATGTTTTAAGTGTTTTATTACTTTTTATACTTTCAATTATTCATTTATTAATCGGTTATATTTTAAACATAACTGTTCTTAAATGATCAAGAAAATATATTAACAGTGAATGCGAGGACCAGAATTGATTTACTGGAAACAAAGAGAGCCCGTGTGTTTATTGTGTAATATTAGCGTCTCTGTTCCTAAAGGAAGTATTGCAGAGCGACATTTTATTATTATTATTATTATTATTATTATTATTATTATTATTATTATTATTATTAATTTTATGGACGCTCTTTAACAGCTCAGGTCATCATCGTCCCATTCAACTCAGGGCGTCCAACGGCCGACAAAATTTTGCTCAGAGGCCTCTTCTTTCAGGCTTGAGGTTCTTTTTCGTGCCGTAAATGTACGACACGGGACCCACGGCTTTACTTCCCTTACGAAGGAAGCCATACTTAGGATTTTTACGCCCGAAAAAAATCCTTCGGTCCTGGCCGGGTTCGAACCCGCGATCTTGGGATTAGGAGACATTTTTTATTGAAAAATATAATTTCATATAATATAATTTATTATTATTATTATTATTATTATTATTATTATTCATTATCGTAGTACCGGTAACAAAATGACGAAGTAGTGGAATGGCAACCTGGTGCCCGCATACCCCTAATTTAATTATTTTTAATGCTGTTTAACGCCCATTTTTACTACAGAGGCACCACAGGCGATGGACACTGATGATACATGAGATGAAATGATACATTGGGAAAGGATTTTTTTTTTAGGAAGTAATCGTTCCAGTCCTAAGTTTAGGATACCTCCCGGCACTTGTCATTTATGAGGACTGAGGAAAACGTGGAAAAAACCTCAGTCAGGGAAGACGATCCTGGCGGGATTCGAACCTCATACCTCCCGCTCACGAGTTCGCGCCATAACGAACTCAGCCACCCGTGGCTGTCCCTAGTCATCATGCAAAAGTGCCCGAGTACAATCGAACGTTGGGCAGCCCTGCTCTAATTAGTTCAATAACAAATATAATATGAACTCGGTTACCTAAAGTTAAACAACTAGCAAAATTAGCTCAGCATCTGATGTGATTGTAACCTGAGATTTTACCCTACTCCGTCCCGTACGTGAAAAACAAATAGTAGAGTGGGATGTTCAAAAGGATCCGAAATTTATTTGACAGACGCGAATGAATACAAGCACAACCCAACGCCTTTCGATTACTTTGCGGCCAAGAAGCCCCCACTGGGTGAAACTCCTACCAGCCGAGAGGGGCCCCCCAAAGGGTGCCACATCCTTGTCTTCCATCAATCACATCACATTCTTCATCCCATGCAGCGGTTAAGGTCGGATGGATAGTTGGGCTGGTAACACCATGCAAGCTGACTTAGGTACAGCCTCGCCTCTTTCTCAGGTAGCGTTTCATACATCTACGGTGTACCAGTACGTCACGTAAATGAACAAATTGGAATTGATCAGCTGATTTGGAAAATTTACGGACGTTCTTTAACATCTCAGGCTATCAGCGCTCCATACAAATTCAAGGCATGAAAAGGCCGACAAATTTTGCTTAGAGACATTTTCTTTCATGCTTGAGGTTCTTTTATGTGCCGTAAATGTACTTCCCTTCCGAAGGAAGTCATATTAGAATGTTTACGCCCGAAAAAATCCATCGATCCTGGCCGGGATTGAACCCGCGATCTTGGGTTTAGGAAGCAAGGAAGCAACTACACATCGATCAGCACATTTTTTTCGTGATAGATAAGGGAGTAGTGCTTTTAAAATTGTAGAAAATGCTGAGGAACATGTAAAATATTAAATAAATACACTGTAAAGCCTATTCACATATTGTCAGTCCAAACATTCAACACTTAAATAAAAAAATCGTCTAACTACGAAATATTATGCAAAATCGTCAGATGGCTGTCCAATGCCTTTGTGATGTTGTGAACTAAGCACCAGAAGTGTCGCCCAGATGAGCAGAATCACCATCGTGAGGACGTCTGCAGGCTGGTTGAAGGAAATCTATTTTTATCGTCAGTGATGAGGAAGTTTATGTATATGACCTCGGAACTGCGACAACGGATAAAGACGTGATGCAGTTGATAGTGAAACTAAATCACTAAACACTTTTGTAAAAATAACATTCGATTTGTGAAAGATGAATTGAGAATAGGTTGAACTTGATAGTGTTGATTAACATTCACATTGTTACGAATTTCTGGGGCTTGTATAGCATCTTAAAATATCAAGAACGCTATCTTAAATTGCTGTCATTATAGGTGAACACGTATTATGAACACCTTGTCTTTAAACACGTATACTAGTAGTGTATTTGAAGGATTTATTCACCTTACTTTGTTAAATGATAGTTTTAATATATATTTTTAGTTTTTCTTAGTATTGTTGAATCAGAGGGTGCCAAAAAAAAAAAAAAGTATTCACACTTCTAGCAAAGAAAAAACTGTGTTAACATAACAAAACTGAAACCATACAAACAGAAAATGATAAGCACTAATCATCTTAGACTTTTACAGTTACAACAGTTGCTCAAAATGCTCACCATCGGCGTTGATACACTTCTGAGTACATTGAACTACTGATTGAGTAACGTTTGAGAAAGTGTCCTCAGCGATTGCACGTTCAAAGTAAAAGTAGCTAATGACAGCATTCATGGCAGCCGTTGTCACTAGCGATATCATTTAGATAGGATGGGACAGGATAGGACATAGGAGGCTGTTTCTGTATCTCGGCCACTCAAGTAGGCCTTTTGTAACTATGCTATCTCGGAAGGAAGGGGAAGGGCAGGCTTGCAAGAGTCATGATGGTATTCCCGGCTGCGTTCCGAAAGGCCCTCAGGCAGAACCCGTCAGACGCCAGGACAGGAATTTCCTCCAAATCGCGCATCCACCGCCACGTCGCACACCATACCACCTATCTAACACTCTCTGTTGAATGAAATGTAATGAAAAAGGAGAGCGGAAAATTCGTGAAATGCATTCCTCTAATTGACCAGCGGAAACAACGAAAAAACCCAAGTGATTTGGACCCGGTATTTTCCTACTACGGGCCCCAAGAACTATTGTCTGAACCACCATGTTCGTAGAGTCTTCATGTCTCTTATTCAATGTAGCTGTAGTTTCAAACATATTTACCATTGATAATGGTATCTCATTCCGTACATAATTGCATTTGATTTATATTTTCATTGGTTAAAATTATAATGGAATGGAATTACGTCGGGTACGTAAGATATGATTGAGTGCCTGCTAAAACAGGAAGACAATAACACTTGATGTTTCAATCGATTAACGCAGCTAAAACATTTAAAACAATATTACAACAAGTACTATTCATTTATGTACAAAGAGAAACACAGCCCGGATAGCTAAAAGCTACCGGAGGCACGTTCAAGCAGGTCCCTATTTCGGAACCGTCCAAGCAAGGGAAATCCGTAATACGGTTATCCTAGTACACGTCACAGCGCATGAGAGATGTAGGACAGAGGTCACCTTAATCCTGCAGGATTACGAATTTACTTGTCACGATAGCGCCCTCCAGGATAAACCCATGTAACGCCGAGCCAGCAAACAAATAGTGGCGAGAATGAAGGGGACAAAGGCCTTTTCATGCTGTAACACTTGATAACGCCGTGAAGAATCACAGTCATTTGTCACAGAACCAAAGCAAAATCTCGCTGATGAATAAACAGAAACTGCGGCTACGTTAATGTTGTACGCTCTTTTAATATAATTACAATTAGACAATGTTAAAGCCATTTCATGACTACCATGGCTCTCAGTTAAAGCGTCTAGTTAAACGAGCAGGAGAATACACAGTTAAATATGATGAAAACAACGACCAGAGTCTTCACAAATACACTTTGTACTCTTGTAACTGTGTGATAACGTAGCAAATTAAATGTAAAAATTTATATTATAATTGAAAATAATACAATGAGATGAAATAAACATAGAAGTTTTATTTTCGTCTACTAAATCCGTAATCATTTTATTATTAAGAAGAAGTCGTTAAGGAAGCAGTTCTCAAGATGTGGACCGCAGGGTCAACAAAAAATGTTGAACTTGCATCCAAACCTGAAAAGTTTACAATTCGTAAACGAGCTAGTGATGTTTTCGGTATAATTTTACTGAATTCTATTAAAATCTGTATTAATTTTCAAGCAAACGTGCACACATCCCAAAAGAGTTGGAACAAGAGTTTTTGGCAAAGACCAAGCACGTAATTTGAAAAATAAAATGTGTACACCGTTTTACTGAATACTAAACAAGCGTATATGAATACATTCCAACGTACATATTTGTTTGATAAACCTTCAATCTAAACTGAACATGGTAAAATAATTTTCAATCCTGCCAATCAAATACTGAACAAGCCCCTACTCCTACAAGTTTTACTGTAGCTCAAGTGCATTTTGTGCAAACAGAATGTGATATACAATATTAGTTTGTAGATTTGTAGGTGGGCTGTCAGTAATATCACAAAATATTAACTTCATATTATTGATGTGAGGGCATTTTTAATATTTTCCACTAAGTAAAATTAGGATTGATGCATTTGTCTGATTTCGGACGGAAGTTTCACAAATTTAGAGTACCGTTAGGAACATTTCTTTTTGAAATCTACTTACCTACCTACATGTCTGACACCCATCCATCCATCCATCCATCCATCCATCCATCCATCCATCCATCCATCCATCCATCCATCCATCCATCTATCCATCCATCCATCCATCCATCCATCCATCACACAATAATACTACTTGGAACAATAATCCACCAAGTAAAATTTTTTGCAATTTAATGGAGATTTAGTGAATTTTCAACGGACCCTCATAATTTAGAATTTTTAAAGTATAATGCACAAAAGACTGTCCTTTGCCCACCAAAAGGTACTTATCTATATCGAGCTTTTCTTGTCATTATAACCTATATTTTTATAATTATATTTTACACAACATTATCATAATCCAGAACTCTTTTTTCCAAACGATTTGTAAAAAATATGAATATAATTGTTCAACTGCATATATTTTCTGCTCTCCCAGCATACCAAGTTTGTTGTTTGTGTCTTCAGATAGATAAGATTTACATTTTCACATCCTCATCGTCAGAACGCTACCACAAGTGAGGCCGGACGGAATGTGGACATCATATATAAGGTCTTTGATTGAAATCCATTGGGTTCCCTATGGAATAGAACATTATGTTGAGGAAACTTAAAGGCTCTGGCTTGTCTCGATCTCCTAACTCATCAAGTCACAGTGAAAACATGCATTTTACTTTTACTGGAGTATAGTCACTTGGACACTACCTAATGGTTTTCAATTAGAAGTTCAGGAAACTATACATGCTCTAACAATCAAGGTCTAGCAAACAATGACTACTTTTGACTGGTTATAATTTTGGACTCTAATCAGCTGAAAAACATGTCAAGAAGAAGGTATCACGTTTCCATTATTCGCCTAGCCTCGAATCTCGTTGTGTTACATATAGTAAATTTTACAGCTGAATACTATTGTTAGGTTAGGTTAGGTTAGGTTAGGTTAGGCTAGTATGGGTAACGTTTCATGTGCACTTCTGCTACCATTTCAATTTCACAAAGTTGTGTCACGATCTATCGAAGTCTCATTTGCAACTTTATTGACTCTTTTGAAAGTAATAGTGCTCTAGGGGCGCAAAAACTATTTCCGCCTTCCCCTCTTCGAGTACAATTAACTAATCAGAAATTGACAGTCAAGTAAGATTTTCTTCAATAACGTATGATAGATGTAACAGCTGTTTCGAACTTCCTTGAGTAGAAATTTCACATTTGTGCTCTGTTCCGTACTCAAAATCATCTTCTAAGACAATTAATAGTTTATATCATTAGATAATTGCTAGGCTGTTTTTTATGCCGTATCTAAACCAATGTAAGTACTATACATATATTAAATATAAACTACTGTCTCTGATTCATAAATTTTAGGTTTATATCCTTGTCCCATTTATTTTTTAATTTAATTAATATCATAATTAGTGCAAATCAGTTTCCCTGCTCATTAATTTCTCTGTGTTTGCTTCGGTAGTTTTTCCGAGTAGGAAAATTCTCAAGATTTTTAATGAAACACGTTGATGCATTTTAGCGACCTAAGCCGGTCTTGCACATTACAGATAACCTCACACCTCGATAAACATAGGAGTGGGGTGAAGTCCTAACGACAGCTCAGGGTGCAATCTAGCAGGCGACAAAACAAAATTGCTATTCGTATTCGAGCAAGAAGAGGTGGAAAAGAATGTACCGGCTTGGGGAAGCGTCTACCAATGGCCACTATGCTACAAAAAGCCCCGCTTATATCCCGAATCGCTTTAGATGTTCTAAATCTTCAATGGTTAACGTTACCAAGGCCTAAATGAGCTCAAATCTCCGAGGTGCTGATTTCTTTCTCTTTTTCATTCGTTTTTACGTCCCCCCCCTTCTTTCTTCCTTAGTTCCATGCACCGTTGCTATAATCATCAACTGTTCATAAATTGTTAGTGGCCTCCTGCTAGGCGGATTGCACTGCGCCTCTAGTGGTCTCTAAGGTATGGAATTGCTTTATGTAATTTATTGGTCTACGATTATAAAGTAAATGCGCTGTTGGGTTTGTTCCACCATCAGCCCATGTCTATATAGTATGCTTTATTTCTTTTTTTATAATACAAATTGCTGAAAATGTAGCTTTGTGAGCTGAAAGCTATCTGAAGGTCATCATAAAATGTTGAAAATATAACTAATATATTTGTGGTTACCTCCCTAAAAATATACACTCCAAACATATAGCAAAATGTAGTATAAATACCTTGTCTTTAAAGGCTTTGTCGTCCGTTTCACGGGAGCTGTCGGATCGGCAATCAGAGCAGTAACTCCCGGCAAAGCGGATGTCATACCCGCGCAATTGATCTCGCAGATACAATGAAAATAAGCACGTTCCTTAAAACAGAAGATGTTGGAAAGTTCTGCCACATTCACACATTTCTGGTATATTTTCAGAAAATTGTCAACCACACACATCAGTTCCCCTTCCAAAGTTGAGTCAATTTTAACTTGAAAGCACACAAGATCACTGTTGTCCCCGAACTACAGATTGGTGAACTTGATATTTGGGTACATTTCTTTTATTGAAGGAATTCAAAACAACAGATACTGAAATACAGAAAACCCCGATTTTTTTTTACCCTAAAGTCCCATTCCATGACGAGAAAATTGTTGTAGGGAACCATCTCGGAACGCTGGGCGAACGAATCTTGGGCGTGAAACGCTACCCCTCCCAAAAATTATAAATTATCATTTAATTTCATTTACAAGTATCATCACTGTGATGGAGCACTAGTGAAAAGGGGGTGTTAAACACAATTTAAAGCAATACTGAAATGTATGATGCGATAAATCCTGTGAATAGGTAGATACAATTGCCAGAAAGGAAGGAATTGCAATTATACCCCCAACGGGGCACCTCTGGGAGGAAGAGATGAGATGAAGGATACATCGGGCAAAGGAGGCGATGTATGAGGGCAGGCGAGGTCTGTAACGTTCCTCAGATAAAAATCCAGACGCCGATGTCCCCGCGAGAGCCCATCCTGAACCTCTCGGGAGGCGCAGAGCTCCAGGACGGATCTTGTGCCTGACGCTTCCGACTTGTAATTGGAGAGCCGAAAATTCGTAGAATGTAAATATCCATCCCAGATTTCGCCGAAAATCCGAATCACAAGTTTTAACGCCTGGGCCACTTCGCTGTGTTAAAGAATCTTGGGGACATATTCTGGCGTACTGCAAGGGTACGTAATACAAAAAGAAATACCGACCGGCCCCGTTTGTAAAAGTGAGAAGAAGGCAGTGGCACTGCTGGACTTTTCTGGTAGATAGGAGGGAATAGGTAAATTTTTAAACCAAGTGAGACAGCTCAGATCGAGCAAACAACCTAAAAGGGAGTAGGAGAACATGAGTCACAATTTTTTTTTAATTGTTTGTACATATATGTGAGGGAGTGTAAGTTATTTACTTTCGTATTGTTTTATTTTATGTTTATTCTTTTTAGGTATTTATAAAACTCTATTATATATTACTTCTTTTTGCATTTATTTATTTAATTATATATTATTTGTCTTTTAAGAGTTAAATATTGGTTTGTACAGTTTCATATATTTTATAGTTTATTGGGAAAGCATGTAAGGTCCCAGGACTCATGCGACATGGATGAGCTAGATTTGTAAACATATACTTTGTAAATAAGTACACTACTGCCACCGCTACAGCATTCTGACTGATTATGTCTGCAGTATAGGCTGAATCTCTTCGAAATAAGAGCCAATGAACAGTTTTTATTGCCACTTTTATAAGGATTTGTAAATTTTGGTTAATTTTATTTTAGAGGCAAATTGTATGTTGCATGATCGGTATTTTCGTCAACACAGCTAGGAATTGGCTCCCCATTATGTTTTTGTGTAAGGAGGATTTCGTACTGGGGCGGAGTGCTTAAGAGGCAGCTAATAGTGACCCCGAAAGAGGAGTTTGGGACGGTTTTGAAAAGTGAAAGGAATACAGATAAGTGTGTAAAGTCCAAAGAGAATAATATGAAGCGGATTAAAGCGCTACAATGCAAAGCAAGTAATTTATTTTTTAAAAGTGTTCAATTCCTGCATATTTTCCTAGGGCTTTATAACCGCGGAGGGTTTTTCCAGAAGCCATGCTGCGGGAGGTTAGACACTTCTCTCTGTCTGTTTTTATTCTCATTCTCCGATCTGTTATTGGTTTCAAGAAAACTTTTCCTTTAATAAATCTCTCCGATTACTTTAACGCTTGCATAGATGTCCATTTATCTCTCTCTCTCTCTCTCTCTCTCTCTCTCTCTCTCTCTCTCTCTGTCTCTTTCTTCCTCTTCATCTTTCTTGAGGTTTTCATTCCATTTTTACTTATTTTGAAATAAGGGTCTAAGAAATCCTTTTATTGGTTTTTTTTCTTATGACAAATGGAAGTAGAAATTGGAAAATGTATGTGTGCGAGTTAAAATAAAGTAAAGTAAAGTAACGGAAACAAAGTAATTGACAACCTTTGACACCAGCTTGGAATCGAGCCAAAAGCCTCAATAGAGAAGTGACAGCAATTCATATAAAAAGATTGGAAGGGAAACCTATCAGAAGCTGGCAGTAAACATGAGGATAGCCAAGTTACGTCGGATGAGGTAACATTAACGTCACCCACGCCTCTTGTTTCTATCACAGCCGATTGATATGTTCCCCCTGTTGAAATCAGGGTCATGCTTTCTGTTCCATCAAAGTTTTATGAAGGAGAAAATGTGAAAGCAAGTCATACTTTGTAACGGAATTTGTGATACGAATGTATTTACCGTTTCAGTTATACTCGCATACAGTACCACCACGGGTGGCCGAGGTCGTTCAGGCGCGAACTCGTGAACGGGAGGTCTGGGGTTCGAATCCCGCCAGGACCGTCCTACCTGACTGAGGTTTTTCCAAGTTTTCCTCAGTCCTCATAACTGGCAAATGCCGGGGGGATACCCTAAACTTAGACCTGGAACGTTTCCTCCCTTAAAAAATATCCTTTCACAGTATATCATTTCATTTATTATATCATTAGTGTTCACCGCCTGTGATGCCTCAGTAGTAAAAACGGGAGTTAAACACCACTCTCACACACATTAAATAAGAAATGTAACCACACGAACAGTTAAATGGAGCAGACAACTGTAGACATTTAAAATGTTCATATTACGATAGCTCGTAAACTATTTGCACTAGAAAAAAAAAAAAAAGACAAAACAAAACACAATTGACATTTAATCTCCCATAGTTTTAATTTCTCGATATCAATAGACATTGTTCTGTTTGAAAATAGTAACTTTTTCAGGAAATATTAATAATCTGTGTACTCGCTGCAGCTTTTGTCTAAACTTTAATTCTGTGAAAGCAGCAGATCATTAGCAACTGACATTTCAGAAATATTTGCTGTGCATTTTTTCGGTGATTCACCCTGTTTAACTTTTTTATTTTTATTACACGTAAAATTACGTGCAATAAAAAAGAATAGAAAACATAAAACCATAAAATACGATTATAATATATATAATATAAAAATAACATGTAACTATTTTTGTTACTTGTTATTGT
This sequence comes from Metallyticus violacea, assembly GCA_030762175.1. Taxonomy (NCBI): domain Eukaryota; kingdom Metazoa; phylum Arthropoda; class Insecta; order Mantodea; family Metallyticidae; genus Metallyticus; species Metallyticus violacea. Next base: position 61,684,467 of record CM060841.1, on the reverse strand, counting down.
ATCAAATATTCAAAATAGTTCGGTTGACAGAAATTAGGCTATTATATATTTTACTGAGCTTAATTTTGTTCTTTTGGAATAAAATTTTTAATCACTGTTATAGTTTTACCACATATAGCTCTTAATGCAAGTTTTCGTGACATTGTCAAGGAAATGGTATAAAATTTCTGAAAACACAACCGGCACTTTCGGCCTAGTAACGGAATTAAATTATATAAAATGGCAGAGGGGGCATTTATGGAAAGGAACTATTTATCCCAGCATTTGCCTAAGCCACCAGGAGAGATCACGAAAAAAATCGAATGTCAGAATGGCCAGCCCCGAGAGATTTGATCTCGGGATCTCCCGAACTCAAGTTCCTAGCGTTGTCGCCTGATTCATCCTCCTCGGTAAGGCATACAGTTGGTAGAACCGAAAATATACCCAGGTTAATGGTTAACACGCCCTCCTCTGGATACAAGGTTCACAGATGAAACTAGATCAACATGGATAAGTCCGTCGGTAAGGATTTTAAGCTGTAAGCCCCATGTCATAGATTTAGGGCGCTTTAAAGATCTCCTGGATAAAAGTATTGGCTATTTATATACAAGTAATACCTTATTTGAAAAGTATGGTTCCTCATCCCACAAACCGTGTTTAGGATATTAGACTCAAAGGAAAATGGGAAACATTTGAGAGCGTTGGCACGACAAACAGAAAATCCCTTATTCAAATCCTGGGTTTTTTTTTATAGTGTTTAATCCCGTTTTAACTACTGAGGCATCACAGGTGAACACTGATGATAACATGAGATGAAACGGTAAACTAGGAAAAGGATTTTTTAAGGAGAAAAGCGTTCTAGGCCTAAGTTTAGGGTGCCTCCAAGGCATTTGCCATTTAGGAGAACTGAAGAAAACCTATAAAAATCTCACTCAGGGAGGACGATCCTGGAGGGAATCGAACCCCAGACTTCCCACTCACGAGTTCGCGCCTTAACGACCACGGCCACACGGCTTATATGAAAAAATCGCGTTTCATGTAAATTAACATTAATAGTATGGTCAACTATGAGTCCCATTCACAATGAAAATTAAACGTAAGCATAATAAATAAGGCGTAACACGTTTATTTAATAGTATGTAGGCATTCACAATGAAAGACGCAAACGTACGTATTAGCCAATCAAAACTAAAAACAAGCGAAGATCAACTAACAGCTGATTGAAAATGGGTGCTTCTGAGCAGACGGTGGTAGTGTTTATGCATATGCAAAGTGTAGCAACTAATTTGCTCGGAGTAATATGAGCAGTATTAATATAATGCTATTAATCTTTTGTCCATTGACGCCATTCTGTATACAGAGTCACTAATCTTCAGCTCTCTACCATAACTTGCCATTACACGGAGCACGGAAATGAAGTGAGACTCTTGTTGCTAGCTGCTGCAAGTCCCGAGCGACAGCGGAGAGAGCCGAACTACTTGGCCACTGATTGGCTGATTTCTTAAGTTTAAGTTAGACGTAGACGCAAAACCTTGGGTCTTGCATGTTCTAAGGTTACGTTTATTTTAGTGTTTACGTGATTCATTGTGAATTATACCTTTTCATTACATAATATCCAGCTTTTATATTTAATTTTCATTGTGAATGGGGTCTGAAGCCTGGGACACAAATACTTGAAGATTTCGAGTGAACTATAATGAATAAAATCTCTTCAACAACGATATTGTATTAAAGATCTCCAGTACACAAGACTCAAATGGGAGAAATTTGCATTTAGGGAAGATAGGGCACGGTAGCTTAGATAAGTGCCAAGCGATAGTATTTTGTTACCCTTTGTTACGTATATTCAATTTCCTCACGTTAAAACATTAAAAATATTGCTGAATTTAGTTATTGTAACTAAAAATTGATAAAAATACACATTAAAATATTATTTTACATAAGCGTAAAAAGGCAGAGTGTGTAAAAAATCTTAAAATTATAAGAATGTTTAAAAATTAGAATAGAGCAAAAAAAAAAAAAAAAAAAAAAAAAGAAAGAAATAAAAAAAAAAGCTTACAATTCTTACAAACAAGGAATAGTCTATCTAGGGGTTAATTAGGAACATGCAACTTCATTAAGTTGGCATCAATTGCATATTCATTTGTTTCTCAATAGCAGCTCATTATGAAATTGAAAGCAAGCATGTGGAGCAGCCTGGTTACTGAACAAGAGTGGTTTATATTGTTTACTTAACAAGCTTTACTTTTCACATTAAGGCAGCTTTTATTGCCTTTATCACTTTTACACGTTGTTCCTGAGTTTATTTACGATACATTTAGCAACGATGACACTAGTTCTCCTTGGGACTGCAAAACCTGGGGGCTGCCATATCGGCTGTAAAACTTGTTCTGCATCTGTCTAATGATCGTACGATCGCTTTTAGCATTAACCGTGTAACGAGTGCATCAATTCTGACTACCAGCTAGGATAAGAAGCGTGCACATGTAGTCAGGGCAGAAGTATTTCATGACATAAAGTATTAATGAAATATATTGTTTAAGTCTAATGCATTTTTGTATGAGAATGGTTTGAAGGAAATAAAAACTATAGAATACGAATTTTAAAAAGTGTATTATAGTTTGGGCATCCCTAATTTGAAAATTAAAACTATTCCAAAAGTCAAAGTACCTCATATCTGGTCCCCTAAAAAGCCTAATCGCAGTTAAAAGGCAGGCAATTTTAAGCTTGAAATATTAGCTAAAACATAATTAGGCGTAGTAATTTCTAAGCACTAAAAACAGATGAAGCGGAATGAAGTTATGTTGATTCTGAACTGTAGACAGCAGGTGTGAGTGATACAATAGGTCACTTGCCTTAGGCATGACACTCATCAGTTCTTGTTTACCTGCCCGGCGATGGCTCACAGACATATATTACTGAGGCATCACAGGCGGTGAACACTGATGATACATGAGATGAAATAAATATAGAGAAAGTATTTTTATAAAAGCAGGAAGCGTTCCAGGCCTAAGTTTAGGGACCTCCCCGGCATTTGCTATTTATGAGTACTGAGGAAAACCTAGAAAATACCTCAGTCCGGGAGGACGGTCCTGGCGGGAATCGAACACCAGACCTTCCGCTCACGAGTTCGCGACTTAACGACCTCGGCCACCCGTGGCGGTACAGATTTTTTTGCTTTGTTTGGTATTGACGTAACAGTTTAAGGGTACCTAACTTGATATTAAGTACGTTATAATTACGATACTTAATAATTATAAAAACCGGGGAAGCAAATATAATCAAGAAAATGAACTTAAAGGGCATAAGGAAGAAGGAAATTCTTTAAAAATAAATATTCATCCCAATATTCGCCTAAATGAACATAGGAGACGAGGAAAAGAAGTTCAAATGGTGGTTCCAAAGGATGTGAATTCGGGACTTCTCGAATGCAAGTCCTCAGCGCTACCAGAGGTCTAACATTTTCAAGTGAGATGGGATAATCTGACAGTCTATGGCTGATGTAACTGCTTTAAACACAGAACTGGTGGCAAAGCATCTGTTGCCAACATTCAGTTGCTGAAGATGGTGCTGCGTATGTATGCAATGGTCCGCCGTACGGGGAAGAAAACGTATAAAATATCAAAAAACACAAGTGGAAAGGAAACGCAACGACTGTTTCACTCACGGTACAACTCATTAATAATTGTTTCACTTGCAGAGAGGAGGGGTGCCCCAGGGAATTCGTGTATACCTAGCAAGTAAGCCGGCAATGCTTTAAAGTTTCAGACAAAAGGAAAAGAATAAATAATAGGAACGGTACGCGAAAGTTGCATTCAGCAATAACTATGAAGTTGGATGTTTGTAGCATATAAAACAATGCCTCTTTATGTTAAGGAAAGATTGTTGGGATATAATGAGGAACGAGTGAGTAACTCTGGACAGAGCTTTTAGTGCGGGGCGGTGGGCAGGGTATGCCGATTGCGTCTGTAGTTCTGCTGCAGTGAAATTTTATTTAAAATCGCTGCTTTCCCAACGCCTCCAGCTAAGTAAACTATTTCTTAGGTACGAATCAGACCATTTGTGAAACACGAAGGCTGTTGAATACATAAATGAATGACCTAACACTTGCTATATTCTTCTACAGTACAGATTGGTCGAAACTTCCTGTAATTTCACGCGATTATGTTGATTAACAAGAACTCTTCGTTTTTCTAAATTTATAAATAGTATTTACTCTTAATAACTACAATTTTGGAGGTATATCTGGAAAGGAAAGCAACAACGTCTTTACAAAACTGAAAGGAAATCCAGGGCATTAACTTGGGGTTGAGTGTTGTTCTCATGTAATTAATAATTCTATTCAAATGACTGCTGATGTCCTTCCTATTGATATTGAAGACATTTTTCTAAACATATTCTTATTTTTATCTGTATACTGTAAGGATTGAAAGTCTTAAATAATCCTGTTCATTTGTACACTAATGCCCTGTTTCACAAAAGTACAGTCTAATATATTACAAGTGTATGGACTTGTAACTTGTAGTTATTAGTAAAATCCTGTTCCACAAAGGTTTCCGCTACACTTGTACTTTACAACTCCATGCTTACAAATGTACAAGTGGTCTTTCGTTGTTCTGTTCCACAAAAGTATTAGCATTAGTCTGACATTGGTAGTTTGTATAAATTTCTCTACAAGTGTAGGAATATTGGTAACTTCAAATACTAGCACAAAATTTATTATCTTTTTAGTGATTTTAAGAGTCAGTTGACCCAAAACACTATCACGAAAGTGATCGTAATGACGAGTAGGAATATGTATAAAGAAAGAATAAATAAATATTTGTGTATAATGATAAAGTTAGGTTAGGTTTGAGTGTTCAATCCTAACAAGAAAGATACTCTTTCCATAACGAGGGTAAAACTGGAAACGGGGGCTAACATTGAAACCAAAATACTGAAACTTGCTCAAGGAACAGATTTTGGGAAACAATACCGGCATTTCTCTAAATGGAATAGCACTATAGGCTGACGTGCTGGAGATTGTTTAAGCTTCATCTAAGTGCAATTAAAGCACGACATATAAATGATATTGACGTTTCCTGTTTCAAACGCATATTTCAAACAGCATCTTAGTTAATGTATTTTTAAGGTTCTTGCTACATACAACGAAAGTAATTTCTTTTCATTCTTCATTCTCTTTTAAAATAATCTCTTTTGACACAATTTTCCAATTTATTTTCCTTATAATGAGAACGTGATTGCCAAGCAATATAAATAAATAAATATAAATGATCAAATGGAAAAATAAAATAAATTACTGGGAGCAATTGGGAAGCTCGATTCTTCTGCCATCTCTCGACGACTGAAGTTGATGCTCCTAAATGTATCCTTATGGGACCATCGTCTCAAAGTCCATTATTACGCTTGAATATCGATAAATGCATAATAAAGTATTTAAATTATCATTATATCTGAGAAAAAAACAAGACTCATATAGCAGGAATGACATTAATCAGCTCTATACATTAAAAATCCCTAAAGAGAGAACATAACCTAATTCAAGGTTTGGGACATATGGCAAACAGCTGTTCCTTCATCTTGGTCTTATATGACGTCACTTGTAACTTTTTACTAACACTATACGAGTGTTGAACTTCTTTCGTGGAATAGAAAATTACAAGACCATACTCTACAAGATCTTGTACTGATATGCTTGTATGTATTAGACTATACTTTTGTGGACTAGCGCCCAGGTATTTAAACAATTTTAGGGTATAGCAAAACGAGATGGTTTGCCTTGCTTCCAGCAGTCGGACGTCTTCCAACTATGTCTGTTCCTTTGAAATCTTATTTTGAATCTCAAAATATGGGCCCATTTACCATCAAATCATTCTTTGAAAATTCTTTATCACAAGCATGGTTGTACTTTCTTACAACCAAACATCTCATTTTCACTCTGCAGTTCAAAGAATAGAACAATTACAGTTTTTGAGGGCATTTCTGGATTACATTAATTAAAAACTACATTAGTTTCTAAAGGTGAAGCAGGATTGCTTCATAACAATTCTTGGTAAATTGGAAAAGAAGCTTTAAATGTTTTTCTAAGAACAACGTTTTTCTCAGGTGCTCTCAGGGGTACATTCCCCTTTTGGTATCAGTTCTATTACACTGCTGCAGTACTTTATTGTAGGTCTTTGTGTGATGTGCGCATGAACATTTGATTCCAGCAAGATGGAGCCCCACCGCGCCTCATCTTTTTTACGCGCGCACTTTTAACCGCAGAATTTTGGGAACTTTGGCTGAGAAGAGCAGGATCTCTTCTTGGTCAGCTCAATCGCAAGATTTAACCCCCCTTGTGTATTTCTTTCGTGTACCATATCCCCAGTTGATGGGAGAATGAATGTAATTGACCGATTTAAAGATCGGTTGTAAATTTTCATTGTACAATAACTTGTTTATATTAAATTGGCAGAAAATTAATGGAAAATTTATTTTTCGTTTATAGAAAACATTTTACTAAAGATTTGACTATCAGACCGATTAGACCTTAAGGGCACCTGGGAGCCAAAATTTTGGAAAAAAAAAATCCTTTTTTTTATTTTGGTCATTCATTATAATTCAGGCTTTCGTTTTTAAAATGCTTCATCCTTATTTTAAATAAGTTAATTATTTTTTAAAAAGATATAATGTTTAATTGTTTAATTTTCAAATCTCACGTTTGAAATTGGGATTTTTTGTTAAATGTATGTTACTTAACTGATGTGGCTAGCCTGGAGATGTGGAAATCATTTGTCTTCTGTTCATAAGCGTGGGAAATCGCATGTTTAAGGAAACATGGTATGTCCAAACTTAGCAATGTTAAATAATTAAAATTAAGTTTTCTTTTTCTTAGGATCTATTGGGAGTAGGTCTTTCATTTTAATATATATTTTAAACATGCGATTTCCCACGCTTATGAACAGAAGACAAATATATATATATATATATATATATATATAGTTGCATACATTGACTTTAAAACATTGGCTTTTTTGATAAACCAATTTTCACTTTATCAAAGAAATTCTTTTGAGCCCAAATGATATTGCATTCCATTTTTTTATGAAATTATTGTTTTGTAAATAGTCATGTTAAGCTATGCAGAAGACTCTAGGTAATATAGAAGCAGAGGGAAAGAAAAGTTTGTAAGATAAAGAACAGAAAGGTACTGACAACAGACTTCTACACGTCGATTTCTCCGTAAATTGCATTATTTTCTTACAAAATCTTCTTTTCCTCAGCTACTACTTGATCCAGAGCTTTCAATTTTTTAGGAATTGTTCTTCTGGTAAAGTTTAACATGTCCATTTGCAAATATATAAATATATATATATATATATATATATATATATATATATATATATGGGTTGCAATGTATGTATAAGAATAAAAAAAATTGGGTTCAAAGGAATTTTTTTTTGAAAAAGAAAAAATTGGTTTATAAAAAAAAATACTACGTTAAAGTGAAGTCAATATATGCAACTATATGCCATAAAAATCAAAGACCAAGTCTCTAAAGAATCTAAGAAAAGGGAAATTACATTTTAATAATAGTTTAACATTCCTAGGGCATACGGCATACCGAGTGCCCTTTAGGGCAGCTTTGACTGAATTGTGTATGAAAATCGGAAAAACTTACATTTTAATTTTATAAGTATTATTTATCTATTACAAAATGTTTTTCATAATTATTTTTGTTTGAGTGTCTGGTATTTAAAAATTGCTTTTACTACGAACTATTGAAACAATTATTCAGTTTTAGAGTGGAAAATGACACTAGATCAAGAATTGTAAAAAATAATATAGCTTTCGATAGAAAGTTGTTCAATTGAACATTCTGAAAGAACATTTGCATATTTGATTCTTCTCGCTTTTAGGTCGTCCATCATGAAATTCCTTTCTCACGCAGTCCACTGTGAATGGTGGTTTCCGCCAACTCCATGTACATGGACAAACAAAGCAGAAGGAAATTAAACTCCGACACTTTTTCACTTCTCCACTACTTTTTCTGTTCTGCACTTTTATTTCCAACAATTTCATTTTCATTTGCTGACATCAAAATCAAAACACAACTTTTCTCAGGTGTTCTTAGTGCCAGAAAATGTGTCCATTCCTCATCCCCTCTACAAAATGGGCCGATTCTGCCTTGAATGAGCATCCTCTTTACCTCAGGTTAATTTTAGCATGTACCTGTTACTGCTTCATTCCTATATGAAAGATCAAATGTCTATTAAGATTCTTCTGTAGGAATTGCCGCAGCCCCGGATTTTTCAACACCATTACTGAGAAAGAGTGACCCAAAAGAATAAATCAAGAGCACTTCGGGAAGAAACTGAAACGGCACGTGCTGCAATCGCTGAGGACACTTTCGCAAACGTTGCTCAATCAGCAGTTCAACGTACTCAGAAGTGTATCGTTGCCGATGGCGGGCATTTTGAGGAACTGTTGTAACTGTAAAAGTCTTAAGATGATTAGTGTTCATCATTTTATGTTTGTGTGAATTCAGATTTGTTATGTTAACACAGTTTTTTCTTTGTTTGAAGTGTGTGTACATTTTTGGCACGCGCTGTATATTATGTAGCATTGCGTGTTTATTAATTAATACTACTTATCTCCTCTCTCAGTTTTGTTAAGTAAGAATCAACAAAATAACGGAACACCACCCTGAGAAATTTTGTCTTTGAAGTGTGGGCCACAATCCCGGAGCCATAATTAATGAATTAACGATGAACCGCTACATAATTGGCGACCAACGTGTCCCTGCAACAAAACCGCAACATGCAATAAAATTAATTTTATGAAAAAAAGTATTTATTTGTATTTGCTTTTCCTGGAGGCGAAGCATTAAAATAAAATCTCATACTGCAGCAAGTGTTCTTAAAGAAGAAGAAAATTGCTGTTCAACCCAATGGTATACATAAAAGAAAGAGAACGCTGCTATGAATTCCAGGAATATAAAAATCACAGTAATTGCAAAGCACAAAGTTTCTTAGGAACATTTAACGCTTCCTTCTCTCATTAATAAACGCTTACTTTTCTCTAACGGTAGAATATATCGCTTTTTCCTATGAAAGAAAATAGCAAAGTTGGAAAAGAGAGAAATAAATGGAGTTGACAGTACGACGATGAACAGCAGACCATTTGTCATTTGAAGCGCACATATTTTGCTGCATGTCTTTTTTTTTTTATGTTTGGTTCTCTCCTGTTTCTTTATATTATATTTCAACCATCTCTTTTCGCTGAAATATTGTCTTCTTACCCGACGCTTCTCTTCCCCAACGCGGTTGCCTGTAGATAGCACTTCCCAAAATCGGGAACTTGTTCCACAGTAACGAACCGGCCGAGATTTATGTCTTTTTCCTATCCGCTAACTTTGTGTTTGAATGAATAACTGGTTCTGCGGTTCAAACGAATGAAATATCCACTCTCTTGTCGTGTAGGAGAGTATAGACTTTAATAACAGGTTTCAAATAGGCCACTCCTCCATCTCAGGAAGTATATTGAGACGAGCAAATGTTCCTTTGTGTCGATGCTTCTCGCTGTATGTCAGACGTGGGAAGCTTAGCCACAAAAATGTTAATGCACATGTGCTATGAAAAAGGTCAAAATACGCAACAAAAGAATAAAAAATTATACAAGCAATCTCAGAGAAATACAACACAATTGGAAGACGATTTCCCTTTAAATAAATGATTGTGTGTATGTAGATTAGCATGGCATTCAGCATTCTTAATGCCGTACATATTTGAATACTTATACACAAATTTCATTTACATGCCAGTTTGAATAATTACTTACTTAAAACACATTTAATTTAAATAAAAAAGCACATTAGATAAGGAAAAAGTTTAACACCCATGTTACCTACCTTTTAGTTCACCCCCAACAGCTCCCACTTTGAAATTTCAAATTATATATCTCTCATTTTGGATTAAAGAGCCAAAAATGTTTCAAAATTCCGATAAAATGTGAATTCCATATTAAATATTGTAAAAATATGAAAACTTTTTGAAGAAAATATTAACGAGCCTAAATTGAAAGAACTGCATTATGGTTTAATACACTTACAATTTTATATGTTAAATATTTACAATAAATTAATTAAATCATACATTACACTATTTCGACAGTAAATTTCAAGCATTTTCACCATTTTATCCGTTAGAAATTGTACCACTTGGTAAAGAGAATATATTGAACAATGGAAAGAAGCGATAAAAAATGTGAGTTCGCTCAAACGTCGGACTCTCGTGCTGCTACCAGAATCTTATAAATCGAGAGCGGCCTTTCGGCGAGACAACTCGAGAACTCTCAAAGCCACGAGTTACTGTACTGTGCATAATACCAGGGTAATTTGACAATTTCTCTGAGACCCAGATTGCAGTAGCGGTTCCAAAGTGTTTTAAGTCAAAACTCGCCATCTTTCATAAAAACATTTGTGTTATAATACATAGATTGATCAAGAATCGTATTAGCTATAGCTGTTTGTTGCAGTGTAGACATTTATTTACGGGTAAAAAAAAACAATTAAGAACTTGGTAAAGAAGGGTGTGAAATCAACAAAAATTCATACATATATGATAAACGCTCTAGGGGACTTTGTACCATAATTTTTAACCGTTTCCAAATAGTTTAAGTTTTAATGCAGCTATGAAAGCTTGGAAGAAGACCCACGTAGCGAACGACGTAAAATTGGTCACATCAAAAATTGTCGATAAGGAGCATGATATGGTTTTGGAGGTCTAGACATAAAATTTTGAGGGAAGAATTGTACTTGAAAAAATTATCGGTAAGTTGAGTGCTAGGATCAAAAGTAAATCATAGTGCAAATCTCTGAGCAAGTTTGGCCCGTTTTCAGAGAGATTCCGACGACTATATCCGTCGATTTGTAACCGGGTATGAAGCGGCCTATAAATTTTGCTCAGAGGCCCGTTCTTTAAAGTCTGAGATTCTTTTACCTGTCCTAAATCTACAACATGGGACCCACGACTTTAGCTGCCATCCAGAGGAAGCGATACTCAGGATAACAGCACTGCTGCTAATTTGCTTCTCACAATTTCGTTTTCTCACACTGCTATTACACAATTTCTGTTCAACTCCACTGTTATAGCAGCCCGCACACTTAGTCCACTAAAACTACCTGACTCAAGAACTGCTCCTATTTGTGGTCGGACTTGGGTGCATATAAGAATGACTAATTCTAGAGTGAATAGTTTCTCATAAGTTTTGGTGAGAAATTTATTCGGGAAGTTGCCTCCTTTCCAGAACTTCTGGTTCAATGCAAAACAAGAAACACAGAATACAATTAACCACTACCAAAATTAGCACAAGTTGGTTTTGCACATGCAGCAACAAAATCGTTAAAACTCAACCCTTACAAGTATACACTTATCCATTGTCTACGACAAAGTGATCCCGTAGCACATGTGCATTATTGTGAGGGGTTTCTTTCATCAGTGATTGAAAGGTTAGTCGATCCACATCTTGCGTTATTTTCAGGCAAGGCATGGTTCCCTTGTGAGCAGTTACAACACTTGCTGTTGGGCCTAATTTTTTACTAGCAGACGGTAAATAGAGAGATATAGAGCAATGAGATTCTCAACCATTTTTAATCAGCTGACAGGAGAACAGAACTAATATTGGTGGTATCAACAACATTCCGCCACTACTCATACAGCAGAGGAGTCCGTGGGTAAAACTAGGAAAGTGTTTGAAGGTATAGTAATTAGTACTGGTGTGTGGACCTCTCGCTTCCAGATCTAACACATGAAATGAAATCACAAACTTACGGTGGTAGAACTAAATCGTGTCAATCGGAATGGGTTTATCTTGTTAATCTATAGGGAGACGACATTTCCAGGATTTAGTAAAATTTTATACAAATTTAAAAAGCGAAGCCATGGTACAAGCGCAGCCGACTCTGGCATATCCAACTACCGAAAGGCAAAATTTCAGGAGAGCGGTAAGGCTAATTCTGGAAGCTCTGTATGAACATCTGTACAGTACAATAAACATTAATATATGATACAAGGAACGGCTTATATAGAGCAAAAACTCCAGAAATGTTTACCCAGTATCTAGAAATGTCCTAGACGGACAAAGAGCAGGAAAATACCAAACTTTTTACTAGTTTTTTTCCAAACACTTGAAATGTAGTAACCGTGAATCTTTTATGACAGGTGTTTTCGAGATTTAGCTTGCCATCTTGTTAAAAATATCAAGCCAAGATCATCGGTAGCCTTAGTTTAAGTATATGCGAAACAGCCTTTATAAAAATCTTTTATTTTATTTTTCTATTAGATCGATAATTATCGGTTGTATCCACAATAATTGCATGATAATGCATATAGATCATAAGCAGGAAACAAGCAATATTGCTCCAAGTTGATACAACATCAAACAAAAGATAAGGGATGCTCATTCTTAAAGTTCATGTACTTAATTTTTTTTAAGGTGCAGTCAAAGAAAATTGTTCTTTTCCTAATAATATAATTTGGTATCTACTCTTCCATAATAACAGGTTTCATAGCTAGATTCTGGAGATGAATACAAAGATTATGACAGATTTCACAGTGCAGAGGGTTGTCGTTAAGATCGAGGATGGTACGGCGAAATTGCAGCGCAAGATATATTGCACGTATCAAATTTTCAGAATTTCGACGCAAAAATTCACGACGGAAGGTAACAGTCTTCCTCACGCTTCTGGCTGTAAAAAATAGAGGCATTAGTTATACCAGCTGTGTGCAGGCAGGGCCGGTAATCAAGAAGTAATATCAACAGTCGCACTGACAAGTAAATTACAAGAGGACTGGTCTGCAACCATCCCTAATGGAGGCTGGTTTCTGCTAGGTCATCGATCAGAGATAGCTGTCGCTGCACTGACACGTGGAGAACTTAATGGAGGTAATTATTATAAATTGGGAACGAAGGGATTAAGTAAAGGATCGTTCAACTCTAAGTGGAACATCTAACAGAAAGGGTTATGAGAAAATATATTCTCTTTCATTGTACATTTGGTTAGTCAACATTGTACATACTTAGATGTTAAGAGGAATGGAAAAAGCTGTGGTTCAGAGATAGAAAGATGCCTGTAGAACTTAAAGAACAGATAAATATACAGGATGCTGATGATAAAAACTTTCAGGGCTGATGGAAAAGGACAAATGTATCAATATGAGATCAGGAACTCTGGTCCGGAATCGTCGAAGTCGAAAGTTATAAGCGAAATGCGTTGTGTTTAAATGTAATATCTTTATTTATCTGTAAAACTTTTACAAGGGGCTACATTCACAACAGATATTCAAAGTGGCGTCCTCCAGCTTCGATGTAAGCATGACATCGTCGCATAAAGTTCCGTTGTACCCGTTGGAACAGCCCCGGTGACGTTCGAACAATGTTACAAGCAGCGAGAAATCTTGCCAGAAGATCCTCTTCAATCTTGACTGGTGTCTCGTACGCAAGATTTTTCTCATAACCCTTCAAGAAGAAATAAAGTGGGGTCAGATCAAATGAACGAGCTGGTCACGAAACAGGACGTGCTGTCAGCAAGTCAAAGCATTCACTTAGTGACGATGCTGCTGTTCCCGTATTACTTTCCACACAGTACTGTGCGCGACACCCATTTCACTTGCAACTGGAAGGCTCGAACAAGCACTTCTTCTTCTTCCATGGCGGTAGTCCGTACACTGCGTCGTTCTCCTCTATCGTTGTACGAGGGTACCACTTGCCCTGCTTCCCTTAACCGTTGGAAAAGTCGTGGAAACGTGGTGTGAGTCTAATGTCTTCTACAAGAGTACTTGCGCCGATTTTACCTGTCACCTTCCCTACTGTTCCCACGAAAAGCATGTCTGCATATTCTCCAACCGCATACTGCACTTAACGGCTGATCGACTGTACAGACGTTCACATCCGGACTGACCATGTGCGATACACATCACGCTATCTACTTTGGAGTTTCCTGTTCCCACCCTCCATGACGCACGTCTACATGTTGGTCGGGCTAGCAAGTAAATATAAAGACATCAATGTATTACTGTACAAACAACAATTCGTAGGTTCTAGTATTTCTTACATGGTATCCCACAGCAATGTTGCCTTATAACTTTTGACTCCGCCGTTTCCGAATCAGGGGTTCCTGGTCTCAAATTGACACACTTGCCGTTCTCCATCACCCCTCAAAGTTTGTATCATCTCGGGAACAACTGTATGTTAAGAAGTCAAATAACAAACTAGAATCGGAAATTATCACTGAAACGGCACAGCAGGCTTTTTAGTTGGGCATTTACGTCGGACCCGACAATAGGAAAACAAGAGAAAGATGAAAATGAAATGATAAACTGTATCTGAGTAAGCCCGGATAGTGTTGCAAGGGTACCAATCCTCTTGGCCTAAAATGCTTGTTTGAATAACAGTAAGCCTACATGAGAAGTTGTAGGAAATTGAAACAATAGGACCTCTCTACACAAATGCCTTCCTACAGTGGCGCTCCAGGTTTGCAAACTCGTGTAAGAAAAATAAGTGTTCTTGGTCATTACACTATTCACGAACAGAATTTTTGAAGACTTTGATTCGTCATTTGAGTATTGGGAACAACTACGTCACATCCGGTGAGTATGGTGGGTGAGGTAACAGTTCAAAGTCACATTCATGGGTTGTCTTCAAGGAGGCATGAGCAGGTGAGAGGGCGCATTTTCTTGGAAGAAGATCATGTTAAGTTCCATTAGGATTTCTATTTTGACTTGTTAAATTTACTGATTCCATTAAAACAAAAACAAAACAAACAGTTATAATTTACCTTTTATTTGTTAAGAACCTAAGAACTCAATTGTTTTGTTTTATACTGGATAATTTCGTGTTAAAATCACTGGTTACATTCTTCTTTTCTTCGGCACTACCGCCCGGGGTGAGCCTTGGCCTACGGCGGCGACCTCTGCAGCCTCTATTTCCGTCTTGCGACTTCATTGTTAGATAGCAGTATTGCAGGGGGGCACGTGATCAGCATGCCAGTACCCCACCTATCACGCGGCTTTCCTGATCGAAGAACGCTACCTGTTCATCAGGCAGCTTCCCAATTGTCCTCACGAACTGGGTGGACCCCGTTCCATAACCGTATTTTATAAAAATTCTTAAGTGGGTAGCGGAAATCGAACACGAGAATCCCGGTCAGCAGTCAGCAACGCTAACCACTAGACCAAGGAGGTGATCCATTGGTTACATCATTTAATTTTAAAAATAACTTCTTCTTCTTCTTCACTACTGTTAAAGATAATTACTTGGTCAAGGAACAATAACATAGTAAACTTTATGTTATTTAATTTGAAATGTTTTATCATTAATAGCCCAGTCGTGATAACTTTGTCGAGATTATGTGAATAAAAGGGGACATCCTTGTCTGGTTCTTGATTCGTTCTGCCATTTTTAATTATTATGTTGTATTTTATAGACTTATTAGACCACTACGGGTGCCCGAGGTCGTTAAGGCGCGGGCTCATGAGAGGGAGGTCTGGATTCGAATCCCGCCAGGACCGTCCTCCCTGACTGAGGTTTTTCCAGGTTTTCTTCAGTCCTCATAATTGGCAAATGCCGGGGAGGTACCCTAAACCTAGGCCTGGAACGTTTCCTCCCTTTAAAAAAAATCCTTTCCCAATATATTATTTCATCTCATGTATCATCAGTGTCCACCGCCTGCGGCGCCTCAATGGTAAAAACGGGCATTAAATATCATTAAAAAACTTTTTTATTAGATGCCCAACATGACGTTCATAAATGGTTAACATTCATTCACTATGGGACAATTAATAGGAAAACATCGAAATTTTAACTTTACTACATAGTTTGTTTGCCTTAGGTTTTAAAAAAAATCACATGAAAGTAATAATGTATTTATATTTTTTATGAAATATTATTAAGTTTTAAGGTATATAGTTAAGACAAAACTAATTTTGTAGGTTTCATTATAACTTAAATACTAATAAATATATTACAAAAAAGTTATGTGTCAATAATTATGAATTTCAAAACTTTTTCACTATTAGGGAGAAGAAGATTTCATTTTTTCGAAGTTCTGATATGACCTTCACTAATGTCCAATTTCAAACACCAACATCATTTACATATCCCAATGGCCCTAAAAGCGGGTTTCCAGTGTTTTACTGTCTTTATGCAACCGCTCACCTTTTTTCAGTCATTGCAAGAAGATTCGCAGGGAAGTAATTAATATGGTTTTTGAGAAAATGCACTCTAACACTCATTCTACACCCTAGATTTCTAAAATGTAACATTTCCTCAACAACTTCTTTATAATTCTCAGATTTCTTGTTACCAAGAAAGTTTTCTGTCACTTTTTTGTACGTCAATCATGGTGACTTCTCTAACTCGGACATCGACTGAGGAAAGGTCTCATCCTGCATAAGCTCACGAATCTGGGGGTACATCGAAAATACCTGCTGCTATCTTAGCTTCAGTTTTCTGTGGGAACTTTGTAAGAGGAATTAATAAAGGGTTGAAGGGCTTAATTCCTATATGAGGTCATTCTACTCTAAGTTCAATTGTAGGAGTAAGTCTTCTATGGAAGAAAGTTCAGAAAAAAGAAATAAAAAAAAATTTCTGATCCAATAAATAAGATTATTCCGCATCGTAATCCTGCTAATACAAAATATATTATTTTTTGTTTTGTTTATATTTATTATAAATATTGCTTTTTTGAATGTACAATAAAGCTTTAAATAAAGCATGTATTAACAAACCACATAAACAAAACAAAATATTATTAAACTCTATTCTCGTCCCTAACAAGAAAGTTGAAACAATCACTATCCTTATTCAGAGCAGTAACAAATTACTTCATCATACCTAACTTAATATGGTGTGGTGGAAGAAGAACATTAGAAGAGGAAACCAATGGTTCATACTTCATATTATTTTCTCCAGGAACTAAATTCTTCGTGGCTAATTTTTCATGGTCCAATGCTCTGACTTAGCCCTATTGACCCATTCACAAAGTGAATAATTTATTATTTTGGTAAATATCTTAGAATATATTTTATGTATCTCATCAATGAACAAATAATATAAACTGTTATTTTCTATAATACCGCTTTCTGAAAAACTGTGACCGATGGAACAAAACTAAGGTTGGTTTGAGAGATTCCACGTAGTAAAGAACCAGAAAATATAAACAGTTTTCATTCAGCAGAACTTATGGAAGATATTAATAAATGGAGTAATTTCATCTTAGGGGTACCCCATTAAAACTGAGCTGTCATCATCCAAGTGTTGACGATATTCGTAGGTACTGAACTAGCTTCCGGAACGTAGCTAATGAATATATAAATGAAGAGTATAAAAAATATATAGGTATATTTGTGAAATGTAAGTGAAGGAAAAAAAAATCGCAACTAAATTTAGGGTTGTCTCGCATTTTCCATGTTTTAAACTTGGATAAGGAAAGAAATGAATAGCTGTGTAAATGCAAATAGTTTGGTGGGGGTTGGAACTATAATGGCCCCATGAGCGTATGTCCAGAGGACTAATCAAGGAACTCTTTGAAACTGAACGAACCTACAGGAGTACGTTCGAATCCCACTTCTCTCGTGCCGAATTCGTTAAGGCAGATTGCCTTTGGAATTCTGATTACCTCATTACGCGGCCGAGATACATTCCAGTTTTTTTTCCCTTCCGTAAGTTCTGAGAATAATGCCGGCTAACTAACAAGCAAATGAAACCCGAGGTTATTTCGCCATCATTAATTATACCATTCATCCACAGCATCACTTGTTTGAGATGCAGCGTTCACCTCTGAGAAAGAAAGGTTTTGTTTTGTTGATCATAATGATAATAGTCCTGGATCATCACCAGCTTACTGGCTGAGTAAAGTTCGCCTGGGTCATGATACATTGTGGGTCACCATCTTTTTATAGCATTTTAAATACATTTAATGTTTCACCAGATTTCAGAATTAACTGTAAATAAATCCACTAATGTAAAGAATATTTTGCCTCAAGTTGACCAGATACTAAAGATAGTTTCCATAATTCAATTTATAAATTGATCTAATTATGTACAAGAAGCGTGTTCTAATCATTGAACAATAGAAGAGGATTCCATCTCACGCCCCCGGGTACACGTCTAAGCATAGGCTTTACAAACATGGCTACTTTTTTATTACTCTGCATTTTATCGAACAGAATATCTTTATATAATTTAGCTATATATTTTAATTTTTCGTTTATTGAAATCTTATTGTTAATTAGTTACCCTATTAACATTATAAGCACATGTTTGAATGAGATATCACGTATAGATAGAATGGGCTCGAGAGAATTTATTTATCTGTGATGGAATCGAAAATGATGTATGGGGTTGAAATGTGGGGAACGGAGAAAGTGTGCAAGTATATTGATCATATTCATAGAATACTTCTGTAAAATGCTGTTGGGAGTACCAAGGGTCGCTCCAAATGGAGTAACATTAGCTGAATTGCGAAGAGAAGAGTTAGCAGAAAAGTTATGGCATTTAAACGTCAAAAAAGACTGAAGACTACCCCCCCCCCCCGCAAGTAATATATTAGGCTCTATCCAGATTGGTGTGGTCTTTTTCAAAGCATTTCTCGTTGAGTTGAATGCACTTTGTTCAACGCGTCTGCCAGTCCTGAAACACATGCTATAATCCATCTTTTGACATCTTCTTCAAAACTGCCTCAACCTTTTTCACGACGGCCTCGGAAAAAGGAAGCAAAAACGCTTCCTCTTAGTTCCTTTTTCAAAAAGGGAAAGAGATAAAAGTCACAGGGGGCAAGTCTGGGGAGTATGGAAGCTCCCTACACACTTTAACACTCGCATCATCTTCTGTTCAGGAGTGAGTAATCTTGGAACCCACCTCGCACAAACACGTCTCATGTACAAATGATCATACAGAATCGAAGATGTGTAACGTATCTGCAAGTCTGTCAATTATTCTTCGGTCTTCACGAACAAAAACGTCAGCTGTGTTGATCATGAATTCGTAGCTGAAGCACCCGGACCGCCTTGCTTTGTTGTTGAAACACGGCCCTCCTTAAACTCCACGAACCATTGAAGTGCTGTGGACTGTGGCAGAACATCATCACCACATGCCTGCTGCAACAATCTGTAAGCTTACATGTCGGATTTCTGCAGACGAAAGCAAAACTTCAACACAGCATATTGTTCTTCACGAATTAACTCCATTTTGTATGTAGACGAGTAAAATAGCGAAAATCAGGTGGTGGACAAGACGTTTTTTGCTGAAAAGGAACCCATATCTCATTCCTACTGATTCTGAAGTTTTCCACTTATTTATTTTTGCTATTTCCCTTTTGTATTGGAACTTTAAGTTGTGTCTTTTTTCCTCCACTTCTTTAATCTCAACTTTGAAAACAGAAGTAATTTCACGCAAAGAATTTTTCATGAAATTGCTTCTGAAATCTGAAATTCCTATTTTGAGGATCCCAAATACATTTTCTTCTGTTAAACATGTTGTTTATGTGATTGATCACCCTGTTTGTTGTTTAGAAGAAGCAGAAGAAGTAAAATGTTGTTATTTGAGTCAATGTGTGCATGATCAGGTTGCAGAATAAGAATTGTATTCGCTTGTCTAGTGATACACGGAGCTGTGTCCTGTTTGTTTATAGAACTTATTCATTTGCATGAAACATGAAGGAACTTGTTCCATACCACAAGTACTTTCAACATTTCCTGGTGTGAGCTCTCCCTAATATCGACTGCTTACGTTAAGTGTTCGCTAAGTTTGCTATAACAAAACTGCCTTAAATCCCCTTTACCTCTTTTTTTCACCTGTTCTGCAATCTGGTGCATTTGTTATTGTTGGCAGCAACGGTTATGTCACCACCATCCCCACCACTCACTCGACATTTTCTTCTTGCCTCCGTCGGTCCTGGTGGTGTAGTGGTTACCATACTTGCCTCCTACACCCAAGAACGCTGGTTCGAACCCGGCCAGGACCGATGGATTTTTTTGGGCGTAAAAATCCTAAGTATGGCTTCCTTCGGAAGGGAAGTAAAGCCGTAGGTCCCGTGTCGTACATTTACGGCACGAAAAAGAACCTCAAGTCTGAAAGAGAGGCCTCTGAGCAAAATTTGTCGGCCATTTCACGCCCTGAATTGAATGGGACGCTGACCTGAGATGTTAAAGAGCGTCCAAAAAAAAAAAAAAAAAAAAAGCCTCCGAAATCTGCTACAAATTAAATCTCTTTTCTGGATTTGAGCGGCTGGGTTAACATCTTGCCCCATCTTCTCCTGAAGACTTCTGCCTCCATATCGTGTAAGTTTCGCCCACTTTTTCCGCCCATTGGGCGACTTATTCATAAACATTAATGTTGATCTTTGTTTTTCAGAGACAAAAAAAAAAAAACGGAAACTTATTTATTTAATGACCCTGGTAAAAAAGAGAATAACAAACAGAGTTTAATATATTTATAGATTAAATAAGGATTTATCTTTGAAACAGAGAAGTATTTCTGCAGCAATAACGTTGATCGTAGTTAGGAATCTGGGGCAAAGGAATTCCAATGATTTACATCGACCAAGTGCAACTGCACTACTGAGGTTAGTTATTAGATCAACAGTTGCCGCTAAACAATTTAATTAACTCTTTGATATACACGACATTTTTTATAGCAAGAAAGGTATCGGAACTTAATAACTAGAAAAGCAATAAAGGAACCAATAAAAAAGAAGGCAATTAAACACCATGCATTAACAAGTACCAAAACATCGTAAATAAGTAGTTTTGTAAAGGCGGCAATCTCCGATGCTATATGAGATCAATAATTTCCATTACAAACACAGAGGATTTAATGAAAGGTTCATGAGCTATTGTTCTTCTGAAAAAGAGAATTAATACTTCTTACGCAATGTATTTTATGATTCGTTTTCAATGCCGGTATAATTTATGGACGCCCATGAAGAGATGGTATTTGCTATAGAGCAAAAGTTAAGAGGGAAGATAAAAGCCGCGCGCTATCTTTTCACTTTACTGATAAGAACATTTTTATTTATACTTGACTTGTTGCATTTACATGACAGTCTCGATAAGTACATTTCCCATTCTAAACGTAGAATGAAAGCATAAGGTACAACTGTAAATTCAGACATAATTGAACTCTTAAGATATGCCAAAACTTTTATCTTATAATAATAAATACAGAATATTTTTCAATTTTATTAATATTAGTGTTATCCAATAGTAAAATGTATTTTATTTTCTTTTTCTGTTACAGGTGATACACAGATTCTTTCTATTGTGATAATAACGTGCGCGGGGTCATCATTTTAAGGCAAAGTAAGATTAAATATTTGCATAGCTCTTTGTGGTGTTCTAGTGGTAACCATACTTGCCTTGTAAACTCAAGATCCCGGGTTCAGTCCCTGCAAGGGTAGATGGATTTTTCGGGCATAAAAATTGTAAGTATGGCTTCCTTCGGAAGGAAAGCAAAGCCGTGGGTCCCGTGTCTTAGCCTTGCCGCACGTAAAAAAATCTCAAGTCTAAACGAAGAGGCTTCTGAGAACAATTTATCGGTCTGAATTGAATGGCACGCTGGGGCTACCTGAAAAGTTAAAGACCGTCCGTAAATAAAACAAATAAATAAAGATCTTTGTATTAGTAGTAGTAGTAGTAGTAGTAGCAGCAGCAGCAGCAGCAGCAGCAGCAGCAGCAGCAGCAGCAGCAGCAGCAGTAGTAGTAGTAGTAGTAGTAGTAGTAGTAGTAGTAGTAGTAATAGTAGTAGTAGTAGTAGGTGTATATTGTTATAAATTCTATATACACATTATAAAT
This sequence comes from Metallyticus violacea, assembly GCA_030762175.1. Lineage (NCBI taxonomy): Eukaryota > Metazoa > Arthropoda > Insecta > Mantodea > Metallyticidae > Metallyticus > Metallyticus violacea. The sequence continues at coordinate 61,662,658 of CM060841.1, read as the reverse complement.
ATATTTTATGCATGGGTCGTAAACCGTACATGCTTAAATATCATGCATAATTTAAAAGAGGAAGAAATAATACTAAAACAAGACAATATTGTTAATATTATTGATATTGTTAATAATAATAATAATAATAATAATAGTAGTAGTAGTAGTAGTAGTAGTAGTAGTAGTAGTAGTAGTAGTAGTAGTAGTAGTAGTAGTAGTAGTAGTAGTAGTAATTTTTTAAAATATAATAAAGAACGCCATTTACTGATGTATGAATGGAAACACATTACATTTATTTATAATTATACTAGTTATTGTGTTGTATCTAGAAAATAAATTACTTCTACCTTCGCTAGCTTTGACTAGGAAAATACCCACACTGAACTAATTAGTGTGGTCCGGAAAATACCCATATTGAACTAATTAGTGTGGTCCAAAATAATTTGCAGCATTCTAATTAAAACGTTTTCTGGGAACAGCATTTTTCTCAGGTGTTCCCAGTGGGTACATTCCGCAGAATGTGTACCAGTTCCTCATCCCCTCAACAAAATGAGCAGATTCCTCTACCAGAACTATCCGTTATTTTTTAGTCTTCTAACTTCCTAGTTCAGTCCCCTTTTAGAGGATAAACTGCAAATACATCTGTTGATAATTTCTCTGTTTATGCCTAACAATCAGGCGAATGTATTGCGTTTTACCTAATGACGACGGCATACTCGAAAGTCTGGAAGTTCGAGTGCATCAATAACATCTCTTAATTCAGAGATATGAGGTGCATACAAATTATAACACTTCCGATTTTTTTCGCACTAACTAATCACCCGAAAACTATGAAACTTTGTAACTTCTTGACGTAATCTCACTGCAGTCGTGCACATTTTTCACAATGTCAACCTATGGTTCCATGGCCTCTGCGAGCACTTTTGTAGGAGTCTGTTTTGACCACTGGAAAATCTGAGTGCTTCCATTGAGCAGACAGGCGCTTCATTTCAAGATTGAAAAACGGCATCCACGTTTCGTCCATTGTCACAATCGATGAAAAGAACTTCCCATTCGAGCTGTTATTACGCGTCAACATTTGCCGAGCCACATGCCACTCGCGCAGCCTTGTGGTCGTCCGTCAGAATTCGTGGCGCCCACCTGGAGAACACTATTCGCATTTCGAGGTCCTCATGCAGGATCGTGTGCACAGATCCCACAGAAATGTCAACTTTGGAGGCGATGTGTTCCACACTCGTTCGGCGATCCTCCAAAACAACTTTCTTCACTCGCTCATGTCGTCAGACTGGCATGTGCGAGGTCGAGATTGCCTTGGTTTGTTGTAACAGGACGATCTGCTTCCCTTGAACTGTCGCACCCATGAACGCACATTAGACACATCCATGACACCATCACCACATGTCTCACTCAACTGGCGATGAATTTCAATCGGTTTCGAACCACGCAAATGGAGAAAACAAATGATTACAGCTGTTCTTGTAATGAAAATGTAGCCAATTTGAAGTATCAAAAAACAGTCCTCACTCTCGCCGCTGTCGTTATGCCATACAGTGCTGCCATACTTGCACGCATTGGCAATGAGTGCCGCGTATTTTAAAACAAACCCATGCTTCTATCCTTTTCCAGTCCTGAGAAAAATATCGAAGGTGTTATGACGTGAATGCACCTCGTATAGTGCAGTTTTAGGGAATTATCGTTAAATTTTTACATTTTAAATGTAAAATCCAGATATAAAATGGATAGGCATTTTAATTTCCTCAAAAAACAGAAGATATCAATATAATAATATAGAATCAGAATTGTAAAGTTTATTTTTATTTCAAAACGTGCTCTCTGAATAACTACACATTAAAAATAACTTTCATATAAACAATAACACGTTAATTTGGATGTTGAGACGAAAGTTTATACCATTATTGAACACTTTTAAGTTACGCACCTTGCTCCCCGGCCAGAGAATTCAATTAAATTTGTTAGTGCAAAGTTACATGTACTGAGCATGTAGTGTAATGATTGTATTTCGGTAATAAATGTGTACAGCATGTTGTACACTGTACAAGAAAGAGCAGAATATAAGCGAATTGGGAGCTATGAAATATACTGTATTACTGTAATATTTCCAGCAATTCCTCCTGCAACTAACTTACTTATTTTTTATTGTGTTCAATAACAGGCAGCTATAGAAGTACACAAAAGGTGTGATAACAATTGAAAGTTTTAAGTAACATAAGACAGGGGTTCTATTTAAAAATTTAAGGGTGGCAGGGGCAAGGACGCGAAACCTAAAATGTAACCAGCATTTTTATTTTAAACTTCCACCTCAATACCTAAATTGACGCGTTTTTTTTTTATTAAATTCAACATATTTTATATAGATGGTTATTCAAAGTGAAAATTTTTGGAATTAACAGCACCGTACAAAATTGAAATTTAACAGCACGCATTTTATCTAATATGTTTATTTACCAAATCGTTTTGCGAGAGGCCAGTTGTCAAAGCCGTATAGTACATGTGCAGATAGCAGCTTGTAGTTAGTATGAGGGGGGGGGCTTTGTCAGCGAATGATTGTGTATTACTTGGTACTTTCATTGTGTATAAATTGCGTGTTAATTGTTATTCGTTAGTTATGCAACTGTACATATCTTGAAAAACGGTTTTTATGTACGATACATTTGTGAAAACGGATTCTTGGAGGGTAAGGTGATTCTCAAGAAAATGTCCTAGTAATTGTGTTCAGGCAGAGAAACTGTTCGTCATCTTGTTATCAAGTTATCTCTAAATGATAAAAAAATGCTGTGTTCTTACGGGGAAAATTAAGAAATTTCCTACGCAGGTGCAGGCAATTTATTGCCGCCAAGGGGCATCATTTTCAACGTCTCTTATGACACAGGCCAATGCTTTTTATTGTCAATTTTGAACGCAACATAAGTGTATGTTTTAGTAAAAATATAAATACTAAAATAAAAATACTTTACACACGGCGACTCTTGTTTTTACAGTAGCCACGCGTTAACCAAGTAATTCTGGTAGTAAACACACCAATTATTGTTAAATTTATTGAAAATGGAATATTAAAAATATATTCATTTGTCGTTTGTTTATTTTAAAACACACTTAAGTTGGTGTTTGAGCGTGTTATGCTTCTACGGTAAAATTTTCAGAGTGCAAAAATTCAGCAAATTTCCATACTTACCTTTCATTTCTGTAAATTCGCGTTAAGGCCTCCTTATAACAAACACAGCCTTAGTTACAGTAACTACTAATTAGCACAGTGTTGAGATGTTCCTTTGTTTGTTTTTCTGATCGACTCTGGCAGTCCGAGAGAAATCGATTCGGTGTGTACCCTGGAGTATGAGAGACAAAGCTATCGACTTTCATAAGTCTCAGAAGTAATTGCTGCTGCCGCACCCGACTTCTTCTCTCTCTCTTTCACATATTCTCAATTCGAATCTAAATGTATTTTTATTCTTGTTCCTTTTGCTTCTTCTTCCTCTCGGTTGTCTTTAGAACGAACTTGGAAGTGCTGTAATGAATAATACATTAATGCCTCTCTCTCGAGTGTAAGGATTAAGGCTGCACTGCCAATCCGAGCTGGACCACCAATGTCTGGAAGCTGTACGCATAAAAAGTCAACTCATTTTCAGGTGGACTATGGAATAGATCATCAAAGAATCACAGTTTGTCTTACGGTGTTTTCATTCCAATCATATAGTTGACCAACTTCAGCTTTTTGTTTCACTTGGTGAACAGGTAGGGTCTACCGCATCTAAAAGCAGGTTTCTTGTGTACTCACGTCTACCTGTATCCCAAATTAATAATCGTTATTCTTCAGAGAGATGTTTATTGAGACACAATATTAGTATTGTTTACGAAAAGCACTGATAAAAATTAACAGTCATTAGCAATATTATCAGATTAGTCACTTAATATGTCAGGATTGCAATGGAGAATTAAAGACAATCATCTATGTTGCTGTAAACTGTCTATTTGTAGCAGTTCTTCCCATTTACTTTCATACTTTCCATCATGGCATGCTGCGGCTTTAAACCCGGTCAAGGTCGATGGATTTCCCCCCTAATTTATGTCACATAACATAAATTACTAAATTAATATTTTTGGGACGCTTCTAATTTCATTGGGATAAATATTCTTTAACTTATGTTAACATTCCTGGTTCAGAAAGCATAAAGATATTGCAAGGAACCCTGGTTAACCACTTCCTATGACAAACCCTAAGGGATTTTACCATGACATCACCGTCCCCCTAGTAACAAGCAAAGTCATACTGCACCCAAGACGGTCATGCGTCACTAGGAAGTATCTAGGATACCTTACTCATTGGTTGGTACATTTTAAATCTAGGGCGGTGGCACACCATGATTGCTAAAGTCGGTATGATAATATAGAGACCCTCCTTGATGTTAAAGAGCTGCAGAGCTCACTCAAGGCACTCTCAGACTCATCCACACGTTCTCGCTCGCCGGACCTCGCCATTAGTTCAGCCGACACATCCCCAAAGGTATGAACTCCGTCATGACGGGACTGGTAGTGACAGCACAGTTGATTCAACACCCACGGGTGTGTAATGTGATCAAGTTTCATTCGAATAACTAATAAACAAATGAGTCAAGTCTTTTCTATCATACCTTTCACCTGTACTCACCCCCAAGTCTCGACAATAGCGTTCGTGTCAATGAAGTTTACTTAGGAAAGGAGGTAAAGCCGTGGGTCCCGTATCTAAGATTTACGGCACGTAAAAGAACCTCAAGCCTGAAAAAAGAGACAATTGAGCAAAATTTCTTGGCCGTTTCAGCCGTGAATTGAATGGGACGCTAATGAACAAAGATGTTAAATAGTGTCCTTGACTCAAATAAACAATTAATCTAAAAGACGGCCAGGGTTTTAGGAGGAAGGCCTAAACTACGGTAACAAATTCGTCTACTGTGGATATGACTTGATGTTGGAGAGACTTTATGACAAAATTATCAGCACCCTCCTTTCACGGCTTCTCTTTACCAGAATCCATTTTCGCTTGCACGAAGCAGGTATTATGTTCCTCTGTCAGTATTTCGATGTATGTCAGCAAACCCATGCACTTGCCTAATACTTGTTGTAAACTGAACTCAAATACAGAGAGTGCCAAAAAATGTATATACACTTCAAGCAAAGAAAAAACTGTGTTACATAACAAAACTGAATTCACACAATAGAAAGTGATGAGCACTAATCATCTTAGACTTTTACAGTGCAACAATTGCTGAAAATGCTCACTATCGGCGTCAATACACTCCTGACTACGCTGAACTACTGCTTAAGCAACATTTGCGAAAGTGTCCTCAGCGATTGCAGCACATGCCATTTCAATTTCTTCCCGAAGTGCTGCCAGTGTAGCCGATTTTCTACGGTATACAACATCCTTAAGAGTTCCCCATAGGTAGAAGTCCAACGGAGTTAGATCCGTAGAACGCGGTGGAAACTCAACGTGCAAATTGCTTTGTAGATTTCTGCGGTGAGTGCTCAAAACGTCCCAAAACCATAGCCGAGGATGCGGGGCTTGTTGCTGTGCGAGGTCTCTCAGATATCTTCCCTTGTGAACATTGCATACGGTACCATGAATCTCAAATTTGTCTCGAATGCGTGCAATTGTTGGTGGTTCAGTTCTGTACACACGCTCCATTGTGTTTGAACTTCAACAACATTCTCGGTTTTCCAAAACACTTCAAAACTGCTCTCCACTGTTCAAACGATAATCTTGGCTCTATTTTATTTTAGCAACGCTAGCATAACGTAATGTGAGTCACGTCTGTTTACAGAACATTATACGATAATCTTGGCTTCAATTGTTTATTGTTGATTTACCTGTCACGTAGCAACGCTGTCATAATGTGTTTATAGAACATAATACTACACGTTACTGTTGTTTTTCGGTCCAACTTTGAAATATATTAAATAGATATATACCGTGAAAGTGTGTATACATTTGTTTGGCACCCTCGGTAGACAAAAAGCCCTAACACTTTATGCTATCCATTATCTTTTCTCCAATGTTTCTAAGGGAACAATGGACTATTTTATGTTTATGATATCTGCATTTAATTTAATATATTAATATAATATTAATTATACACACACATTTTTTCACTTGACATTTGATTTTAAAGTTTGTGCTTGACCAATTGTATTACTATGGTTGAAAATTTAATTTCGTTTTGTTACACATTAAACGCAACGGTAAGAAACGTATTTAATTAGTTCCCTGACATATAAAGACCCAGGCAGAGAGTGTATTTCTACAAATGGAGAATAGTAAATACCGAAAAGAAGAATTTTAGTACTTAGTAAGGATGTTTTCTGGTCTCCAGGCCGGAATTAACAGGATTTTAAAGTGTGTTTTTATAGATTTTAAAGGCATTTTTCGTTACTTATGGAAATTGTAAAAAAATAAATATTTTATATTCAGTATAATTTTATTATTCAGTCATACTTAGAGGTCATCAGAGAATTTACAATGGCATTAACTTTCTACCGTATCAGAACTTACAGTTATCGGATCTGTCATGTCGTCCGTTGCACTGCAAGTCATAGCGTTAATTCCCAACGAACCAGATGTGATATTCGCGCTTGAACTAATTCAGTTCTCGCAATTACAATTATTAGAAAATAAACGCGTATCTTATACAGGAAATGTAGGAAATATCCTGTAGCATCCACACATTTATTTTTATAAAATTGTTACACATAAATACATTAATAATCTTCAGGAATTAATTCAGTTTAAACTTGAAAGTCTATCGTATCTAACAGTCACAGTAATTCATCCGCGCTTAATTCATCCACTTTCCTAATGAAGCATTGTTCCGCTACATGTTTACGCAAAATAACACGTACTGGAAATCCCCTTGCATGACGAGAAAATGGTACGCAGTAAAAGCATAGAGCGTAATAGGGTTAATCTTTTTAGAGCATATCATAAATAGGGAAATGCACGGGAATGGCACTCGCACTATGTTTTGAACAACTAACCGATATTGAATGCCGATCTGGGCATTTCCAGCAAGACTGTGCTACTGCGCATACAGTTAATGGGTCATTAAAGTTTGAAGATGCTGTAATTAGCAGTGGATTAGGCTGCACGGTCTTCTGAACTGACAGATTGTAATTTTTGTTTAAGGGAGAAGTTGAAAAATAAAGTGTATAGGACATACCTCCATACATTGGAAAAACTGAAAGAAAATATCAGACGATTAAGATGAAAGATGAACAGATGCACGGAATGAATATGCCAGAAATGTGTGGATGAAGCGGGGTACACTTCGCCAGGCTGCCGTAAAATGGGCGACAAAACAATGAAAGACATGGTACATCGAACTGAATTTGGTAACTATATACTACGTACAAAAGTCTCACCATATATGGCACTTTTGGAATGTAATGTTGAAATCTTAATGGTAATTTATTGTACATTATTATTTATATTCCACATATCAGGATTTCGTTCCTGGTTATACTATATTTTGCTTGAAACTTTTTCAAGATTTTCACGTCAGCTCTTAAGGCTTTTTTCGCTTTTTTCGCTCTCGCCATGTCTAATGGACATAAATTGTAGCTACGAAAAACAAATAAAAATGAGTTATGTAGTGGTAGCAAATAAAGTCCTCAAATTATAGAATCCGGTTGGTGGTTAGATTCCGGGTTGCAACGTATGGGCTTCATCATTTTGAAACTTAGATACAACAATTAAATAACAAAATTTGGTATTCACCTTCCTTATCACTAACGTGTATCGTTTCCTCCTCACCAGATCCAGCAAGTTCAGGCATTTATTAAAAGGGTAAACAGAGAGAAACATCACGTATTATTAATGAAAATGTCTATTTAAGATACTTAATTATTTATCACATAATTAAAACACCTAAGCTTACTTTTCTTAGTTACAAGCAACAACAAGATGTTTTTTCAAGGTATCAACTGTCATAGTCAGCCGCTTGTCACTGAGAACATTTTTCATCATGGCAAAAGAACGTTCTACTTCCACCGATGTGATTGCAGCATATTTAAAACAAGTTGTTTCGGAAGGACTCAACATCAGCTACAACAGAACACACCCTTTTAAGTATATCATGGAAATGTTGATAAATTAAAGTGGTTTTGAATAGTCCTGGTTAATGAGCAAAAGATGCGCAGTGGTTTCTGGTCGAGTTCATTTTCTATTTATACGTTTATAGGGGTATTAGGTTAGTATTTCTCCTACTTCCGTATTAAATACATTGTAGAGACGGTTCATTGCACAGCTGTACCGCTCTCATCTTATTTGTTATATTTATGCAGTTGAGGAAGAACCCCCACCAAAGTTGTTCTAAAATTGTCTCGCGCAGATCGACACAAAATCATTCGCCGGTACTATTCAAAACCTCAGCAATTCCCTCCTCCTCTCTATTTCCTGGTATTCGCATGCCCTAGGTTATCGTCCGTTCCTTTCACTAATGAAGAGTTTAAGAGAAAGGGACGAGGAAAACGTTTTTGACTGCTTGAAAAGAAATAAATGTATAACAAGATTCTTAATATATATTTTTGTGAGGACAGGTGAACATGCCATTTAATTTTTATAACTTTTTTCTGCGATAAATTGAAATTCTTCTTAATTCTTTTTAAGATGCGTAAATAAATCGCAGAAAAAAATCCATAACGATCCCAAAACAGGCACAAAATGAACTAGCCCTACCGACAACAAATGTACGGAAACATGTTCTATCGAAAAGGCATTTTGCCTGACCTCTGGGCTCTGCCCATCACTAATAGAGCAAACTTCATGTATTTTAAGTTCCTCCCGTTTGTGAGGGTTAGTTGAATACTCTCTATTTTTCAGTGTCTCCATAAATAAAACCACAAACCATAAGATGTAGGAAAAGAGGAGGTCATAAATCAGGGTCAGTAATTCTGGAACCAAATGTACGTAGCATTTCCATAATGGATTGGTGTGCAGACTTCCGTCTCTCTCTTCGCCTCTTTTTTTTTCCAGTTATTCACATAATTTGTTTTATTGAACTTTAGAACTAACCTTAATATTGTTTTCGTATCGATCTGCCAGAAAATTTACGTTTAAATGCCTTTCCCGTTGTGCCCCACGACTTTGAATCTTCGTAATCATTGAAGATGCAGTGAATGTCTCACAATTGCACAACAGAACTGTCCGATTCTATCGAAATCCCGCTCGCAACTGACTGAAAAAGTAAATGGCGCCGTTCGTGCCGCCTGGATAATCTCAGCGATTGGAGGAGGGTAAGTCAGCCAATCTAAGTTGCGAAATAATCCTTTCAAGTATCACGCGAGATATTCATTCCCCTTACCTACCTGTGTCAGAGCAAAAGGGCTAAAAAGTTCCACTTTAAGAGGCAACATGTGTAATTACATTTCCTAATCAACTCATGGCATTGTCTTGCGCAACATTTTTGCCGAGTATTGCGCCAACCTGACTGTTTCGTTTGAAAAGGCGGCTTTTTAAATACGAAAGGTAGATGTAAAGGTAACAGAAGAGAAAGAGAAGGTGTTTTTAAGCCTGGTTGGGGAAAGTTACGATTCTAAAACCATGTTCTCTTGTTTCCCAGAAAACTTACTTTACCCTGACTCTCGTAAACATTCAGAGTTTTTGCAGTTTTTCTTTTTTTTTGTTTCTTCTTTCGTTTTCTACCCCTCTTCGTTCTTTTTATTGCGCACAAATCTGTAAGGTTTAGCAATGCAGGCCTATTCTGCAGTATTTCGCTCCTTATTCCTGAAATTTATGCCAAGCTTTCCCCACTTTTTTTCTTTCTTTTTCATTATTAACATTACGTTTGTACTCATTTACGTTATTGCATTTTGTTTTAGGAGCCTTCTTAGTGTTAGGGGGGGTCTATTCAATACGCGCCTTTGATGATCGTTGAAAGATTGCATATTCCAACTCTCTGAGTTCCCCCTCGGGTTTTTTCCCCCTCCCCGCTCGCTCTCCCTAACTGTACGACGAGCACTTTTGCCGTTCTGCCCTTGCACCACAAAATAACAGAATTGCAACAAGCCAATGAGAAGTTTAGTAGCGGACTACAAATGTGATTAAATTTGTATAGCCTATGTACCCTCTTGTATTAGTGTAATTGGTTGGAGACGTGGTTGTGAGTAAAGTCGATCTAACAGTAGAGCCTGCTTTCAAAACTACCAGCATACAAACCGCATTGTCTACCAACTGAATTGTCTGATTTCATGTTTTTTTTTTAACACACGGCCGGTTTCTCTTAAATTAAGTTCCACCTGCTTCCTCCAATTGCATATACCTACTTTTTTATATACATGCTCATTTAACCTACTGAAATTTAATATACTTCTCTTTTACCTGCACAAGTTTAATCTCATTTATTTTGACACAGCTAAGGTAATTAACTCTTCTTTTCCTCTCTCCCGATCTAATAATAATTACAATAAGTTTCAGTGACTATATCACAATTATAACATAAATAACAGCAAGGATAATACACGTTGTAAAACATGAGAGTAAATTAAATACAAAGTGTTCCGCTTAAAACACCCATAAAATAAATGCCTATAACTTAAAATATATAGACCAAAGAGAAATAAAAATACCTGGGTTTGGTAGTGCAGATCTTGCAATTTATGTAACAACATTTGTCATAGGGATTGAAAAATGAATAAATAACAACAATCACCATACAAGCCGGAGTTCCTCAAGGAGGTATATGGGCGCCGTTTCTTTAGCTAATATAATGTAAACATGATCTCCCAAAAGACGATAACCTAACAATAGCACAGTTTGCTGACGATATCGTTATTTCAAGCATGTAGAAATCATCAGCTGACAATCTTCAGACATATGTCAATCTATTGGACATATGGTGCAAACAATGGAAAAGTATAACGAACTCTTGTAAGTCTAAAGTAGCTCAATTTACTTACAAACAAAAATGAGAATCATAGGATTTCTCTCGAAGGAGAACACTCATAGTATAACTCACACCGTATCTCCAAATTACTGCATAATGGATAACAAGCACAGTTGGAGATAACATAAATAGCTTAATAATAAGACTACGACACAAAATTATTCAAAGGATCAACACCTAATCTACTACAAACCTATCTGGCTATACGGCTGCCTAATATGGAGTTTTTTCGATTCACAACTGAAAAGGATCCAAATCTTCCAGAACCGGGTTCTTCGTCGGATGCACCGTAGTACATAAGCATTGAAACGTTACATATAAAGATTTACACATTCAAACAATGAACATTGATTGCTGCAATCGACTTCATCGCACTTTTAAATCACACCAATGAACTTCTGAGTAACATTCCAACCCACCTACTAACACCGCGACAACTACAAAGACTGAAATGAAAATGACATTCAGATTTATTGCAAGATTAACATTTAGCACATTGTAATGAGGACAGCCACTGGGCTGCAACCTCAAGTCATCTGTCTTGTATACAGAGAGTGCCAAAAAATGTATACACACTTCATGCAATGAAAAAATTGTGTTAACATAACAAAACTGAATTCATACAAACAGAAAATAATGAGCACTTATCATCTTAGACTTTTACAGTTACAACAGTTGCTCAAAATGCCCACCACCAGCGTCGATAAACTTCTGAGTACTTGAACTACGTAATTGATTGCTAACGTTTGCGAAAGTGTCCTCAGCGATTGCAGCACATGCCGTTTCAATATCTTCCCTAAGTGCTGCCAGTGTAGCTGGTTTTCTACGGCATACAACGTCCTTAAGAGTTCCCCATAGGTAGAAGTCGAACGGAGTTATATCCGGAGAACGCGATGGAAACTCAATCGGACCTCCTCGTCCTATCCAGTGCCTTGGATAGTACCTTGGATCCAGTGCGCGGGGCTTGTTGCTGTTCGAGGTCTCCCAGATCTGCCCTTGAACATCGCATACGATACCATGAGTGTCAAATTTGTCTCGAATGCGTGCAATTGTTACTCGCGTTGGCGTTTCTGTTCTATACACATGTCTCCATTGCCTTTGAACTTCAACAACATTCTCGGTTTTCCAAAACACTTCAAAACTTCTCTCCACTGTTCAAACGATAATCTTGGCTCCATTTTGTTGTAGTAATGCTAGAGCATAACATAAAGTGAGTCACATCTGTTTACAGAACATCATACTACACATTACTGTTTTTTTTTCAGTCCAACTTTGAAATATATTAAATAGATAGCTACTATGAAAGTGTGTATATATTTTTGGGCACTCTCGGATATTTATTACTATTTTACATCATTTTTGCAAAATTGTACTATACATATTGTATAATAAAGTTTCCAACTTATTAAAAAATTGATTCTGTAAAGCTATGTGAGCATCAAATATCGTCCTTTGGTTAACATAAACAAAGTCTGTGAAGCATGTATAAAGCCAATTTCGTCGGGATTATAATATTGAATTCACGATTGCAATGATTTGGAATATGGAAGCAAAAGAATATATAAGCAAACTAAAGCTCGTTGCCGAAAACTAGTCAGCATTCTAAGAAAACGTGTTTTAAAAGAACATTCAACGCATTCGAACTTGCTTTACAAGAAGTCACCCATCATATGCTTAATGTCTAACTGAAAGGAGCAATACACCGTTGTGCAAGTTAATTGCGTTTAGTATTTGGGAGCATATCTCAATGATAATCTAGGCTGAGGCGGAATATAGAGTTGCAGGTGGATCTTATAGATAGAGCAGCGGGATTTTTTAAGAGGCAGGATAATTCCAAAAAGTCCAAGTGATGGGAATTATTAAATAATAAATGCAGGAAAGGTAGGTTGTGTTTGTACAGGGACATAAATAACGACTGGACATTCCTGAGCAAGCTACACATAACCTGTCTATTCACGTTTCTAAACTGTACAATCTTTGAATGCAGCAAATTCTAAAAGCGTGAAAAGCTTTCTTTAAGAAAATATTGATTAGCTGCCGTTACACAGTCTGTAGGCCATCTCAGGTAGTTCTATCTTTTAATTTCGTTGTTTCGTTGCCCTTTTGGTGCAAAACACAGGACAATAGACGTAGATTTTAAAACATAGGATTACTCGGACACGTATTATTTAAATATACATGCTATTTAAAACAGGTGAGAGAAGAAAGGAGCATTTTAAGTGGCCATCAGGTGGCACATATACTTAGAAATAAGGGCCCATATAAATACCTTTAGAAGGCTGCTTTCAAAATAAGTAATCTAACACAGGAACGGGTGATATCACAAGAGCAGTTAATAAGGATTAATGAAGAAGAAGAAGAAGAAGAATATGTGACAACAAAGACAATTCAAAACATAAGTAACTTAACACGAATATAAAATATAGCAAACAACCTTTATTAAATCAACAGGAACAGAATGGTGGAGGGGAAGAGAAGTTAGGAAGAAGGGAGGGCTTTTTTTTTTTTTTGAATGGTGTTTAACTCCCGTTTTTACTACTGAGGCACCACAGGTGGTGAACACTGATGATACACGAAATGAAATGGTAAACTGGGAAAGGATTTATTTGAAGGAAACGTTCCAGGTCTAAGGTTAGGGTGCCTCCCCGGCATTTGCCATTTATGAGGACTGAGGAAAACTTGGAAAAAACCTCAGTCAGGGAGAACGGTCCTAGCGGAATTGGAACCCCAGACCTCCCGCTCACGAGTCCGCGCCTTATCGAAAGGAAGTGATGAGGGGAGGAAGATACCTAAATTTATAATAGACGGAATCATTTTTTTTTTTACTATTATAACCTGAAGTAGAGAATGGAGAGGAATTTTTATCTATAAGAAGTGGAAATGAAAAAGTATGCAAATTGCAAGAGGAATTTGGACGAGTGTAGAAGAAAGAGAAGAGAAACAGCAAAGTCAAATAACAGACAGGAGGTAGAAGAAAACAGCGATGAAGAAGAAGAAGAAATGGGGTAGTATAAGTATATAAAAGAAGATTAAGTGAGGTGAAAGATAAAAGATACGGGATCGGGAAGAAGACAGAAGAAGGAAGATTACAGAAGAAGGCTAAGCGAGATGGAAGATGTAAGTTAAGGGACCGTGAAGAAGAGAGGAGATGGAAGATTACAAAAGAAGATGTAAGCAAGATTTGTAACTTTTTTAAATTTCGTTTTTTTTTTCTAGTGGTGAAATGTTTAATTTTTATTTGTGTTATGCTTTATTTGTATAATTATAGATTTAATGTGTAAAATTATTATGTATTGTGGGAAAAAGAAAATTTAATAAATGATAAACTTTGGAAATGCACCTCCCGGTGTAGATACCAAGGTGCTGGGATGGAGTATTAAAAATGTTATTTTATTTTTATTCTTAATTCTATTTTTAAGTCCTTTTGGTGTTTTGTTATACGTACTGGAATCCGGCCTTGCACTAAACATTCTGAAAGTAATAAATAAAAACAACTTTAACGAGCCCGTATGTGCAAGAGCCGCGTTTTAACGTCCTTTTAGTTTTGATATGTATTTAGAAGTAAAATGTTACACTATCAGGCAATACTTCGATCAAAATAATCTCTTAAGAGTCCCCAAATTATGTGTTAATGACGAGTATTGCTTGAACCACTTTTTTCCCTCCCTCAGAGAAGTTTCGTGATGCCACTCCATTGATTGTTTTTTTGGTACAGGTTTGAAGTGATGAATCCATGTGTCAACTTCCGTTGCAGTGCTGGACAACAAAGCAACAGAACTCTAAACAGATGGTAGACCTCTATTCCTTATGATCGACAGTTATACTTCGGGGGACCCATTTACAAATCTTAAAATACGAGACGCATTTCAAAAGTAATGACCTCTTATTCATAATAGGTACATAAAAATAATATGAGCTAAGTTTAATGCTCTTGTACATGCCCTCTTTACTTCTTGCATAGTCACTATCCTTTTCATCACCTTGTGCGCGGAGGAACAACCAGGAATTGAACTAATTTAGACTGCCCTTACACGGAGAACGCAACGCAGGCTGCAAGTCGAACCGTAGCGAATGAATGGAGTTTAACGCCCGTTTTTACTACAGAGGCACCACAGGCAATGGGCACTGATGATACATGAGATGAAATGATGTTATTTATTTTTTAAGGAAACGTTCCGAGCCTAAGTTTAGGATGCCTCCCCGGCATTTGCCATTTATGAGGACCTGGAAAAAACCTCAGTCAGGGAGAACGGTCCTGGCGGAATTCGAACCTCAGACCTTCTGCTCACGAATCCGCACTTTAACGACCTCGGCACCCGTGGCGGTGTACCGTAGTGAAGAAAGTCCGCTTCCGTTGCAATATCTTCGTATCGTATGGAAGCGATATAACTTTTTTATATTGTATTAATTTAAAATAAACTAATCGAAAAAGTAACGTTTATTCAATTAAGAACAGTGCACAAATATTAAAAATAAAAAAGTGACGAATTAGAAATTGTTATTTTGGAATAATGTTATTAATTTTGTTGTTGTTTTTAATATTTAACTAACCTAACCTTACATATGATAAAGTAACATTTATTGGATTAAGACAACGTGCAAAAATTATGAGAAATTAAAAAAAAAAAATGAAATAATTCCGAATAGTTCATCTAGTATATATGCCGCTTTTGCACACAGTAATACATTCGCCGCAATTCAGACGCAATAAGACAACTCGTGGTAAGAGTGATAAAAAGCAATGGAAACATATCTGGAAAAAATCAATTTTGTAATAAGGTACAACTTATTTCAGCTATAAAGGTAAAAACAAAATAACCTTTATATCAATATTTTTATTTATTTCTCATGCATCAGCATTCAGATTTTTTGTAACAAAATAAACCCAAATAAAAAAAAAACATTACTTTTAAATATAACAATGAGGAATAGTGCCTTCGGCATTTCCAGAAGGCACTAACTCCACTCAAAATTTATTCAAATTTGATTGACTCAACTTCCCAGTCCCCTGTTCATCAGCAGCTATCTACTGGAATATCCAGGGGACCGGGCTCCTAACCAACCAAAACAAAACACAGCATTAAAAGTAATTTATACATTTGATACAATATTAAGTTATATTTCCTACAATACCAAACCTTCCTTCTTTTATAATTAAACCCATTCGGCCAAATTTCTATCCTTGAGAGTTGCTTATTTCATAGGAACTTATACATGCTGTTATACCAATATATAAATATGTTGCTGGAGCTACTAGGTAGTAACCACCTCCCTCAGTCCCCTCCCGCACACAGAGACGGTGTATTATTTAAATAGTCATCCCCTTCTGTGCGGATTTAAAAATGGGCAATATGACTGGTATTTTAGCACAATGTTAGCTAAAACTCGGAAAAAATTAAATTCGCAATTAATTCATTTATACGCATACTAACTTTAACCTAATCTGGGATAAATCCTAGAAACCGGTGTACCTAGTGGTTTGCTGTGGCGAGCTACGGCCTGACGGCTTACGCTTATCTACTTTTCGTAAATATAAATTGATAGCGGATTGTGCGTTACTGTGATAGCGGGTAAATTGTTGTAATGGTGGAAAATCTTCTTTAACTCCAGCAAAAGGTGTGTAGTGTCATCTAGCGGCATAAAGCTTTTATTATGAGAGAAAAAAAAATATAAATAAGGAAAAAAATGTTTAAAAAAGGGTAATTGAACCCGCAACCTGTACATCAGTAGTGTGACGCTCTAACCTACTGAGCTAGCAGGGTCAGAGTGGAAATTATTCCCATAAAGTAACAGCTACTACTAAAATCGAAACCAGTTGGCAGTCTTCGCTACCGTTCGGCACTGCAGCCTGCATTGCGTTCTCCGTGTAAGGATAAATCAAATTTAGCACTATCACTTTCAACTCTTCGCTGATGTCAAACTTTTAAGAACCAAATCATTCCTTGAAGTCAAGGAAAACATGGAAATCACTGGTAGCTCTGTGGGGGTCTATGTGACGAATAGTTAGAAATGAACTATCTAAATTCCTAAAGTTTACTAATAGTTCTGACAGCTGTGTTTGTACGTGAAATGTCATGAAGGAAAAAGAACTCCCAAGCCCTCAGAATGAAAAGTGTTTCACGGTACATTGTAATTGTTCTTCCCGCCCCCAAAGAGTCCATATGCTGACGTCTGGTGGTTTGTGGTGAAGTCGAGTGCTGGAACTTCATGGATTGTTGTTTTCATTTAACATTGACATATATCAGTAATCATCACCTATCCTCTCGTACCAGTCCAAAAATGCATGTGCAGCTTCTATACCTTCTTTTTACAGTATTTTAGATTTTTGGTAACAGTTCCGAACAATGAACTCGATGAAATGCCCAGAAGTGTCATTTCAAGAGCACTGAACGTGAAACAGCTCTACAAGGTGATTCGTCTGAACAAGAATCCTCCCACTTCTGTTCATTGTGAATAGAGAGCATCATTGTCTATCGTGTTACAGTTCACCCATAAACGTCACACGGTTTACGGTCAATTTCAGCAGCATTCTTACCTTTTGCGCCTAGAAATGGAAGCATCGAAAGGAACGGCGGATATTTCGCAAAGGCAAACGGCAGTGAACATTTGAAAACTTCGTTAATGAAATGCATCAACTACTTATTCGTTCCATCATTGCAGGTGTGACTGCAGTGTGCCGTCGTCTAGATGGCCAATGTGACTGTCTTTTATATTCTATTTGTTATCGGTCCTGTTGGTCTAGCAGTAATCATACTTACCTCATAGACCCAAGATCGTGGGTTCAATCCTGACCAGGGTCGATTAATTTTTTCGAGCGTAAAAATAATGATTATGCCTTCCTTCTGAAGGGAATAGAGCCCAGGGTCCGTGTTTTTCTTCTTCTCCTTCTTCCCATTTGGCACTACAGCCTGAGGTGAGCCAGCGACCTCTGCACCTGCTACCTCCGTCTTGCGACTTCATTGATAGAGGGCAGTATTGCAGGGAGGGAATGTGATCAGCATGTCTGTACCCCGAAGGTAGCCAATCACCGGCTCCATCAGGCAGCTTCCTAATTTTCCTCACAAGGCTGGGTAGACCGCGTTCCAGACCTTCCTAAGTCAGAAAAATTCCTAATTAGATACTGGAAATCGAACCCGGACCTCACGGCCAGCAGTCAGCAACGATAACCAATAGACCGAGGAGGTGGTCGTGTTGTAGGTTTACGGCATGTAAATAACCTCATCCTTGAAAGAACTCTCTGAGCCGTTTCATGCCCTGTTTGAATGGGACACTGATGACCTTGGAGCTTCCGTAAATAAACCAAAACAAAATAATAAACTTCTTTTTGCCCGGCTGATACTGCTACCGTCATTTCTTACACATTTCTTAAACCTTTCTGAATGTTGATGATGGTCTAATTTTCATCCTAAAGCAATTCAACGAATACTCTTTGAAAGCTAATAGTTTCACTGCCACCTAGTGAAATAAAATGTAACTACAACCCAAACGCCTTTCAACCAATGTATAGTTTCAGCGATACTTTATTTACCAATCAGAATGGAAGTTAATTGGTAGTTTTAAAGCATGGTGCTCAAAAACTATAACTGATAGTTTTTTTCTCCGATGTTCATTTCTTTTTATTCGTAAAATCTCTGCTTCGATTCGACTAGGGATTTAGGAAACCTGTTTTCATGCATTAAATAAAAACAATAAATAAAGAAGAGTGAATTTGTGATTTAACTTTACTGTTAAAATAAACAAATTTATAATGAACTGTTATTATAAGCTCAAATGTTCATTAAGAAGTCATTTCAATACGAAATATGACGATTGATAAAAAAAATAGTAGTAAACGGTAACTGTTGCATGGGAATAAATATAATAAAATTTCAGAAAGATCAAACAGGTAAACTTCAATGATTATACAAAACGTTATAGTAATAATAATAATAATAATAATAATAATAATAATGGCATCATCCTCGCTTTATAATTATTCTTACCGGATCCCCCCCCCTTGCTTATAATATTTTTAGCTAATTTAACTAAACTTTCAAACTCGTGTTTTTTGTTATTCGTTAACCTCAATTAAATTACCGAAAAATTATCAGTACTGATGATATTGCTGAAGACAGTGTGTGAAAATATAAACATATTAGATTAAAAATATCTTTTACAGATAACAATGGCTGAGAAAATAAATATGTGTTGAATTATTTATTGAATGCCCCACGTACTTTCTGTTAAAGTAAAGAAGCCAACATTAACTGAAATATTTTAAAGTCATCATATAAAATAATATTTTAGCGCAGACAGACAGCAAGTATAAGAAGAACTGTGAAATATCCTTAATAATGGATCTATTTATAGATAAATCACTTTTATCTAACATGTCTTCATAAGAAAAGCATACTGCAGCAGTTTTGCCCTTGGAATATTTTTTCTCTCTATCTCTATTGCACATTTTAAAATCTTAAATACTTTTTATGATCCTGCTGTGTATTTGACAAACAAACAGCCATTGAATGGGCTTGTAACGTACTCGTGTTAACCCTGGCAATGAAATGCCTTCGCCTTGTAGTAGACACCTGGAGCACGTGAACTTGGAAGGGAAACCGCGCCAGTAATTCCGTCAACAACATGGTTGTGTTAATAATGGCATTCCGCCAGGGCATTATCTCCATTTGGGGACGCCGTTTCTACGATAATGCCAACCGGCGAACTGCACTTGCATACTACAAACATCTCTGCTAATCTCTGTCTTCTCATTTTATTTCTCCGTGAATCGTGTTAAGAAATTTACATTAATATTTTACATTAAATATTACCATATAGAGAAGTCCTAGTTTGGAACTAACTGAACTAGGATTATGAGAACTAGATTTTTTAGAAGTCAGTGGCGGAGCGTGACCTTATTTATAGGGTAGACTAAGGCGTTGGAGGTCGGAATTAATCGCAAATTTAATTGTGTTAGATAGATAGATATTGGGGGGACATTCAGTGTAAACAGCCTCCAGCACATCAGCCTATAAGGTTTATTGTGTTACCCCATTGGAAGAGACGCCTTCATTGTTTCCCAAAATCCGTTCCTTGAATAAGTTGCAGTATTTTGGTTCCAATGTTGGCGTCCATTCCCTGGTTATAGAGTTCCAATCCCTATAAAGGACTGTTTCCATATCAGACGTCGGGGTAGAAATCTTTCCCAAGCGCAAGCCACTGTCACAACGCGCAAGCCAATCTCGCCATGGCTCTTTCGACTCTGCAGAACCATTAGAAAGAAGGATATGGAAATGCACAGCGGAAAATTCCTGGAAAAGAAAGATCTATGAAGAAATCACGGAAAAACCAAGATCAAGATGGGATTCGAACCCGGACTTCCCAAATGCGAATTCAAAGCGTTGCCGCCTGGGCCCTCACGCTCGATGCTTTGACAAACTAACTCCACGTACATCTTAAGTTAATTTCTGTTGAATTTATTTTACAAAATTGGTTTTATTATTCATGTTCGCTATCCTTCTGGTATATAATATGTAAATGGTACTTCAAATAATAATTTTTTTTTATTTGAAACTATGAATATGCTATCATTTCAATATTAATTCTGTATATCATATCTTTATAGGGTTTCAAGCTATGTTTTAACTCTTTCGTGCTATATAGTTATTAAAACAATAGCGATTTATGAATATTTTAAATTCAATAATATACTTTTGTAAACATCTCTGCTATAAACTTTCGTTTTGTGAGACTGTGGCCTTTTCCAATTAAGGGATTGAAATATAAATGCCAGTGAGAAATACGTCTTTATCGCAGGAGTATATTGAATGCTGAATTTTGTAAGCAAAGATGTACTTCAGTCCAAATTTAGACAGTGTTTCAATTAAGCCGTTTGTTTGAATGAGAAAACAAGGAACCGAACATCGGAAATTGCCACATAGCCTGTCATTAACATGGACCGAAGCAATGTTTATGCTGCAGGGCTCTGAGGTAGCCTTCCAGTAAACACGTAGTTAGTTTACACTCCCATGTGTTAAAAGCAATAAATCAACAATATTTGGCTCATGAGAACTGAAGCATCCATAAATTTCACCACGCCCATTTTATACCTTACGTACGGTCTCCCACGCAATAGCCATCAGTGTGACCAGCCCAGATTCTTTATTACGTCACACCACGTGAAGCCCCTCCCACTACACTCAGCAGGCTTCAATAATATTATTTTGAACTTACTTTCCATTTTCAGAAACAATGCATTAAATTAATCAAAAGACGTTTGAATCTTTTGTGCCATATCATTGTAAAAAATACTTACCGAAAAATATTTAAACTTTTTTTTATAAAGTAATGTATTTACTATAAAAGTTTAATATTACTATAAGAAATAAATAAATCGGTTTAAATTTGAGAGTTACTAATAGCCATAGCAATTTAGTGACACAGTAGTATAAAAAATATTAATATCCCTAAAGTCGTAATTTCATTTACATGAAATGTTTACTACTACTAACGCTTTTATTTATTTATTTATTTATTTATTTCAAAACGAACGAGCTAGCCACAATTTATTATACTCAAATGTAGAGTATCTTTAGGAAATCATTAAATTCTATAGAAAATGTCCTCCCTCCTACAAAAGGCATAACTCAAAACTTCGTTCCATGTTACAGGCTGTTGTCAGTACCATTAACCTCCTATGCAATATTGTGCTTGCGGGCAATATGGCATAAACTCTGTCTTTTAAGTAACTCCATAGGAAGGAGTTCAGTGTTGTCAAACCAGGAAATCTCGGTGGCCACAGGTTCTTGTAGATTATCCATTCGTCAAAGAAACTTTAATTATCCCAATGAATTGGTTTGCTGTATGGCATGTAGCGTCATCTTGTTGGAAATGTCCATAACCCAGGTCTGCACGCTCAGTTATTCAACAAACTCTTTGGGAAAATGGCAGTAATCTGCGTGTCCTCAATAAAAAATAAATTTAAAAGTTTCACTGTTCTGTGTGGATATTGCACACCAAACTGCATCCTTAACTGGATGCATAGTTGCTTCATGAGTTACATGTGAATTTTGGATGACCCAATTGCGTGAGTTCTGCGAGTTCGCATAGCCACATAAATGAACTATGTGATGAACATCATACCAGGATTTTGCACAATGAACGACCTGTTGTGTTATATCTTATGCAGGAGGGACGACATTTTAAAATTTTCTAAAAGGTTTATAATCTCCCAAAGATACTCTACATTTGAAGTATAATAAGTTGTGGCTTGTATCATCCATTTTGAAATAAAGTAGTTTTATATAAATCACTCTAAATCATTGAAATCTAATCTACGAGGCAGTATCCACAATATTCGGGACTGATGCTGCCATCACTAGTTGCGCAGTAGTTTTGTACCGCTAGGTGGCAACACTAGCACATCTGATGAGTGAGTGTGTTTCATGCAGCTGGGAGAATTCTATAGTACTTTTCATGATATTCTATGTGTAGTGTGTGGCGATTTAAAGATGGATCCAAAATTAGAACACAGAGTGTGCATGAAATTCTTTGCAAATCTCGGGAAAAAATGCTTCGGAGACACTAGCAATGATTCATCAAGTATTTGGGGGACAAAGCATGAGCCTACACGTGTGTTGGAGGGCATGCTCGGTTCAGGGCCGGCTGTACAGCTATTGAAAACGATGCTCACACCGGTAGGCCCGCCAGCTGCACAAAGTTTGACATTGTTGCCAAAGTTCAACACATCGTTCGTGAGGATCGACGTCGAACCATTGAATACATTGCTTATGAAGTGGGAATTGGTTATGTACATGCCAACGAATTTTAACTGATGAATTGGGCGTGCATCTGTCGCAGCAAAATTTGTGCCAAGGATCCTGACTGCTGATCAGAAGGCGCAGCGTGTTGAAATTTACACGGAGCTTCGTCAGGCCGTATTCGATGACCCAACCTTCTTGTCCAGGGTCATCACCGGCGACGAGAGTTGGATGTACGCTTATGACCTTGAGACGAAACAACAATCCTCCCTATGAAAGAGCCCGAACTCACCAAGACCAAAAAAGCGAGACAAATGAAGAGCAAAGTCAAGAGCATTTTCCTCGTTTTCTTTGATACCAAGGGGATTGTGCACAAAGAATTCGTCACATCAAATCATACAGTGAATTCCACGTACTACTGTGAGGTTTTGCGATGGCTCCGTGAAAATGTGCGGAGACAACGGTCCGAATTTTCGAGACAAGGGAACTGGCTGTTGCTTCATGATAATGCGCGCTGTCACAATTCCTTGCTCACCAGGAGCTTTTTGACAAAAAACAACAGGACGGTTGTCCCCCACCCACCGTCCTCGCCTGATTTGGCACCCTGCGACTTCGCTCTATTTCCCAAACTGAAAATAAGCTGAAAGGACGTCGGTTCGACACAATTGAGAGGATTCAAGGAGAAATTGTGCTGTGCTAAACACCCTCAAAGAATATGACTTCCAAGATGCACTTGGAAAATTGCAGAATCGCTGGGACCGGTGTATACGTGTGGAAGGGAACAAATCGAGGGTGACGGAGTCTCAAAGTAACGATGATGGCATTCTGGGCGCCACCTCATATTTATATTGTTTACTCTAAAAGCATTTTTCTAAAAGGGTACAAAATGTAAAGTGTAGGTTTAAAATTACAAGCGTTTATATATTTCTTTATGTTAGATTCGATAGGAAATTCTTCTATTAACGAAGATTATACATGTGACAGTTTATGAAAAATACCACGGCGCTTGTGTAACGCACATGAGCATAATGTGCAAAAAAGATGGCGATCTGGACGTCTCATTGGAAGGTGTTCTGCGTTTTTGAAACGAATTCTGTGAAGCGTGTGCAACGAAAATTTCGGCAAAACTTTAACCTTGGACGATATTCCTTCCTATGTGAGCAATTGTTAAATGGAATAAATAGTTATGAGCAGAACAGGTAGTCTAATTGTGAGAAGAACACCACATGAAAAGTATCTGAAGAAATCGTGGAAATAAACATGGAGATAATTTGTTCCTCTCACTGTTTTCTCAGCAAAGAAAAACGGGTCTATTATCTCATATTTCATTAGTGTACAGCACACATTTAATTTTGTGAGTCTCTTTTAAGGTCACAAACCTCTTTAGGTATTTCGATACCCCAGATATAACAATTATGTGAATTAACTTTCCCACTGATGTAAAAAGTTGCTTCGTCAGAGAAGCACATTTTATCCAGGAAAGAAGGGTTACCTATAACTTATTCAGCAAATGCCTGTTGTCCACGCGATAGGTATACCTGAATCTTGCAGGTGTGTAAACTGCATAATGGGCAGAGAATAACTGGCCCATCGTATTGTTTAATAAGGCGAATGAAGAATAGTCAACATTTTGCGTTTCTGTCTTTTTCATTTTGTGTTTTGTTTAATGCATATTATTTTTATATTTTAAGGGACATTGGGAGTGAATTTTCAAATTTCCAAATTTTTGTATGGATTTTTCTCAAGTTTTTACTATGATTGCATTGCTGTTAAGTTAATATGTATACCAAATTTTATTCAAATTAAATAAATACTTTGTGAGCCATAAATTATTTTATTAATTTTATTACATAAACTTCGCAAAATCAAAACATTCCACGCGGCTCATGAGTTGAGAAAATTGGTTGGCATTTTTGCAATTGGAGCTTTGGAACACATATAAAAATCGTATAGAAATATATTCTAAATTAAGTGTATAAGAAAATTTGCATGCATTGTGTTAGCATGCATTTTGTTCTATAGAATATTATAATGGATACTTTTGCACATTATGGGAAGTTTTAATTGAATTTAAACAAAAACTTATGCGTGAGGCATTTTGAATTAAATTTTGAGAACATTATATTTTTTTAAAAAAGTGTACTAAGAAACAGTGTGATTTTAAAGGACACGCGGAATCCTTTAAATGATTGTAGAGCCAAAGGATGGGGGAGCATACAAATATTCACTCCATGTAGAGTTAATGGCTGGCCTTTAGTACCTAAGCCCAAAATGAAGGCACACCCGGGACGAAGGGATCGGTGAGGGAGACATCGTGCGACCAGAACCCTTGGAAAGTGAGGCACGGAAATAGACGAGGTCCCGACGCCTGCGAAGTTCAAGCCCCTTCATACCAGACGCCGGGGCAGACACCTTCCCAAAGTGCAAGCCACTGTCACACTGCGCAAACCCATCTTGCTGTGGCACTTTCGACCCTACAGGACCAATTATATGAAATTATATGAAATGGGAGAACGGAAAATTTGTGAAAGGGAAATATTCGCGTAAGCGATCAGGGTAAATCACCCAAGATTAGGATTGCCGGCCCCTAGGAATTTGACCTTGGGTCCTCACGAATATGAACCTAAGCTATCCCCCGCGGTATAACCTGAATATATTCTGCAAAGCAACGTTTCAGAACAGTGGTGTGTGACTGAGATTTTGAGCGTAGGAAGCAATCCAACATAATTTATTTATTTTATGAATGTTAATTTGAAATAATCTTCAGGTTCATGGCTGTGGAATAATATACGTACAAAATTGCTTACCAAGCATTAAATCATTTTAGTGTGCAATTATAGTTGGGTCTTTAAGTCAAAGCCTGCCAGCGCCTTATTATTATTATTATTATTATTATTATTATTATTATTATTATTATTATTATTATTATTCAATAATCAATACAACAAATGTACTGCTAAAAATAAAAACTGAAAACTGCATATTAAGACCGCAATTGGGACTTCCTTAACCTGTAGTTCGTTTTCTCAAATATTTATTTTTCAGAACCGGTAATTATATCCGCAGTTTTCAAGATTTTCATGAAACTTTGCTCTTTCTTTCTGCTGAAGCCCATTATCTGAACTTCTATTTTTCCTATCTTACGTCAATTAGATTTTTTAAAAGTATTGCAATGTAAAGATGTGTGTTTAAAATTAAAATTTAAGAAAAAATTCCTCTATTTGCACAACACATATTTTAACTGGTGAAGTTCAGTTTGTTGATTTGGGTGTTATGTTATAAATTAACGTTGAAAATTTGGGAATTAACTTCTAAAAGCGCTTTTGATTATCATTAGTTATTTTGAGAATTAATAACTTCAATTTCATAACATAGGGGAATACCTTTAAACTTTCAATGGAGGGTATTTTATAAAAATTAGGCCCACAAAAGTTTATTTTAATGTATCTTATAGAAACGGAGAAAGAAAATACTATTGTATTAGTTATCAAATCAACATAAAGCATGTATAAACTATTTCGTTTGACATTGATTAGTATAAAAAAATTAAATAAAGGTTTGTAATAAGGTAATACTAAAATCAAAATCACACCTTAATTTTCATATATTAATTCCTTCCTTCTTAATTTTGCGGCAAAGTGGTATAACCCATTTTGACGGAATTTCTGGTTCTATAAGAATAATTGTCTCCACGCTGAGCATTCCTTAAGAACCTGAAAATCTTGAGATTGACTATTCAACCATTAATCATACATACAGTTTGAAGATTCAGAAGCAATATCATAGCATAATGGTCATATTACTTCTTTAAAGGACGACCGGATTCGGAAAATATATTCCTATCCTAAATGTTGTGCACAGAAATATACAGATTTAATGCTTTACTCACAGTTTAAAGGAAGTAGCTACCTTCCAAGGTCCGCACAGCACGAACCTTCACGAGATGCAGTTTTAAAACGTTTGTACATCACCTCTAAACCGAAGTAAAGTTGTCTGAAAAAAAAATTGATAGAGATAGAAGATGGGGGGCATTCTCTATGACCCCACTTTAAAGCGACTTTCTAAAATCAGTGAAACTAATTCTTTTGTTAAATATTTTCAGAAAATTACCTACACTATTAATAATAACGTGTTCTCCTTAAAAAAAAAGAACAATTTTTTCTAAACATAAAGTGTGTGAAACTTAGAGAAATTTTAATGAATTCAAAACTATGCTTGGATATTCAGTTATTCAGTTAAAAGTTTTGCGTGTATTTTCAATATTTTGGCAGAGGTTTGAATTGCACTGGATTATTTGGGATGGAAAGGAACTTCAGTACTTTAGCCTTACTCACGGCTGGCCGTTTGTGCCTGCGATCCCAATGGGGGGCACCTCCGGGAGGAAGGTATGAGTTCAGGGAGACACCACGGGTGTTGACTGCGTGGACTGCGTGGTCACTAACATGTTTCTAGAATATCCCGACCCCGGTGGTCTTCCCCTCCCCAAATTAACAGTTACAATGCGTAAGCGACCGTCACATTGCACCAGCCCACCTCGCGACTTTCGGCCCTGTAATAAAACCAACTGGATGAAATGTAATGAAATGGGAGAGTAAGAATATTCTTGGAATTGAAATGTCAGCATTGGCCTAAGCGACCAGAGGAAACAGTGAAAAAATCCAAAGGATGGCGGGCTCCATGAGGTTTGAACCCTCGACCTCTCGTATGGAGTCGCAAGCATACCACCTGAGCCGCCCCTCTCGCTTTCGTAAAGACTTAGCTTGATATATCTAATACATGAGGTACTTTCAAAAGTTATTTTATACAATTTTAATAAGTATACAAAACATGTAAGCACTCTTCGGTCAGAAATTGATTCAGACTTACCTTGAGCAGCCCCTCATTGGATTCCAGAAATCAGTCAACATTTTAGACATTCACTCTCCCTCATATACCTTTTCTACGGTGCTTATGACGAGGATGTAGGACGACAGACGGACGTATAAGGCCACCATGTGGAACACGCGCTTAGGCAAACGATACAGAGCCAGGCCAAGACGGAGATGGGAAGACTTCTACGCGGCACAAGCAGGTCGACAATGGTCCAGAATAGTAAGAAGCAGGAATAGATGAAAAACCATCAAACGTCAACTTCGAAACGAGTGACATGATGAACTAAAGTGTAACAAAAGCGTAGCATACAGGGTAATACTACTGTACACAACTCTAATGTGAATTAGCTCATCGCAATAGCGAATAGGAGTTTCCCTATTACAGGGAGTATTTGTACTCCTTAGGGACATTCGGGATTATTATTATTATTATTATTATTATTATTATTATTATTGTTATTATTATTATAATTAAATGACTTTGTGGAACTTCGTCTGATACATCCTCGCACTTCTCTGGAAAGATGTGAGTGAGTAAAAAGTGCACTTAAAGTGACATATTGCACCCTAAGTGTCAACATCTCTTTCCCAAATTTTGTATAATCTGTCGTTCTTTTGGGCCAAAACAAATCATCTCTTCATTTTTTTAAATATGCCTAATAATTATCTATATCTGACAAACATTATTGAAATATTGTGTATGTATTCATGTCTCTTATTTGGCGATGGATAAACACGGCCTCTTTTACCTTAATAAGCAGAAAGACGAGGACTTTTTTTCACAGGACAAACCTCTCCAATTTACAACCGCTTTTGCAAACTGTTTCAGGAGTTCTAGTTTAATATGAAAAGAAAGAATCTTATGGAGAATAAAAAGCTTTAAAATTTTTTTCTAACATGCAATTGGTTAAACTTTTAGGTGCTTCTTAAAACGAAGAAAATTACGAAAACAACAGTTTAGTGCTAATTTCCTTGTATATCGATTGTATCACAATTGACAGATCGTGAGAGATTAGGTGGCAGCTTCTAACTTAAACGCACATTCATCATAACACAGTAAATGAACTTATCTGGTTTAAAATATGGAACTAACAAATGAACATCAGTTTATTTAACTAATTATTACTAACGCAAATGTGTGTTATAATATATTGAACTTCAATAAGCCTTACAAAGCCGAAATAGGCTAACCTAAAAAGAACATACAGAAACAGTGTAACCAATAATTAAATATGCAGCATGAAAGTGTGCAAGCAACATAATTTTAATAAGATAAAGAACGTCTGGGACTCAACATTTATAAGTAACATTTAAGACGCTCTCGGAGAGATAGATTTTCAGCTATCGATGGGTTAGAATGAGGCTCAAGGTATTATTCGGGTTGATCATTTGCTGAAAGGAGCCATAATAACATGTAGATAATTATTGTGCAAATTTAATTACTTGAAGACACAAGTATTGTGTTGCAATGACTTCAGGGAAACAACTTGTACCAGTTTCTCCGACTGAAATATAATTTAAGTATATTGATGTAATCATAATTTGGCATTGCAATTAATAATATAAATATTATGTATATGTGTGTGTTATAAGCTTTAACTTCAATGAAAGAATTCTACAAAAGAGAAAGCCTCTAATGTTTTTGTTACGGAAGCTTGGAAGGCCAAGAAGGTCATAAAACTACTCAATAGGGAGATATTCTAGGGTCGCGTATGAAGCCCCCCTTTCTTTTTTTAAAAGGACAGCTCTTGAAATGTTAATAAACTGAAGGACTTTTAAATCCCTTTGGAGCTTTGAACCTGACAGGCGTTGTACTGTTAACCTTTAAAACAGTCAATGCTTACAAAATGTTTTAAACTTTCAACAAATAGTGAACGGCATGCGTGGCAGGTGAACTTAAACCAGGCAAGAAAATGTATATTTGATCTTTTAAAGATAGATGCAAAGCTTGCGCGTGCCTTTGTGATCCCGCGGCAATCGTTAAGTCACAATTATTTGATGTGAATTTAATATATAAGAAAGCGTTTGCTCTACTAGAGCTGGTAGCTCTATGCGCGGCGAGACACAGTTCGCAGAAAGTTAAATGTTCGGCATTGCTAAGGCACGCAGCTATAAGATCTACACGCGACTAGAGACAAGCAGTTTCTCAGTTCTCAGTACGCATTACGCAGTTTGAAGTTTTACTCGCGTTCCAGACGTGGTGAGACGCAACGGAGTTCTCAGACGCAGATAAAAGGCTATACTTCGGACGCGGGCACGCAGTTCTGATTCGTCAATTAGGCATTTTTTAAATTGATACTCAGTTGAGAAGCAGTTATGAGTTACGCAGTTCCGATACATCAGTAAAGCAGTTTTCACGCACCGCTGCACTCATCTGTACGTTTCACACGCCTCAACTAAGTTTGTATCGCCGGAGCTAAGTTCATCGTACGCAAAACACCAGAGGACGCGAAATATGTAGACACAATAAAATACGAATATATATATACAATAAAATACCATATATATTACGTCTGCATGTTTACACAATTAAAATCCTCTCCCAGCCCTGTTGCATGCGAGTCAAAATAGCAGAATTCACCCTGATTGTCATTGTAGCGTGGGCAACTACCCCTAAGCAACCAATAATCAATCTAAAAAACAATTTCAAAATTAGCATCACAACTTGAGGCCGCTCGACTTCGACAACAAAATCGCTTCAAATTTTGTGCGCAGCTTAGGGCACATAGCCGGAGCTTACTAAATAGCTTCATAATTTGGCACCAAAATGGGGCTACAAACAAATTGTATCATAATTAAACTCTAATTGTTGGTGGCGACACAGAACCGTTTCAAAAGTCTGGAACATCCTGTTTACTCTCCTAATCTAGCTCCCCGTGTCTTCAGGCCGTCCAAAGTTGAACGAAACCCTCGAGACAGAAACTTTTCATCAGATTATGGGGGAGGCTATTAACCAGTGTTTAGATAATCGTTATTCCGGAGAGCTGCAGATATGTTAAAAAGAATCTCTAGTAAATATGGAAATAGTTGAGGGGTGAATACTGGTGCCAAAGCCATCTCTTCACTTTGTAAAGAAGGGTGACATGCTTTTAAAAAGCATATATATCAAAAGTTAAAAAAAATTACTAATATCTTTAAAGTAGGCTAGGAACGTCAGTAATAAAAAGGACTGCTGTGCTGTAAAGTATTTTTATTCTCTGCAGTGGGGGCACACTCAACTTGAGCCTGATATGTTCATGTCTCCTCGCACGCTACGTCACAATTCTCTGTACCCCCCTGATGCGTAGCGTAATTAATTACAGAATACAAACAAACAAGATTAGTTGGCACTATATTTTCGTGGGGTTTAATATATTTGAACTGGGCTGATACTGCAACTGACAGGGTATCCCGCAGTTCCGATACGAGGGAGTGGTGTTCTGCAGCAGAGAAACATTGTTCAGTTTTAGTTCATGTGCCCTCTCTCTACTTGGGGTTCAATCGATACGCTGTTATAACATCAAAGGGTGTTTTTAAACCTTTATAAAACAACGCTCGCTTCAATGCACTTCGGGTATTGGGTGCATGTAAATCAAAGATGGACCTTGCTGTGCTGCCAACAAAAAGGTCTCAAATTCGCTGCGCGGATCTTTCGATCTGCCAGTAACAGCCATGAAGCTCTGTGTTCAACAAAACATCACATTCAAGCTATTTGCATATCTGTCGAACCATGCATGGACTCTTATATTATTTAACGCCACTACGAGGGTCATAGAAAGGTTTTGAGATGACGGTCTGGCCATGGATGCGCCATACATTGGTGTGGTTCAGTCAGTTCTGAGGAATGAAAGCTGTCAGGATGTGGAGCTGGTATGCTAAACCAGATACGTTCATAATTTCAGGAAATGAGTTAATGATGTTTCGGTATATTTTTATTAAATGCTATAGATATCTGCATTGACTTTTAGTCATACTGGGACAAATTCCGTACAAATTTGCATTTGAAGTATAGGATTTTGGCCAAAACGGAATACATCCAGAGATAATTTTTAAAATAAAATATTAAACGCAATTCCAGGCAGTACGAAAATGTCCTGTGTGGATACATTACAGCACTTATTTAAGAAAAACAACAATTAAAGACATACTGAACACATTGGCGAAACTCTTCTGTAGAGAAATCAGTAATCTACTGTTTACTTTTTGGGTGTAACCAAAACAGATTACTTAATTCCTGCTCTATACAGGTAAGAAAAGAACTATTACGATGAAAAATTATTCACTTATTCTCCTTTTAATTTCTTATTTGCATCTGCTTTGCATGCGTCGACTGCTATATATTCGAAGGCTGTTCAACAAAAATTGATCATAATGTTTTACAGGCATAATTTTGAAGCTAAAATATATCTCTACAATATTTTATAACTTTAATGGGTAATATACGTGTACTAGTTTCATTGTTGTCCTTCCGGTTTCCGCCTGTGAGGTGTACAAGTTGAGACATGTTCAGTTTCGCCTACAATAAAATGGAGGTGACACACACAAACATTATGTTGCTTTGAAATTCTGCTATCGTCTCAAAAAATCTTAGCTGAGGCCTATGTAATGTTACAGAAGGCCTATTGAGAGTTTAACTTTACTTAAGCACAGTTTTAAGATGGTTTAAAATGTTTAAATAGGGGAGACTATGAACTTTAAAGGAAGGTGGACCCGATGCTCCAGTTTGTGATCTAACGGAAGAAAACATTAACATCTCTGTGGGAGAGGATCGTCAAATAACCTTAAGAAGTTATAGGAAGATGCAGAGTTTTTACTGCTAATGAAACTTGGCTAATCATTTCGGTCCTGGGAGGAAACAGTAAAGCTGTGTGTGGCCATCAGCACCAAAAAAAGGTATCGTGGTTGCTTCTTGCTGGGAAAGTTATAGCCATCTCATTTTTCGATATTCAAGGAATGATTTATGAGCATGTTATACCTGTACACACAAAGTACCTGGGCAATACAACAGAGATGTCTTCAAAACTCTGCAACGCCATTTCACACGCAAAGGCCGCATTTCCATATTGCAAATGTTGATGCTGAACATCTCACAAACATCTAAGTGAAATGTGTCCCTCTGCCTCTCTATAAACCAGATTTAGCTCCGCGTGACTTTATTTATTTATTTATTTTTCCCATATTGAAGAAACACATTCACGGGAGGCCTTTTTCATCATCAAAAATCGTGGCGAAGAATACGGAGGCGTTTTTGAAGGAAATGTCTCAAATTGGTTTCTAGCATGTCCTTGAAGACTGGTAGAAAGTAGATAAATAACACCCAACGGGGGCTACTTTGAGAAAGATCATTAAAATTATGAGAATGAATAAAGATATGTTGTCAAAATGATTATATTTCTTTATTGATCAACTCTACTGTATACTCATGGATGTGTTTTATTGATTCCTTGTTAATTGTGACAGGGATTTGGATATTACCACAAGAGGGCATGAGATTACGAGATTACGAGAGCATATGAGACTCTCGAATGATAATTATTAGGACTATTTCATGAATAAAATAATAATAATTTAATATAATTCCTATAAACTTACCTTACAAAATTGTAATAATTGTACATTTATATAATATACATTTAACCTTTTCAAGTAATAGCAATAGATGAATGTCCATTGGCAGCAATGCCAATAGAGAAGGGCAAAATGCGGGTTTAGGACTATTTCATGAATAGAATAAGAATAAAAGTGATACCTATTTGAAATACACGCACAGAATATTAACACTTGAATAAAATGTTATACTTATGTATAAATATTGTATTCAGAAACCGTGAGACTGAAATGGACAAAAGTCGACTCTTACAATCGCTACCGTTCGATTTTCTAATAACAACTGAGGAGGAAATATATACATATAGCATACAGTGTCTCTATTTTCCTTTGTACTCTCTGATTTGGAATTCTTAAAGATAAGATCAATTTGCACATTTGATGCATCACCAAAACGCTTTGAAGAACTCTCCATTTTGTGTTATGATTGACAATTGTCCATGCTTTTTGTTGCTATCGATAGCTCACCACCGCCTCTAACAAAAGTGGTCAGTTATGTGTGCTCAGGAATTATACAGTGGAGGTATACAGTTGGAGGTATAGAGTTGGTTGGCTACACTCATGCACGTCGGGTGATAAAACGGATTTTATAATTTTTTTCGATAATTTCACTCTCTAATCCGACTGTGATTGGCCAAAATTAAAAAAAAAAAAAAAAAAAAAAAATGTTTCGTTTCATTGATCGATTTTATCTAAACATTTTAAATATTGCTTACACAACGTGTATGATGATAATTCGTTAATAATTATCACAAACTTTAAAAAAGTATGCATTTCGTTGACAACGTTAATGTGTGTATGTTTTATACACGCCAAAATACTAGAAAATCTAGGCTTTGTATATAAAGACGCTGATGAAAGAAGTGTTGGCAGAAAGGCAACGAGATGGGCGGAGAAGTCCCGAGTCTCGGAAGGGGTCGAGCGTTTCCCATTCCGTGGAAGGGCAGAAGAAAAAGAATAGGAAGAAGATTGACGATAACAATGAGAATAAAAATGAGAATAAAAACTGCAAGATCCGTCTCACGTTTGAACTGTTTGTGGATCCCACGTTTTGTACCTCCGACTGATTAGCAACTACATTGACGTCAGAACATGGGCGTGCTTTTGCAGTCCTTCGTGGCTCACGTATTGCAAAGTAAGTACCAAAGAGAAATTTTGTACTGCTCTTTCAATTTGACTTGGGTTCTCTTACGACCGACGTCTAGGGTAGTTAGAGTAGTGTATTTTTGGTTACACTCTTTGTTTTTTTTTTTAAATAAAACTTCGCATAGCCATTTACCGTTGTCGTAGGTGTATTATATTTCTGTAGTGTTCAAACAAACTTTTGTGGTCTACATGATCAATTCTTTAATCTGAACACAGATAGCCCTTACTTATCCGAAATATCTATATTTTTGTTTAACATTTTCCTCCCTCTTATTTTATAGGGTCATCCAATAATTATCTTATGACTGATGCAGCGGGGAACTGAATGGGCTGATAAACCATCTCTCAATGTCAGCGGGGTTTAACGAATCGTTGTGGGCAATCGAAGTTGACCGAACTACTACGTTGGCCTTGAGACTCATGACACTCTACCAGTGTCGTTTTAACAGTGAAACAAACTACACATGCCTAATCCTAGAGTAAAGTCTGCTAAGATTATTAAATTGCAAATACTATGCCTATTTGTTCAGGAGATTATTGGAAAATAAATTCCCAGGTTATAGAGCTCCAAGTCATAATGCGATTCATTGGCCACAGACCTTATATGAATGGGTACATAACTTTTTAAGTGTATTAGAATTCATTAGACTACCTGGCATTCCGATTCTAGCATAGCTCCGATTGGCCATGAGTGATGGCTGAGGCAGGCCCCGCCCCCACGTCGTCATAAGATACACGATCCAATATGTTAAATTGCTCTTTGTTTTTGTAAACTCAATGCATAATTCTGCGTGTTCTTTTGATTTTCCTCCCTTACATTTTTAAATGCATGTAATAGCCTCTAGGTCTAGTGGCTAGCGTTGGAACGTCACGTATTCCAACCCTGATACCAGCTTAGATATTCTCTAAATTCGGCATGTTGAGGACAGTTGGGGAGTTGCCTGACACAGAGATAGCATCCTGTTATCTACAAAGCCGCATGATAGTATCTAGTGGGGTTAATCATAAGCCTCTCTGCAACACTGCCCTGTGCCGATGATGTAACTTGATCACGGCTGCCCATTTATGTCTGTGCTTTCCAATGGGGGAACCTCCGGGAGGAAGGAATGAGGTGAGGGGTATATCGGGTGATCAGGAACCAAGGGCGGTGACTGCGCTAACGCTAGGACACCCCGACACCATTGAAGCCGTTTGTAGTTTCAGTGTATATTTTGTTAAAGTTTTTCTCACCTATTTGTGTCAGCAACGCTATATGCAAGCTGTTTTTGTTTTCTTGGTAATGGAACTGTAATAATTGCACTTATTATTTTTTTACGCAGTTGGTCTGATTGGCTGTGGATTAAGGGCTGATATTTATTGCGTATTGGTTTATGAAAAATATTATTATAAATATAAATATCAAAGAATTATCTTCTCCAGTACTTCGAAACTACATTTCTCATCCATGTTCGCTAGCTTTTCAGACGTTTTCTAAATTAAATGCTCGCGCAGGAATCAACGGATAAAAAATAATATTTGTTGTAAAGAATCTTACAGTCGCATAGCGTGCTTATTTGAGAAATTCTGTTTTATTTTATCGCCATGTTTCTCGTTTACTAATA
Source organism: Metallyticus violacea (assembly GCA_030762175.1). Taxonomy (NCBI): domain Eukaryota; kingdom Metazoa; phylum Arthropoda; class Insecta; order Mantodea; family Metallyticidae; genus Metallyticus; species Metallyticus violacea. The sequence continues at coordinate 61,626,809 of CM060841.1, read as the reverse complement.
AAGAAAGAACGGCGTGTTTGCCATTGCTGCAATTTGCGTGTTTTTATTTCTTACGCGTTCTACTCGCTAATTGTAATTTCCTATCGCAGGTAATGCATTTCAACTGTATACAATAGCTGTTAGCAGCTCTTTGTGAAACTCGCCTCGTTGCGTTTCTTTGAACTCCAAGAGCGTTTGATTTCCATCGTTTCATAAAATGTTCCAGTTGAATGCTGAAACTCGTTCTAGTAATAAGTAGTAGGTGCAATGACCTCTTCCGCTAAGAGAGTTAGAACATTTAGCTTGGCAGCTATAATGGCTCTTTGTGCCGAAGTTTGCAATGCTAATACAACGTGTCGAGTATGCACTGCGTACCTGTGGAGAATGAAACGTTAATCCGTCTGGCTGACGCAGTTCAAAGACCAGAATCCTTTAAGCGGATTTGCAAGTTCTGAATCAGAAAACGTTGTGATCGAAAGCTATACAACACTCCTGAGGATTTTGTGCAAGCGGAACTCGGGGTAATCTGTGAACTTTATTGGCTCACCTGCGCTGAAATAGTTTGTTCTCATCTAAAGAGAGAAGAATGAAATAATGTAGGGAAGATGGAAGGAGCGAGGAGCTGAGAACAGCCTGTAGGAGCGTAGGATTAGATGACATTTCTAGACCCCCGGGGTATTACCTCAGAGGTGGAAATGTCAATCACACTGTCCTCCTCGTACATGCCTACCGGGGGCCATATTAATCCCGGAAGGCATGGTGCCGAGAATCGAACCTAGATATCTTATAGATAGGCAACAACCCCCAAAAAGTTCTCTTCTGCTTTTTACTCTTGCTACGAAACATTAATAATAAACATCATAATTTTTTGACAACATAACTTTATTCATCCTCATAATTTTAACATTATTTTCAAAATAGTTCCCTTTGGATGCAATGCATCTATCCCAGCACTTCTGCTGTTCTTCATATACATAGCGGAAACAAAGTTTTGACAGTCAGCACCCTTCACCTACTTCTCATAATGAAAAATTCCTCCCACGAAGATGTTTCTTAATTTGGGGAAAAGAAAAAAGTATTAATCTTCGAAGATATTCAGGAAATACATTTGCGACGTGCGGCTGTGCATTATTACCGTGGTGCAGCAAGGCCACATTTGCGTGTGATGTGTTTTAGGACATCTCTGTAGCATTGTGTATGCTGGTAGACATGCTGATGAACCATTCCTTGAATATCGAAAAATGACATGACCACAACTTTCTCTATAGAAACAACCACTTTTATTGTTGTTTTTGATAATAATGGAGATATTCACACAAGGATTTGCTGTTTGCTCTCAGGATGGAAATGATATAGCCATATTTCATCAGCAGTGATTAATTTTGAAAGAAACTGCGCATCTTCCTGTTATATCATCTTCAAATGCACATGAACGTAACCATACTTGCCTTCTAAACCCAAGATCAGTTCAAACCCGGCAAGGATCGATGGCTTTTTTTCGGGCTTAAAAGTTCTAAGTATGACTTCCTTCGGAAGGGAAGTAAAGTCGTGGATCCCGTGTCGTACATTTACGGCACGAAAAAAAACCTCAAGCCCGAAAGAATAGGCCTCTGAGCAAAGTTTATCGGCCTTTTCACGCCCTAAATTGGATGGGACCCTGATGACCCTGATGATGGAGCGTCCGTAAATAAAACAAATCAAGGACACCAATGTCCTACTGTTCGAGAATCAGCATTCTTGGAACCCACCGTGCACAAACACGTCTCATATGCAAATTTTCAGTTACTAAAGTATGGGTGGCACCCATTGAAAGTGTTCTTAATGTTATTCGGCGATCTTCTATCACAATGACAACATCGGTGCTAATGTTCTACGGTTGGAACACGAATTGGAGCTCAGAGTCCACCCCTCTTTCAATATTTTAAACCATCTTCGAGGTCTGCTAGGTCTCACGGATGATTTTTTGAGACAAAAGTATAATTTTAGAGCAACACATTGTCGGTCGCGTAACAACACAATATTGCTATAGGTGGAACAGAACGTTTCAACTTCAGACGGTAACCGTAAGTGACAACCGTAACGTGTGCGTTTTGTATTAAGATAACAAAATGTTACATCATTTAGAGCGAAAATTGGGCCTATAAAATTATTACAATTTCTTTATTGACCAGCCTTCTTATTTACTGTCGGAGAGTTTCCTTTTTAAGTAAATATGTTTTCATAAAATTGTGAATGTTTATTTATTTATTTCATACTCTTTCTGCATTAGGACGTGATAATGCTATTTCTATTCAGGCGCATTTCCGGTTAAATAAATAAAATCCACTATATATATTTTTTTTAATGTTGGTATCACTAAGGTGTAACTTACATACAGAACAGAGAAATCTGTGCTTTATGTGCATGATTTTGTTCATACAATTTTCATAACTTTAGGGTAGTTTATACAAAAAGCTGATGGAGGTTTTTTAAACACTTTGTGTGCAATGAATTAGGCATATAATGATTGCTATTATTATTTTAAAAAAATGTTTTATTTATCGTCGCTTTGACTGCATTGGTCTTCTTGCGACATCTATAGATTATGGACTGAATGCAAATTTAGGTGTAAATTTGTTGGAATGAATGAAATGAAATGAATTAATGATGACGCAAATGAGCTTGGAGTCCCCTTGACGCCTTAAAGCTTACTGAGATGTTCATCTCGTAAGGGGTAGGAAAACTTCCGAAAAAAAGAAACAATAAACATGATTATTTCATTGCGTGGATAGAAGGAGAACATTTGAAAGTTTTATTTTAGTCTCTGCACTAGTAGTTTCATCTTTGACTGCTAGGTATCATTGTTAGGAAGCATATTGGACAAAGCATATTGTTAGGACTGATTTTGGCTTCCATTCTACCTACAATTATTACGGATCTGCAGCGACGTTTCAGGGTCATCTTCATAAATATAAACCCTGACGTCAAGGGACATATAAAAACAAAACATGGACTTGTGTAGATTTCTACACACTAACAAAAGGCATTATATTGAGTTAATATGCCTGTAAGAAAACCCTAAAACTTTTGCTACAAAAGAAAAAATGTTAATCTTGTGTTATTGGACACTATGTGCTGTGATTTTTTTTTAAAAAAGTTAACAATAGTTTTGAATAAACCTAAATCAAGTCGTGATAGCTGTGTTTACTGGACAAGTTAATAATGAATGCAAAACTGAAAAAGTAGTAGGGCGTAGACATGGATTTGTGCGGGATAGACGCTGAACAGCGTTTAGAAATTCGTGTACTTTAGCGTTAGTTTTACGATGAACGGAAAGTGGACAAAGCATATTTTTTACTGGTGTTTAACGCCCGTTTTTACTACTGAGGCACCACAGACGGTGGACACTGATGATACATGAGATGAAATGATATATTGGGATAGGATTTTTTTTTGGGAAGGAAACGTTCCAAGTCTAAGATTAGGGTACCTCCCCGGCATTTGCCAGTTTTGAGGACTGAGGAAAACCTGGAAAAACCCCCAGTCAGGGAGGACGGTTCCAGCGGGATTCGAACTCCAGATCTCCCGCTCAGGAGTCCGCGCCTTAACAACCTCTGTCACCCGTGGCGGTTACAAGGTATAAAGCAGGAGTGAAAGCAGTAGAAACTCTCCGGTTAGGTAGCAGAGTCTATGATGTGTCTATAGGTTCATTGGAAAAATCTATAGATCTAAGACGGCATATGGGGTAGAACTTTGGGGATAAGAATAGTAAACAATGGATCTATATTCAGTTAGTATACGTTTTTTGAAAAAGGTTTTCAGGTTGGGGAATTGTGGAATTAAGAGGAAATTCGGGGTCTACGGTGATGAAGTACTGGCTGCAAATTATTCATGAAAACAAAACTTTAATTAGAGCATTGTGCTACCACGAATAGCTGGGGATGGGAGGGAACGTGGCATCTGCATCCAAATTAAAAATAGAGCTGGGCTCCATTTGGGTAGCGAAAGGAGTGAAGGAAGGTCAATAACCGCTTGAGGGATATGGATAGGCACCAGGCCGGTGCGCTGCAGAGATAATTTCAGTGGAAGTAAAATATAAATGAGAGAAATATTTTTAATATTTTAGGATTATAGTTTGATTGTATATAGTGTAGTAAAGGTAATATTATTACATTCTTTATCCTATCTCCATAATAGAAAAAAAATCACGTAGTATAAGTGAATTTTTTGTTGTTGATGTTTTATTAGAAAATTGACCCGTGTTATTTTTAACAAAGAAAGGCGATCTCTATAAATGAGGTATGAACCACTTAAAATTAGCTTACTTTTAATAAACAAAGAAGAACCAACCTCAGTAGCCAGAGGTTCGCATGGCTAAGACTAGGGACATAATAGTTTAAGTCACCGAAGGAAATTAGGTCGAGAAATTGCACCATTATGACGGAGAAATAATATGTCCGAAATTAAAGGTAGGGAAAGGTATTCCTCACGACTTTACTGGAACGAACGGAAAGAGATGGACATATTAGGGCTCTGCTGCCAGCAAAGAACAGGAGGGGAGAATAGATAAATTTCTATTGAAAGTGAGAGAGCTCAGTTCTGAAAAGGCTAATAGTACGAGAGGGTGCGGTGGGAAAGAAATTGAGTGAATACAGCTGTGTTTGATTCTCTTACTGTTATTTTTATCTTTATTTTATTATATTTAAAATGTATTTTATGTTATATTTTAGTATGTAATTCTAATATAAATATATTTTATGAAACCAAGCAGAGCTAGTGTCGACTCGTGAGCCTGTTGAAGTGTTATTGCAATGTTGTCGCTAAATAAATAATTATACTCATGTTGAAAGTTCCTGGTAAATTCATTTGGGTTGGTATCATTGGTTCATTTTTGTATAAGGACTTATAATAAGGAAAATGCTGGAAGTATGCTGTCTGAAAAATAATCTTAGTGTTTAAGGCATTTACGAGGTTAGGTCCATAAGTTTCCGGATTAACAATTTTCTAGGTATGATAAAGAGAAAAACAATATTCCACTTTTCAATATAGTTACCCTCTTCTCATATCTTTGAATTAACATTTCAAAATCCCCTCCCAAAATAGTCAGAAGTCTTGCATGCAAAATGGGCATAAACAGCATGCATCACTTCTTCGTCACACTTAAATTGTCTTTCTCGAAGGTCCTTCTTGAGTTTTGAGAAGAGGAAATACTCACTGAGAGTTAGATCTGGACTGTAGGGTCGATTTTTTTGAAGCCACATTTCTTCACAGCTCCCTTTGCAACAAGAGCTGTGTGCACAGTCGCGTTGTCGTAAAGAAGGTGCACACCAACACTCAGCTTTCCTCGCATTTTCTCTTTGATGGAAGCAGCAGTCTGTGTAGTAGGCCAGCATGTAATTCCCATTTACTGTGGTGTTCCCCTCCTTGAAGTCAATGAAGAGTATTCCTTCATAGTTCCAAAAGATTGTGGCCATGACCTTCTTGGTTGACTGAACGACCTTGACCTTTAGAGGCGGTGCTTCGCTAGGTTTACGCCACTATTGATTCTCTTTTGGACAAGAGGTCATAGCAGAGGACCGTAGTTTCATCTTCTGTAATAATGGTTTGCAGATTTCTCTCTCGTTGCCAAGGCAGAGATCCAGAAATGCCTGACAACAGATGACTCGTTGCTGCTTTTGGACTGAGGAATGAAGTCTAAGCACTCATTTTGCACTAACCTTATTCATGTTTAAATGTTCAGGAATAATTCCAAGTATTGTTGTTGTTGCTCTGCTGCTGTTTGTGTAACTTTGAGCCGCCGATCTTCCATAATTTTTCCTTGCACAAGAGCGATGCTTTTTAGTAGTGAGCACCTCCAAGGGCCGACCTGCACGCTCTTTGTCTTCAATGCTTTCTTGACCCATTCGAAAAAATTTGGTCCATTCTTTTACTGTAGAATATGAGGGGGAGGTTTCCCCATCCAATCGCTGTTTAATTTCATTTGGAGTAAGTCCTTTTGTGAACAACTTAATAACAGCTGAATACTGCATTTTGAACATGTCACAATCTTCTGCACATAGCCTTCTTTATGCAACTATATCTGAACAAGTGAACACAGTGGAACGGAAGTTTCAGCTGCAATTATTTACTTAACAGATAAGGGTATTGTGAAAGCGATAATCCTTATTGGTGAGGCCGGAAACTTATGGACCTACCCGCGTATTTCGTTTTGCAAAAAGATGATTACCCAATGCAAAAGATTACCCAATGTGAGAGACTTCCTTTCAGTTTCATTTAATAATTGGATAGGTAGACGAGGAACTGTAGAATGTCCCGGTGTTTCTGTGACCTGGCCCCATATGACTTCTATAGTACAAAAAACTTAACTTACCTCCGTGAATTAATTACTGAGGTCTTTAAAGAAATTCACAGAAACAAACCTTCTAAAGTTGTATCAGAATGACTTTGAATAAAACATAACATTGCAATAATTTACTCACTTTTTAGACACACTATGTTTTTAGCTAATGAACTTTCGTTCTATTACTTTGCACTGAACTATTTCCGCAACTTTTCTGTTTTTTAACGCTATTTACGAAGAGCTGGAGGTGCAGAAAAAGTTCAAAGGTTACTCTTTGTAGATGCTTAGAGTGCGTTCGCACAGAGATGCCAAAGCTGCCAGAAGCCCTCGAACCAGGTATTTATTGGGCAAAGAAACTCACGGAAACGTTTTGATCAGTGAACAAAACCAAAACGGCATAGCAACTTGGATGTTGAGGATGATGTGGGGAAGACATGTGAAGCCGCGGAAATGAAATCAACCGTTACATCAACATGTGCTATAGCTCCTGCGTCATCGTTAGGCAGATAAAGGCCCCGGGCGCATTTTGCTTAGAAGCGAAACACCGCCTGAGTATCATCAAATATTTATGCGTGAAATTAATACCTGACATGTGAAATGCAGACATAGGGTCTGTAAACATGCCGGATTAACTGGAATTCTTTAGCGGCACATGATAGTAAGGAATATCTCACGAGCGGTGCCAAAAATAGCAGACGGATCGTTAGAAGAACAAATATTTACAGAACATAACAAGAAATAACTGTGTTGAATATGACATCTCCTTCCTTTCTTACAAACAGTACGAAAAATCAAATTTAATGATATTGTAACTATTTTCCGTATTGTACTTCTACCAATATATGAATAAAAAGTTAGAAAACATATATATGTGATAAAACAAATCCATTACAGCCGTTAGGTTGCTACGCCGGTGAATGATTGTTTATATACTGCTGTTCATTAGCATTGCCGATACAATATTGTATCATTTTCCGAAAACTTAAGAAAATATGGCAAATATAGTGCTTTTCGTCTGAGGTTAATTAAAAATTACCACCGTTATTATGGTCATCATCTGCTCACATTCCTACTATATATATATATAAAGAGAAGTTTTTTGAAGTTATTATTGAATATTTGTCGTGGTAGATATCAACTAGTATATCTCGAACAATGTGACTAAAATGTGCTGGAGCTCCGTCATGCGTAATCCACATGATTCTTCTAATAGCCAGGAACACGTTTTATAATAGCTTGGAGCGGTGTTCTCAATAATGTCGCTGTAGACATTGCTGGGAAAACATATGAACCTACCAGACAACAACTCGACTCGTTTTATTTTAAAGTTATGTTGGGTTTAGCTTAATTTTGTACCTTGAGAATTTGTACCAGCCTACAAATGTTGGTTGGGAAAAAAATTGATCACGTTTGATCCATTTATTGCCTCATTTGTAAACAAGACTGAAGAGATACACAACAAATGTGCAGTTTGTGCATCGATATATATTAAAAAATATAGGTGAAACTATTTTTGAAAAAAAAATTAAATTTGTTATATTCCATCTATATTCTAAATTTTGAATACTGGACTGGATTGTATTGATAGTCTTAGCACTTCCTCCTACAAACCTCCGGGAGGAAGGGTCGAAGCGAGGTAGAGACCTGGAGGCCGGAATCAATAGGCATAGAGGCACGGACGTAAATCTCGCCCCGGCACTTCCGACTTTGTAACAGGACGAATGGAATGAAATGATATAAAATAGGAGAGCGGAAAATTCGTTTTGAATGTAAATTTCCATCCGAAAATTCGCCTGAATGACTGGAGAAACTATGAAAAAAGCCAAGGTCAGAATGGCCGGTCCTCAATGGATTTGAATGCGGGCCCTCAATATTCTCAAGTGTAAAAGTCTGAGCCTATCATTCGGTTTTTGAGCAATGAGGGACTTATGCTGACCTTGAGTCATTTTGTTTGAGACTGAAACAGCAGGACATGGTTATGTTTGACATTGCAAGATCATACATCAACATTGTTGGTGAGCATACTTATTGCTGTTTTTAATAGTGTTTAACGCCCCTTTTAACTACTGAAACACTGCAGGCGGTGACACTAATGATACATGAAATGAAATGATATATTGGGAAAGGACTTTTTTTTTAAGTAAGGAAACGTTCCAGGCCTAAGTTTAGGGTACCTCCCCGGCATTTGCCATTTATGAGGACTGAGAAAAACCTGAAAAAAAAAAAAAAAAACTCAGTCAGAGAGAACGACCTGGCGGGATTCGAATCCCACACCTTCCGCTAACGACTTCGGCCACCCGTGGCGGTTCTTATTGCTGTGAACAGTATAAACAGATAGAAGGAAAAACAGTAGAACGAATGTAGATACATTTGTTTAAATCTGAATTTGGAAATGCTACAGAACACAGGCGGTTTACAACAGTGAGACAAATTAGCACTGGTAAATACTACGGTCTTACCACAGTGTCGAGATTAGACAAGATTAATTGAAACAATTCCAAAATCTTTGGGGGATATACATTTAAATATGCAAACACTGTTATCTCACTAACCTAATTATTTTTTTCTATTTGTATAAATTGAGGGGAGGAGAGGAAAAAGTCAAGAGGGTTTCGGTGGAGATAATATGATAAATGAACCCGCTTCGGAACACAAGAATAAACTTTGGAAGGAGGAGAAGGAAGATTAATGGTATAATTTAGATATCAAATTTGCTTAAATTAGTCAAGTTTTTATAACTCTTAAGGAGGTCAGTGTGCCCCCCCCCCCCCCCCTGCCAACACTGCAAACGTTTGCTAGTTCATCCGTCCCCTAGCCTGTAGCCATCTAACAGACACCCATCTTTTAACCTCGTGTTAACTTTATGCACTCGTTTGCTGCGTACATGTGCTAGCACAGTAGGCGTTCAATTTGATTTACACTGCTCAGTGTCATTTGTGTTTGATAAAGTGAACCTTTTTCGTTTTTCTTGGAGATTTCCAATTTCATTCAAATAATTTAGCCTGGTTTGTACATCAGGATATACAGGTAATGAAGCAGCGAATAAACAGGCAAAAGAAGGAACTAAGATTGACTTCATAAAACCAAAGCCTTTTAGCAGCATTAGCAATAAAATTGCTAGAACCGCAGTGTGTCAATGGAACAAGAAATGGCTTGAATTGAATTGGATTGCTAGAGAAGGAGGAGGATATTTCAGTACTAGCCATGCTCAAGAGCTGGGAACACCATTGGAAGCACCTTCAAGAGGAAGGAATGAATGAATAGCGTTTAACGCCCGTTTTTGCTACAGAGGCACCACAGGCGGTGAACAGTGATGATACACGAGATGAAAGGATATTTTGGGAAAGGATTTTTTTTTAAGGAAGGTATCGTTCCAGGCCTAAGTTTAGGGTACCTCCCCGGCATTTGCCATTTATGAGGACTGAGGAAAACCTGGAAAAAACCTCAATCAGGGAGGACGGTCCTGGCGGTATTCGAACCCAGACCTCCCGCTCACGAGTCCGAGACTTAACGACCTCGGCTACCCGTGGCGATCAAGAGGAAGGGATGAAGTGAAGGACATACCGGGCCGCTAGGCTCTACGTGGACATAAGTGGAAGTCCCTAATTTTTTTTCAGATATAACACTCTTAAGCCCCCTCACCAAATAGTTCGACCCTCAGAATGTCCGCTTTCCAAAGCGCAAGTCACCGTCACACTGCACCTGTCTGGCACTTTCGAGCTTGTAAGAGAACCAACGGAATAAAATTATATGAAATTGGAGTGCAGAAAATTCATAGACAGAAAACATCGATCCCAGCGTTTGCCTAAGCAACCAAGGGAAACCACGGAAGAAAAGCCAATGCAAAGCCCCAAGGGATGTGAATGCGCTCTCGAAGTCTGAATCACTCCTCTCGGTTTCTAAGTAGGGATAGAAAGTAAACCAGAAAAGCTGTTGAGTGATTGATTACTGAACGGAAACATCAACGCTTCCAAACTGTCTGTGTGAACAGTCTGACGAGATTGCAAAACACATCTTACTAGAGTGTGAAAGACTCGGGGTATCTCTATTAGGATACTTTCTAAGCTTGCGGAGAAGGTTATAGAGCTTACTAAAGCGCTGCATCTGAAACTACAAAATTAGGAATGTACAAAGACCCTTGTGGCTCAAGTGCCAAGGGTATTTACACACTCCAACACTAATCAATGAAGATCGTTGCATATTGCGACTGTAGTGACATTGGGGACTCTGAAGCCGGAGCTGGACTCCCCTAAGTGTCGTGAATGCACTATAAATGCCTAATACTGTGAGCGCGGGCGGATGGCAGATGGGACTTGTGGAGCCGTAGGTTTTCTTCGTCAATAAACGCGAGGACAACGCATTGCAAAACACTAATGTCTTCGATTAAAAATCTAACAAGAAAATATATTCATATCAGTATATCAGTATAGCTATTAATTTTCTATGCAGTTCAAGCAGAACTTAGTATTATGATGCAGGATGATACATTCAAAAGAGCACTTTTTAAACTGTTTAATGGAAGTCCTGAATTTGCTGCGATTTTCTAAATGTAATGTGCCAGTGGATTTCGGTATTAAACTGTCAATTATTCGTGTCCGATTTCTACTAGCTCCAACTTCTTAGGTAGCTCCATAGCTACATTAGACCTGGTGATTTTAGTCGTTAAGTAAACTTCTGGTTAGGAAAAGGCACAATTAGCGTACAACAATCTCCACCGTATTGAAAATATTTATGAATGAGTTCAATTTAATCAGTTTCTGGTTCCTTTACTTTTGTTACTGTGTTCTTTAAAAAACATAGAGATAGAAATTTACAGGTCTCTCATCTCAAAACTTCCAAATCTAAAAACTGTATATTTAAAATAAATTTAATTGTTAAAACATTTCAGTTTAGATTTTAGGGAGAAGATTAAAACTAATGCGTATTCCATTTTAGGTTTCACTCCTCGCCCCCATTCACCTCCTTATTAAAATAGGTTAAATTTGAAAGAGGATGCAATTTCAACCAGCTTTTTTGTTTTTTATTTTTGACTGACAATCTTAAATGTGTTTATGGTTGTTTGAAGTGGAAATAATCAAAATTTAATGAGCATTTAGTGTAATAGTAGTGTTTTGGTAATACGTTGTTTCAAAGCGCTATATACCCTATAAGAAAGTACGATTTTACGCTGTATTATTGTAATAATAATTGTAACATTACCAAAAAGTTATGTTTTATTCTTAAACTTAATTTATTTTTTAAACTGTCCAAATTGACAACAATCAAATAAGATTAAAATAAATTTTTAAGAAATGTTTGGTTTCACCCTTCACCCCCTTACTTTCAGCTACCCTCAATTTTGATATTTAATTATATAAAGGATTTAATTGCCACAACCTTTGCTTTTTATCGTTACCTAGCAAACTGGGGTGTTGTTATGTGGTTTAATTTGAAAAGAGTAAAACTAAAAATGTATTCAGCGTATAAATATTTATTTATTTTTATGATTTATTTATCATCACTTTTGACTGCATTTGTCTTATGGCGAAGTCTGTAGATTGTGGACTGAATACTACAGATGTAAGTTTATAGAGATAAATGATATGAATTATTGATAGCGCAAAAGAGCTCGGAGTCCTTGGCACTTTAAAGCTTTCTGGTATTTATCTTCTCAGGGCAAGGAAAAACTCTGAAATAAAACCTTACCCAGATAGCATGACCTGACCGGTTTTAGAACACTGGTCCTCCGATTAGTGGTCGCAAAAGCCACACTGGACCACGAAGGCGGTTGAGCTTTTACTGTAATGGTTGTATTTTGATATTTAATTATTTAAAAATAGCGCATATCATACAAAGAAGAAGAGAATTTAAGGGGATTAATCAGGAGCGAGGAATTATGCACTACTATGATTTTACTAAAAATAATAACTAACCCACATTTGCTCTATTCTGTTCAAATTCACAAAAATAATAGCAAACGATAGCAAACAAAAGATGAGCCTTATTTAAATTATAAGTACCATAAGGTAGATGTGCTTTTGAATTTTAAAGTGTGGTAACCAATGCTGACGAGTAAGACCTAAAATGTAATCATTTTAAATTTCCTCCTAAATATGTAAAATTTGTGTTTTTGTTAAAATTTAATATTTTTGAAATAGGTTACTATTTAGGTAGGCAAATTTTTAAGTAAAATTCTCTACTATGTCAGAATACTTGAAGTTATTGTATCAGTTAATTTTATATTTATTTTAATTCTTTTATCGAACAGCAGGCCTATTAAATTATGGTTAGAGGTTGATGCACATAAAAGCTCCAAAAATTCTAATTATTAATATTAATTTTATTGTATTTCATCTAATTCACGGTAATCTAGAAACGCCGTATAATTTTTCAAGTTATACTCGCACGTACTTTCATGGCATATTGGTTGCATTTTTCGGGGGTTTTAAAGATGGACAAAATTAGACGTTGTGCATATTTCCTTTCTTTAATTTTCTTTGTAACATTTTCCTTGCCAAATAAACTGAAAAGTAATATTCAGTTAACACGTAGTTATTAATAAATTTGCATTTCTCCCTCTACTTATATACCTACATTAAATATAATTTCTTTTAGTAACTCTGACCGGCTGAATTAGCTGTCATTTCATATTATTACAGCGCAATATAAGTTGCCTATTTCGAAAATTGTACGGCATTTCTGGGACACGTTTATTCCAGCTGGCCATAATAAACAATGGATTTTTCTAGATCATAAAATGTCATAATGGTTTCATTGAAACACAAATGATCTGGAGCACATTGAAAAGACATCGTGGAATATAAATGATGATCTGTGACATTAAATATATTAGTGTTTCTAGCCATTCTGAACCCCTGATCTGGAAAATAAAGAGTGCGATTTTTCTGTCATCATTAACTGCATGTGTAGTTTCAGTTTTGAATAAGAATCACTTTTAGTTGCTTAATATCAATCGTTAGAAGTATTCACGTTAATTAAACAAAAATCATGTTTAAAAGTAATATTAACGAATAGTAGTTAAATATTTAAATGATTAATAACAGCATATAATACAGTTGAGATATAACGGCGTAGATAAGGTAAATCTGGAGGGTAGAACGCGGCGATGCTCTGGTAAATCTAACTAGTGTACTGGAGAAGACAATAGGACGGTTTTTTAGCACTGCAGTTAACAAGGCTCTTCCCCAAATGGTAAGTTTATTGCGGCATTAACAAACTTTAGCCGCATTTGGTCGCTCCAAACCGATGCTTTGCGGAGTTCTTGTAAAATGTCATGGCGACAGCAAACAGCGCTGTTGACTCTCTCATGAAGTGCGGTATTCCGGTTGGCTAGAGGCGCTGAACTGAACACGAGTGGGTGCTGAGGTGCAAATGTAAGATCAAGTTTCCAGGAAGTTACTCTCTGACTGACTGGAGGCACAAATTTCCTTCCAAACTATTAATTAATATGATTATGTGAGAGACGTGCAAGGCCCTAGTATACGCAGATTGCATTACTGAAGTGTGTTCCGCACCGCCACATAGGTGACTGACTTGCGGTTGCTGTACATTTGTATATATGTATCTATCCACCCATTCTCTCTATCGTGTCTATATACATACATACATGTATATACACGTACGCGGTGTCTTTGAATCGCCGTACATTTTATCCATTTATACCATCATGTACTTTCATAGCACGCATGTCATATCGGTTGCATCTTACAGGGGTTTTAGGGTTGGTCAAAATTAGACATTATGTACGTTTCTTTCCTTTGCTCTTCCTTAATATACCCATTTCCAAATAAACTATAAAATTAATGCTTAATCGATGCAAAATTATTAATTTACACGTGTACCTATATGAAATACAATTTATTTTACATGTTAGTTATTCTGAACTGTTGAATTTAGTATTATTTCCCGTGTAAAGTATTTACTCAGTCAGTTAGTAAAACAAAGGGAACACTTTTCGAAGCAAATGTATGTACAAAGTATCTGTAGCACATTCTCAGTAGTTAGGTATAGTTGTTGCTTTTACCAAAACCTCACGGATTGATTTGGGTTGATTATTTTGGCAAGTTTTACGGCGATTCTGGGACACCTTGTGTGTACAGTGATATAAACGAAAAAAATCAGCAAGTGTATAAAAGCACAAAGAACTAGAACGTTCTGCGTTAAAAGAGAAGGTAAATAACATACAATAAAACACAGAACACGGTATTTTGAGCATAAGAATCCACCAGCACCCACTAGTGCTTAATTGTATGTTATTTATTTACCCATGTGATTTATTCTCTTTTAACACAGAACGTCGTAGATCACTAAGTTTATGTATTATTCTCTAATTAATATCTTATATTATCTAATATAAATACCTATCCACCTACCCACCTATCTATCGTCGATATGCTGGTCTAGTGGTAAGTATACTTGCCCGTAGACCGAAGGTCGCGGGTTCAAATCTGCCAGAGTTGATGCATGTCGTAGATTTACGGCACCTAAAAGAACCTCAAGCCTGAAAGAAGACTTCTCTGAACAAAATTTATCAGTCGTTCATACCCTGAATGAACGAAGCGTTAATGACAAAAGATTTTAAAGAGCGTACTTAAATAAAATAAACTTTTTAATTGAATAAATGTAATATAATAATATTTAAGGATCTCTTTACACTAAAATTGAGATATGTCGTAAATGTTCTGATTTCAAATCCGAATCCTAAAAGGTTCTCGAATCTTCCAAATTCTAAGAGGACACCTCTAGATTAGATAGGGTTATTCAAATACTGGGTGAGCAATGCTTGACGCAACCGCGGGACAGGCTGGCAGCGCTAAGTCGCTATGTCGGAGGAGGCGGGGAGTATATTTTTCCTCCGCTTCGCGAGGCCTCAGTGTGAGTTGAAATCTTGCGCAATTAGCACGTGTTTGTTAGTCGACGCAATGCAGTGTGAAAGTGTATCAAGTGAAATGGGGCAATACAAGTATTCTATTCCCAAAGAGTATTCATGTATGATTCATACGTGCGTACGGAATCAGCGCGTGCTCTAAGGAGATTATTTCAAGAATAATTTCCTAATGTTAACGCTTCTAATAGAATTAGAGTCATCGAGTAGTGAAACAAAAAAAAAACAAAAAAAACAAAAAATTGTGATACGGGAAGTGTTCTATATTTATTGCGGTCTTCCTGTCACCCGCACCGCCGACACTGCAGCCAGCCTCGCCGGCTGGCCGTTTGCCGCGAAACCGGTTGCGTAAAGGATCGTTCACCCCGTATATGGCTGTCGGAAGTATAGCATTGATTTCCCAGATGCCATTAAATTAACATACACTATCAAATATGAAAATAGTATCCCATTCCCTTTACGCTCCTTCTCTGCTCTTCTTTATATTGAAGTCTTCGTAATCATAGAATGGCACAAAAACAAATGACTCACGCAATATAAAATGTGCATGCAATAGAGTTGTTCTGGTGGTGGTACATGTGATTAAAATTATTCTGCCCCTTGTACTCGAAGAGAGTTTGCTAATGTAGTGCCCCCTTCAAAAAGTGTTATATAAAACCTAGCGAATATCTTTTAAACCACAGTTATAGTTGAACATAGCATATTCCCGAAGGCGAACGGTTTTAACGGGGAAAATTGTATGAAATCGAAGAAAATCCAGAGCGTTCGCCATAAAATAATTACATTAAACACAAGCATTTCTCCATATTCTTCAAGAAATGCAACAAAGCTACTAAATTTAAAACAATGTGTTTGTGACTGCTGTATGCTCTCAGAGTGCTGAAATTGATCCGCAGTTCCTTTTATTCGCAGGTGGATCGTGGTTTTATCTGAATGGGGGTACAAAATTCTCCATGTTGGTCTTTATGAAATAAATAGAATTTCATTTGATGATCTTAGACAAATGAATGCCAATATATTTTTGCAATATTTTTCTTGAACAGTTTTTACTATTGAGACATCATTGTTGATATATGAAATGAAACGAAACTTAGAAAAACCTGCAAAAAACCTCAGTCAAGGAGAAGAGTCCTAGCGGAAATCGAAGGAGGACACTTTCAACATCTACTCTAATGTAACATTCGTAACGCATTTATTTCCGACGTTACAAGGAGCATTTTATATAAGCCACACCGCGTTCTACGGTGTGCTTATATAATATAATCTTCAGAAATGAATCTAGCCTTATTAAAAATGCAAGCTGAAACTATCAATTGCGCGTAATTATAAAAAAGTATCAATTTGTATAGATTAAAATTTTTATACATTGTGGAAAACGTTTGGAATAAAATTTGTATTGTTAGGGAAGCAGGAAACATTTCAGTTACTTCAACCGTACTCAAGGGCTGGCCGTGGGGGGAAGGGAGGAAGGGATGACGTTGAGGGAGACACCGGGCTGCTAGGATCCAGGGGTGGCGAAGCGCAGACATAAATGACGTCCTTAATATTTCTACATAGAACACTCCAACACCTCCAAGGTGTTGGAGCCCCCCAGAAGGTTCGCTACCTTTCCAAAGCGCAAGCTACTGTCACACCGCACGTAGCCACTTTCAATCCTATAACAGAATCAGTGGAGAGCGGAATATTCATAGAGGGTAAATATTCATTCATTATTCTCCTATGTTGATGATTATTGCTTAAAAGGCGCAAAACTGCTAAGGTCATTAGCGCCCATTATTCACCTAAGTGACAAGGGAGAACCTAAGGCCATCTACACCTCCCAAACGCGAGTCTCAAACGTTACCGCCTAGGCCGCTCAGCTCGGCGTGGAAAATATTAATTCATTGGTTTTAAGCTAGTGTTTTAGCTATTTGTTAAAATGTACCCATCACTCCTAGGGTATAGAAGTCGGTCCTGGTTAGTGGTAACTATACTTGCCTTCTAAACCCAAGATCGCGGGTTGGAACCCAGCCAGGATCTATGGATTTTTTTCAGGGCGTAAAAATCGAAGTATGGCTTCCTTTGGAAGGGCAGTAAAGCCGTGGGTCCCGTGTCGTACATTTACGGCACGAAAAAGAACCTCAAGCCTGAAAGAAGAGGCCTCTAAGAAAAAAATTGTCGGTCGTTTCACGCCCTGAGTGCAATGGGACGTTGATGACCTGAAATGTTAAAAGAGCGCCAGTAAATCAACTATAGGAGATAGAACAGTGTTAACGAAACTTTCACTGAAACGTTTGTCAGTCAGCGAGTGAAGTGCTGGCTGCGTATTTGCAGGGGTAACAGGGAAGGAAAGCTACGTCTTTTGAAAATCTGAACGTATGCGTAGGGAAAGGCGTTCATCGATATTCCGCAGGACGCCCGGCATTATCCGGTGTATAAAGAGCGAATATTCGGTTTGTTTGGACAAATCCAGCGACAAGACAATCTCGCTGCAGTCCCGTCATGTCTGTACTTTCCCCCATGGTGCACACCGGAGGGAGGATGCCCCCTCCACATTTACTGTCACTCGGGAGGCAGGCGTTAGCGGGATTCCGCAATAAAGGAAGTTATTCACCACCTCGGAATAATCCTGGGACGCGATTGAACTCTATTAACTTTATCTCCCAGGCCTGCCAGCCTCTTCCTCTTATTCCTCCTCTGCTATTCGTCTTCTCATTCTTTTCTTTCGGCTCTTCGTCTTCTTCATTACTCCTCTAAGCCACCTTCTATCTTTAAATTAACTCCTTCCGTTCTGACTTGTAGTATGAAATGGCATTAAATGTAATATGTAAGCTGTCACCTAGCACACAAACGTGTTCTATTTAAAATACCTAACAAGCGGCTCGAAATATTGCACCATTTGTGCGACCGTAGTTCTGTCTGTCCAGTTCTTGTTATTTTAGCTATACACACAGAGCTAGTTAAAAGTTCTCTCCACCTAAATAACATCTGAAGCATGAAATTCGGTCTGCAAGGATAGCCATATAGCCGGAACTGTAAAATGATATAATTGATGTTTTTCCCTCGTTAAATTGGAAGCCTAATTTAAAATGAAACGTCCAATATATGTTGATATATTTTGAATAATAATCATTGAGAGTTTTTAAAAAAGTACACATACTAAATAATTCCGTGGAATTTATAGTCATTACGCCAAGAAAACAAAACATACGTTACGTAATAAATAAACGCCTTTTCGCTATTAAGGGCACTGGGAATGGATTTTTGGCCAATAATCAAACGGTCAAAATATCAAAAATCTTTTTTTTTTCCCTGCAAATAGTTCCTTAAACCTTTGGGCATCCAAAAAGAGCCAGGATTTGCATGTAACCTCCCTCCCCTTTTTGAACTCTGCAGTCATTTAAACAGATCTTCGCGTCATTTTAAATCACATCTTTTTCCTGCACACTTTTTATAAACTATCGTTGTGCTCAAAGCTTCATTTTCACACATTTAAAATGTCCCTCAAGTCACAATACCGCCATGGGTGGTCGAGGTCGTTAAGGCGTGGACTCGTGAGCGGGTGGTCTGGGGTTTGAATCCCTCCAGGACCATCCTCCCTGACTGAGGTGTTTTCCAGGTTTTCCTCAGTCCTCATAAATGGCAAATGCCGGGGAAGTACTCTAAACTTGGACCTGGATCATTTCCTTCCTTAAAATCTCCTTTCTCTATATTTCATTTCGTGTAACATGAGTGCCCACCGCCTGTGGTGCCTCAGTAGTAAAAACGGGCGTTAAACATCATTTAAAAAAAAGTTACAGTTTTTTTTAAATGCATTTAAAATTTACTCGAATGTGTAGCAGTATACTATGTGACATTTTATGAGGAAAAAAAAAAACACCAATGATAATTTCAAAAAATATTTCCTATGAAAAATGTATTAATTTTAAAGTTGAAACTTTGTTATATATTATAAAACTATAACAGCTCACTCGTTGAATT
Source organism: Metallyticus violacea (assembly GCA_030762175.1). Lineage (NCBI taxonomy): Eukaryota > Metazoa > Arthropoda > Insecta > Mantodea > Metallyticidae > Metallyticus > Metallyticus violacea. Next base: position 61,607,667 of record CM060841.1, on the reverse strand, counting down.
TATTTAAAATATTTTCTATACACTCTTTGTACGGGCTTCAAAGCTGCAATTGCAAAAATGCCAACCAATTTTCTCAACTCATGAGCCGAGTGGAACTTCTTGATTATGTTTCATATTTACGTAATAAAAGTTATGAAATAGTTTATGGTTCGTAAAGTATTAATCCAATTTGATTGAAAATTTGTGTACATATTAACTTAACAGCAGTTTTTTTTTTTTTTTTTTTGAGTAGTGTTTAACGCCCGTTTTTACTACTGAGGCACCACAGGCGGTTTTAACAGCAGTGCAAACACAGTAAAAGTTTCAGAAAAATCCGAGCTTTAAAAATTTACTCTCAGTGTCCCTTAGAAAATAAACAAATTTTACTAACCAGGTGATTGTCACCATAGGAACCGTCCTAATGAAGAATGTAAAGTTATGGAACCTATTCTAATATCAAACTCACCTTCTTTTGAATGTATCTAAAAAGTCCAAATTTTGCCCACACCAGCTTGACAGTGTATCAGTCCATCAAGAAATCTTTTAAGAAATATTTTGCACCGCTTCTATTATTCGATCCTCCAAATCTTTAAATTATTGGGTCTTTGGTATACTGTCGACTTCAAATGGCTCTACAAAAACAAGCCCAAATCTGGGAATCTTGCCGGCCAATCAATGGGACCTCTCCTACAAATGCATTGTTTTCGAAAAAAGATTCGTTAGAGTACTGGAGTCAGTATTGGGCTGGAGCTTCAACTTTTTGAAAAAAATATTTCATATTTGGGTTGCGCTTAATTGCCTGATTGGAAACAAATTTTGATAGTTGGTACTATGTGATTTTGAAGCTTAATTTTGTACTAACGGGGCATCCAGATTTAACCCCGCATAAAAATTAACTCAGATCCATATTTAGTCCCGTACAATTAATAAAGTTATCATAGTGTACTCCCGTAGGTTAAAATATATTTCATGATGTATTTATATAGAATGATGTAGACTGTTCAAGAAACAGAAATCTCTGCTGTAAGTATAAAACTTTCATGTAACAGAAAAAAGCGACTTCCTGGTGCCATGTGCAAGGCCAGTCATTCAATAGTAAGGAACCTTTCTTTTCATCTCTGTGAAAAAGTCCTTGGAGGAAAACTGTGGTGAATAACTTTCACCTTGGGGACTATCCCTTAAAAAGAGAAATCTTAGCTACTGTACAACGTCTCTAACTTAATAAACAATGAAATGAACCTAACTAAGCAGTTATCAGTTTTAAAACGTTTCTTCTAGAAACTTCCAGAGAAAAAACGCGTAGGAAAACTATTAAATGCATTTTTGGAGAGTGTTCGCTTGGGGAAATAAGACAGGACAGTTCGCTTGAGGAATCTAAAAAACACATTTCGGTTTAGAAAACGAGAGCAAGCAGTTCGCTTCGGGAAACGAGAAAAGTAAATGGGGAAATGCAATAGTGAAACTCAGTTCAGCTTAGGAGATATGAAAGGTATATCTCATTTGTAAAAGACGGAATAAGCATAATTTTGTTTAGATAATGCAATCATGAGAAACTGTAGTTAAAAAACGTCTCGTAAGTAATACTTTTTTCATAATTTCACAGCTGCTTGCAAATGGTACAGAAGTGTCGGGAAAGGAAATTGACAAATAAAATTCGCAGTGAAATGTGAACATTATTGTTATTTTATGAAGCCTTAATCCGTATCTTCTCCCCCCTCCCCCGCCTGGAAACCTTAAAACAATCACAGCTAACCTGAGAAGAACATTTCTTCCATAGCAGTAGGAGAAATTGTTCTATGCAGACATCGAAGCAGTGGCAATTTACATTCTCCATCGCCAGTCAACATCACATTTACTCCAAACTAAATCAAAATTATTATTCCAATCCAATTAATAAACAATTATTTTTTATTGCTGCAGCAAATTGGCACTTCAACGTGGGGCTTAATTAATCATCCCTCCTCGATCAAAGATCCATATTCATTACTACCGCAATTTGCATTATTTATTATTAATTTTTTATTTGTTTTATTTACGGACGCTCTTTAACATCTCAGGTCACCGCGTCCCATTCAAATCAGGGCGGGAAACGTCCGAAAAAATTTGCTCAGAGGCCTCTTCTTTCAGACTTGAGGTTCTTTTTCGTGCCGTAAATGTACGACACGGGATTCACGGCTTTACTTCCCTTCCGAAAGAAGCCATATTTAGGATGTTTACGCCCGAAAAATCCATCGATCCTGGCCGGGCAATTTGCATCAAATATCTCTCTAAAGATGATACGATCTGTAATATTTTTAAGATTGCTGCTTTGATTCCCCTCCATCCATTGTGGATTTACATCTATCGGTTGACAGGTGGAATTCCTGCAGAATCTAAGAAAGTGGGATCGTCGTATGAAAGTTTCTGCAAAAGTTTAATTTTATAAGGGTGTTTCATGGACCTTTAAGGATTTTCATCACGAAGAATGATATCGATGAACGAACGAACTGATGTTGATACCTATTTTATGATTTCAGTTTGAATGAATTTCCTTACGATCGTTGTCATTGTTCTATGCGAGATTGGATTATATTCTAGGAACATGTCATTAAATAAATTAGTGAACTCATATGAGTTCGTTTATCCATAGCTCTTTCGCTCACCATTGGATATCAGAAATATTTAATACTCTATGTATATTTAACTACTTGAAAAGCATTTTCTTCTTTCCATGAACATAGACAAAGGACAAACAGGTAAACAGAAGAAGATTTTTATTTTACAGCAGGCATTTTTTAGCGAATTCAGAAAGTAAGCTATGACGGTCTGTTCATAGAAAGAGTTTTTAATGATATATCCAAATCTACATAGATCGTATCTACCAGGCACCTTTCTGGCGGTCGCAATTGTAGTTTTTTTATCAACGAAACTCCACATATAGCCACCAATTAACAAACAAACGATTCGTCCAGTTCGTTAACCAGCAAAATTGGGCCATTGAGAGTGGGGATTAAGCAAAAGGAAAATTTTAAAGAAATAAATTTTTGTATTTTCTCAACGAAACTAAGTAAATTTCTTTAAAATAAATTGATAAAAGTATTTTTCGAAAATCATTGCAATCGGATCAATAGGAGTGGGGATATACATGAAAAACAAATGGGGCTTAAAGCGAAATTATAAAATCCCTCTAGCAGCCGCAATTTTTAAAAAATTAAAGTAACTCATTATATGCATAAAATAGTTGCCGAAATCAGTGAAATCGCACTATTAGGGGGGGGGGGTTTGCCTGCACCCCAAAATTTAAAAATCGCTCTAGCGGCATTAATATTTGCTTTTTCGCAACGAAGCTATATATATATATATATATATATATATACATATACATATAACATTGAAATAATATAACAAAAATCGTTTCTGAAAATAAGGGAAATCGGACTATTAGGGATAGGGGTTTATCTGAAAGACCAAATTTAAAACTCGCTCTAGTAGAATCACTATTTGTGTCTTTACAACAAAATTCGGTATATACCATTTAAATAAAAAACGAAAAATAGTTTCCGAAAGTTAGCGAAATTGGATATTAGGAGTGTGAAAATACTTGAAAACGCAATTTAAAAATCTTTCTTGCGTTTAATTTTATCTACCGATATTGTTTTAAAATAAAAGAACAAATTATTGAACATATAAACTGTATTTATAACGAGCATATGTTTTGTATTTAACAAAAGTGTCGTCATGAAGATAGCAAATGTGAAATATTAATCTAATATGTGTTTGAGAATTATATTTGTATCTAAGATGCTCTATAATAACCTTAAGAAAACATTTGCATTACATGTTTTTACTACAATAATATTTAAATTAAATTTCAAGCCATTAAAAATCGAAGTAACTTTCGATTGTTTTCGTTTGTTTTGTACTTTGAAATTGTTTTTAAATAGTTTTGTTTTTATTTTATTGAAACATGAACATATTCTTACATGCACAAGGTAATTCGAAACTTTCTGTTATTTCTCTTTATTTTAGTAAATGTAAAGATGATACCAAGGGCTCAGTTCATAAATATGGTTACATAAAAATAACTTTGTCTCTCAATGTTCATATATTTCATTTAATTAATAATAATAATAATAATAATAATACACTATTAATTTTTGTCTAAACATATGATATATCTTTGTTTATACTTATAGGTTGCAAGAACTCTAATTTTGTTCCCCTAATACCACACAGAAATGCCATAACTTATTTCATTTCATTAATTAATAAGGCCCAATTTGGATTTTTATATTCACTTTTAAAAAAGGTATTCAACTCAGTGAGGAATTCGCTTAGTTTAGGCCACTCCTGCTTGAAGGACTTTCTTCTTTTCTTGATGTAGCGGCTATAATTTGTGTGAGTACGTTAATAAAAGCTCTAAATAAACATAATGTGAAAATATACAAATACATATAAATAAATATTATAATTAATATTATAATTTATTATACATAAATATGCACTTCCGGTTGAAACGGAGTTTTCAGTATATGGTCATCCCCGCATACCACGTTTCGTGTCTCTGAACCACGTGCTTAAAATTTAGATGGTGTGGCATGGGACAAACCCTGAAATACATGCCGTGTCCCTGAATCGCCGTACATTTGTTCAACTTATACCATCATGTACTTTCATAGCACGCATGTCATATTGGTTGCATCTTGCAGGGGTTTTAGGAATGGATGTCATGTATGTTTCTTTCTGTGTTGTGTTTTCTCTAATACAGTGCGGTCCATTTCAAAGCTGTCGGCGTTCTAGCGAGCCGTACGTGCACGTTTACTGGGGAGATGCTCCTATTAATGCTGATGTACTATTCTTGTACTATTCGGCGTGAAGGCATTATAGAACTTCTCTGCATTATTGCCTGAACATCTGCAAAATTGTCTTCTTTTGATCTTTATCAGGCCTCCTCTCACCCCACTTGCTGAACAGTTCGGTTACGCACGATTTTTAAGGGACAGTAACTCCAGGAAAACTACATCGAAATTTACGTGCACATCTGTCCTAAGATTGTCTCTTTAAGAGATAACTTTCAACAATGAATATTCGTTGTACCGCACCAAGGACACAGAGCGGCCGGTGCGGCGTGCGTGGTGATTGATTTTTCTTCCCCTGAGGGAGCGGTCAATTCTCCCCAGTGACCCACGCTATGCGGTCCGCTAAATCTGGCAGCTTTAAATGGACCGCACGGTATTTCCAATATCGGATAAATTGCAGAGCTAATATTAAATAGATGCACAGTTATTAATGTATGTTTATATTTTTCTTTGCTCTTATACCTATAATAAATATAATTTCAATTTTACGTTAGTGCTTCTGAACTGCTAACATTAGTTCATGTGAGTAAAGTATTTATGCCGGAATAACCAAACAAAGGGGACAATTTTAAAATTAAAATATATATGAAGCATCTGTAACAAGCTCTCAGTAGTAATTTATTGGCGGTTGTTTAAATCAGCTGGTATCTGTAGCAACCATTACGGCGTAATTTGGGTTACCTATTCCGGAAAATTATACGGCGATCCAGAGACACCGTGCATGTGTATAAATATATTATAATTTATATGTAATTTTTCGAAAGTTATTACACAGCTATATTGTTTTGGAGTTTTGGCAAGTACGCACAGAAGCAACACGAATATGCGTGTCAATGAGATGCTGTACAAAGATAAGGTTTTAATATAAATAAGTGCATTATCCGTGGATCGCAAAATTGTACAGTACGCAGCAACAAAGTGCCTTGCGCAAGCTACTCCGTCAAATTAAACCGTAACAAAAGAAGTCATCGCCTCTTGTGATGAAACTAATTATGCATAGTATGGCCACACCCTCTTAGGAATTGCCCTGGTAAACAGGATGTAGCCTTAAGGTAAATTAGAAAGTTCGGTGGTCGAATGGATGCACTTAAATATTTCACAAGGCAAAGATGAACTATCAGGACTTAAGTCTCCAATGGGACATTGATAGTTTCCTTCCATCAAGTGTAAGTTTAGCACAGTAGTGAAAAATTAGAGGGAGTAAGTTTTCTTAAGAAACCAGCTGGGCAACAGTATACGCATTTTCAAGTATCGCAACACTGATAGCTTTTGTATTTGCTAAATTATTTACCAGAAATGCATTATTTAAAACATATTGCAAGTAAATTTTGACCGAAGAATCATCTCGGTACTTCAGCCTTGCTTAAGAGAAGTCCGTTTGTGCCTACGCCCCCAACGAGGGCACCTCTGAGAGTAAAAATGATGTGAGGGAGACACCAGAAGGTCAGGCAGGACCCACGAGTGGTGAGACAAGGACATAGACGGGATGTAAAACAATACTTACAGATAGAGCATCCAAGGGAAACTGTTTGTACATCAGACGCCGGGACAGAACTCTTTCCAAAGCGCGAAATACAATCACACCGCACGCAGCACCAGCCCACCTATTCTGGCAATTTTCGCCGTGCAACAGAACCATTGAAATTAAATGATATGAAATAAAAGAATGGAATATTCGAGGTAAAGGAAGGTACAGCCCAGTATTTGCGGCCAAGGTCAGGATTGCCCGTCTCAAGGGATTTTAATTCGGGATCTCTCGAGTACATGTCCCAATCGTTCGGCTTGAGCTACCCTACTGCGTTTCCTAAACTTTAAATTTCTGTCAGTCTTTTATTTTAAATAATGCGAGTACATATCAACATTATATATATATATATATATATATATATATATATATATATATATATATATATAAATTCTACTACCTCTGTTGCCAAAAATTACTTTACTGTACTGAATTTCATATTCCTTTTTTATGTTATTACCTCTTCAATATTAAGACATATCTTTGGAAAAAGAAATGTTACGCTGAAGACAACAAGGCGGGAAGAGAATTGTTTGGAAAAAAAAAAACACTCATGAATGTATAAGGCATTGAGCTGTTTATTCATAAATTAGAAATTGTTTTTCATTGTGGTTTAAGGCGAAAAAAGTACATATTAATTTATTTCTTTCGCCTTAATCAAGCCCGGAATCCTCGTTCGTGCGGAAGCCATGAGGCCAAATGACTATGAAGTAATTTTATAGATGTAAGATCTCTGTATACTGTACCGTGACGTCGCGTTAAGCAATCCGCCTTTGTCCTCTTCATTCACCTCCCCCTCCCCTCCTCCTGTTATGCCCAATTTTCTGGAACTATCTTGAAAAGGATGTTGATCGCTGATTGGTTAATAAATGTTGCCTCATCTTTTCTTTCCTAGTGCGTTGTTTACTTTTGCTGGTAACGGGGAGGTGATCGTTTGCTCAGTTTGGGAAAACATCGTTTTTGGCCTCTGGTTTAGAAACCGGGCGAACCACCGTCCTAGCACCCTTGTCATTAAATGTTGCTCTTTCGATATTCAGCGGTCAACATGATTGCTTATTGTGCCAGTGACCCAGGTATTTGTTAAATTGGCTGTTGAAGAATTCATTGTTAATTTGAGATGAAATCCATTAGGTAAAATTAGAGAGCTCTTCAAATAGACGATGTATCCCATTAAGCTGGAAGTCTATTCTATGACCTTCAATTCAGAAATTACAAATATATTTTACTCAAATATGCAAACACAATGCATGAAAGACAACCAAATATCAGAACGAATAGCACAAGATGAAAAGAAATGTTTACTGTTTATAATTTGTCTTCTTTTTTCGTAAAAATGAAAAGAATAAAGGAAGAAAAAGTTGAAAATAAAGTTCTGAAAGTATGTTATCAACATTTTATAAACATTTTTAAAATACTGACTGACATTGTTGAAATGTACTGCCCCTTCACTGTTGTCCCAGAGACAGATGGTTTGGACAGTGCCATGAAGTGAGATGTAAGGTCTTAATACCAATAGTGTAGTGTCGGAACACGTCCGTCTTAATGAATATTGGCTGCGTGGGACCCACCCCAAGTGACTCATGTATAGCTCTCTCGCTCTCTCTGTCGCATTAAGAAATTGGCAGGAACTATATAGAGGGTTGGTGGAGGGGGGGGGGGAGAAGAAGCCGTTCATGAGGCCGAGGAAATTTGCCCACAGCAGTTTCAGCTTTCCCGTTCCAAGCCCAGGTAATTCTAAAATGAAGGATCTGTTAGGAAGCTACATATTTATCTTTGTCAGTACCTAATAACTTTTTTTCGGAGATAGATAACCCGGATGCTGCAAGTTTTATTCTTGTTATTTGTGGTTCTGCTAAGAAAAGAATGCAAATTTTATTTTTTATATGCAGGTGTTATACTACAAGGTCACATGATCACGTGCTCTCCCAATTGCAAATAAAAATACATTAGTTAATAGTTTCCTAGTTCTGTTTTGAAAAGCGCCCTCTTTTCTTAAATATGACTGTGTTCACCGCCCTTTTGCGGATTATCTGTACTTGCTTTCAGGTCCTAAACGGTGGGACGTGGTCTAGTGTGCCTTTATGAGCTCAATCGTCACAATGAATTTTTGAATATACGAGGGTAGATCCATAAGTTTCCGGCCTTGCCGATAAGGAGTATCGCCTTTACAAAATCATTATCTGGTGTCATACTTTATCTACTAAGTAAACACTTACAACTGTAACTTCTGCTCAGGTATCTTCAGTGTTCAGATATAGTTACATAAAGAAGGCTATGTGTAGAAGATTGTGACACGTTCAAAATTGAGTATCGAGCTGTTATTAAGTTCTTCACAGAGAAGGACTTACTCCAAATGAAATTAAACAGCATTTGGATGGTCTGTATGGGAAAGCATACCCCTCATATTCTACCGTAAAAGAATGGGCCAAACTTTTTCGAATGGACCGAGAAAGCATTGAAGACGAAGAGCCTGCAGGTCGGCCCTTGAAGGTGCTCACTCCTGAAATCATCTCTCTTGTGGAAGGAAAAAATATGGAAGATTGGCGGCTCAGTTACAGAAGTAGCAGCATGGCTGGGTCTTTGTAAAATAACAGTCCTTCGAATTATTCATGAATATTTAAACATAAATAAGGTTAATGCAAGATGCGTGCTTAGACTTCATTCCTCAGTCCAAAAGCAGCAACGAGTCATCTGTTGTCAGGAATCTTTGGAGCTCTGCCGTGGCAACGAGAGAAGTTCTGCAAACCATTGTTACGGGAGATGAAACTATGGTGCTCTATATGGTCCCTTGTCCAAAAGAGAATCAATAGACAAGGGATAAACCTGGCCAAGCACCGCCTCTATAGGTCAAGGTCACTCAGTCAACCAAGAAGATCATGACCACAATCTTTTGGGACTGTGAAGGAACATTCTTCATTGACCTCAAGGAGAGGACATTGTACATTGTACAATGTATATTGAAAATAATATGGCTTACCCCTGCAAGGCTACTATATCTTAACCTAACCATTTTTTTTTATTCGTTTTATTTAAGGACGCTCTTTAACATGTCAGTTCATCAGCGTCCCATTCAATTCCGGGCGTGAAACGGCCAACAAATTTTGCTCAGAGGCCTCTTCTAAACTAACCAACTCGGAGTGTTAGAGGGAATAGTAAAGACGTGCGGAGTTCGCTGCTAATTTGTCGTTATTTTGTTTCTGAATTCATTGTGATGATTAATATTGCAATTTTTTTTTTTAATATTGATCGCTTAAAGTCGTGTGTACTTTTTTTATATAAGAAAACAATTTAAATGCTTAGGATATTTTTAAAATAAAGTATTATTTGACAAAGAAACCATATTTGCTAAAGGACTTAACGCTTTTTACTCGTAGCTTTGTTTTTACAATGTTCAGATTGTAAAAGGAGATTTGTTGGTTCTAGCGGAGGATGCCGCCGGAAACTCCAAGGTAATAATATTCGGTGTTATGGCGAATCGGAGATATTTATCTAGATGAGCGGCACGTAAAAGAGTTTCCTTGTGCCGCTGTTGCTGTTTAAGTATTTGTAATCAGAACCTGCCGCGCTGTAGTGATTGTAATGCAAGCCAATAATACAAGCTGAGATCAGCAATTCACAAACAAATACCGCATGCGAAACGTAACTACTAAAGTGCCCTATTTACTCAAAGGAAGGAATATTGTTGTCTATAGAGCATTTCCTTTATAAAAAGAAATTCCTTGCAAACATTCTTTGCACCAAGTGCGTTACAAGAAACAATTGTTTACTTTTTTTAATTGCGCCATGCAGCACTAAACAACTGTAACATAAAACTACAAAAATAAGAACATAATTTTTAAAAAGCAGAAATTCTCAGACCGGTACAAAATCAGCAGCAAAGTATTAAAAAGGCAAAAATAAAATATTCCTATAACGTTTGATAGTTCACGAATATGGTTCCTTGTATTTAGAATCTTTTTCATAGTCACCAATAAAAAAGGAATTTTAATATAAATAGCAATCTATTGTTAAGTAAAATCCGAAAGAAAGCATTTAACTATAGCAAGTGTCGGGAATTTTTGGGTAGCGATGTGCGAAGGAATAATTATTGAACCTGCGCAGTAATCATTTTCGCCAAGCAGAGGGGAAGTCGCCATATTTTTGCGTTTGAAATACGATATGTATTGTGTTGCTAAAACAAAATGTGCGTCCAGGCATATGTTTAAAATTAGAGGAGCTGTGACGTAGTAGAGATGGCAGTTACAGAGCCTCGGGTGGCAAGATAATCGGTCAGTGTTTTCCAAACTGTGCTTCACGAATCCCCCTGGAGTTCCTAAAATCTTGCAACACGTTCGCCAAAATATTTCTCTAATGGCGGATTTTGACTGCTTTTTTTATTATACAATATACACCTAGGATGTGAACTCTAGGCACCGTGTATTAGTTAATTTGTTTTTAGTTCTTTTAAATGAGGCATGTGTTTAGTGAAAGGCAGTTAGTTGCCTTAGTCTGCTATTAAAGGAAGACTTGTGTATACGAAGATGCGTGCCAGGCGCCGGAAGCAAGGAACAGATGAACGGATACAAAAACTGTAAGGAATTTTGAAGGCTAAGAGAGAAATTTTGAATATTTAAATTACCCCGTAACTGTGTAACTTAAGTGCGCATGGAAATCTGACACTACATAAAGTGTAATAATATGAAAAAATTAATTCTTAATGTTGATTTAGATTGAGTTAAAGGTGACTTAAAGTAGATAATTGTGTGTCTGCATTATTAATTTACCTATTTAATTTTGTTTTTAATGTTTTTAATGACTATTTCACTTATATGACGTCATTTTAAAAGCGACCAATGAAACGAAACAAAATTTTGAATTTTGACCAATCAGAGCCGGATATCGCGTGAAATTATCAAAAAAAAAAAAAATATCAAACCTGTTTTATCACTCGACGTGCATCTGTCTTGTGGTCAGTTAGCCAACTCTATTCCCCCACTATAATTCCTGATCACGTATCACTGACCACTTTTTTGTTTTTTCAGTAATTGCAAATTTAACTCACTTTGTGAATATTCACTTAAGCAATTGTTTTTGTGTATTCAGCCAAACAGTCTGAAATCATTTTGTAAGTTATATAGCCATATCTGCCTAAACAACCATAAATCTTAATAAACACGTTATTCAAAATGGTAAAATGTTTTCTCTGTTTTGTTTTTCTCAGTAGGTATTAGTAAATCGAACGGTAGCGACTATAATGATCTATTTTTGTCTATTTCATTCCCACGACTTCTGAATAGGTAGGTATTCGTAAATTTTATATTATTGTTAATATTCAGTGCACGAATTTCAAATATATATCACTTTTATTCTTATTCTATTCATGAAATAGTCCCAAACCCGTATTTGGCTCTTTTCTATTGACATTACTGACAATTGACATTCATCTGTTGCTAGATGACTTAAAAAGTAAAGTATTCATAATACAAAATACAATTATTACAATATTGTAAATGTAGCTTACGGAATTATATTTAAGTTCTTGTTTAATTCGAGAATTATTCCTAATAAATATCATAGCTGTTAAATATATTTTTATTTTTCGCAATAGAGTTTTTTTTTTATTTTAAGTGTTTTTTCTGCATGTTTAATACTCTAACATCGGGAAATACTTGTTTTATCTTCTATAGCTCATGTTTTAAATGGTTTTTCGCTTACTTTATTTATTTATTTTAACATTTTTAATGCCCGAACTTCAGTCTCTGTATATAAATTTCTAATGCACACTGTACAAATACAAAAACAATAATAATATTATTATAATGTTTAATGCAAGTGTCTATGTAAATAGTGGAGGAAGCCGCTGTGAACAAGGTGAAGAGCACAAGTCTACACAAGATTCCTTTATCCACCTTTCCGAATAAATAACTTTCTTTTGGCACATTATTTAATCTTTGTGCTCATATGACTGGCTGATATGTTCCCAGTTTTCAGGGTTTTGTATAAATCTGTACTTAACGATACGTTTTAATAATTACAAGAACTGTTAAAAACAGAATGATCACATTTTTTACACACATCATTTCTTCTGCTAAAATTTAACTTTGCAATACTTTGTTGACTTAATACTTAATGTATACGTGGTAGTAGTTTCACTGTTTGTGCTGTCGGTTCCTGCCTGTGCAGTTAAGGCACGTTCAGTTTCGCCTACAGCGACGAACAATGCGCTGCTGTGAAGTTCTGCTTTCGTGTCAACAAATCTTCAGCTGAGACTTGTGCAAGAGTTTGTTGTTCCCTATAGCACAGCTCGAAGATGTTTTAAAATCAATGTCAAAGGAAGATGGACCCGGCGCTCCATTTTGTGCGATAACGAAAGAAAACAGCTGCTGTCATTTTGACAGAGGATTGTCAGAGCTTTGCTGTCAGGATAGAAATGATGTGGCTAATTTTCATCAACATTTATTACCTTTGTAAGGAACCTGGTACTTCTTTGTAATATCATCTTCAACTGCCTGCAAATCAAACGTACTTTTTATTCCGAAGTCAGCAGTTCTGGAACACAGGTACAATTAACACCAGAAGAAATAATACCAGTTGCTTCTGCTGGGAAAGCTATAGTGATCTCATTTTTCGATATTTAAGGAAGTTTTACCAGCACATCGTACCTGTACATAGAAGTGTAACTGGGCAATACTACAGAAATGGCCTGGAAATTCTGCAAGTGGATATCACACGCAAAAGGCCACGTTTCAACAATCTGGATGCTGCACCACGATGATGCACGGCCGATGTGCTGAATATTGTACAAAATATCAATGTGAAGTGTGTTTTCCACTCTCCCCTAGTGCATTTGTAGCCCCCTATGCCTTTTCTTTTCTCCAAATTGAAGAAACTTCTGCGTGGGAGGCATTCTCCATCATCAGAAGCAGTGGTGAAGGCTGCAGAGGCAATTCTGAAGGACCTGTCAAAAATTGTCTCCAGCATGTCTTTCAACACTAGTAGAAAATCTAGGACAGGTGCATTGCATACAACGGGAACTACTTTGAGAAATATCATCAAAAATTTTATGTACATTGTCACAAATAATATTACAAAAAGGTTCTGGAAAGAGATTTATTAAGAATTTTTTACGAATAAATAAGAATTTAAATATAATTCCCCTACACTTGCTCACAAAATTGTAATCATTTTATATTTGCATTATGGATACTTAATCTTTTCTAGCCATCTTGCAACATACGAATGTCGATTGTTAGTAATGCCAATAGAGAAGAGCCAAAAACGGATTTAGGAATATTTCATGAATAGAATAAAAGTAATATATATTTGAAATTCGCGCACAGAATATTAACAATTGTATAAAATGTTATACTCACTTATGAATACCTACCTATTCAGAAACCGTGAGACTGAAATAGATGAAAGTGGACTATTGCAGTCGCTAACGTTACATTTACTAATACCAACTGAGAAAAACAAAACAAAAAAATATTTTACCATTGTGAACAACGTGTTTATTAAGATTTGTGTTTGTTTAGGCAGATACATAATTTATAGAATGTTTTCAGACGAATTTCGTACTTTATTTATATTGCCGAATGATACAATGTATCAAAAGTGTTCAGTGATCGGTTATAGTAGAGGAATAGAGTTGGCTGCACTGACCAGAAGACAAATGCATTTCGCGCAGTAAACTTTGCGATAATTTCACTGCGATATCGGGCTATGATTGACCACAATTAAAAAGAATCATTGGTCGATTTTATGATGACGTCACATAAATGAAATAGTAAGAAAAAGAATTGCGATTATTTTTTATTGAACAGCCCTCGTAAAGTAAATTTATCTGTTCACACAGTAGTGTTTATTTCTGCATTTGTACATATTCTACACGGCACAGCTACATAAAAAAACTTCAGCCACTCAATTTTCGGAGTGAGGGAAAGCTATGGCTGTTGTCAGGCTCTTATAAAGAACAAAAGTTTGCTATTGGAAGAGACGTCCTTTACACTCAGCACTGGGTAACAGGTATGTGGCTAACAAGACTCTCTTGAACGCTATAAGCTGCAAGTTAAGCTTGGCTAATAGAATGGGGTAGGAATGTTGTTATGGTAGTGCCAGAACATAGCGGCTGGGGATGAAGTTGCAGCGAGTATGGTTACTGTTATAATATGCAGCTTTCTCTTCTCCCCGCCCACGAGTAATTGTGGCAGTCTGTTGCACTAATTGTATGCTCCAAAAAATATCCTCTCTAATTCTCTCGACCTAAATAACAGCAACATGGTCATTTATCGTGAAAGAGACAGCTCTGTCACTGGCGCTTCCCTGGTTGAGTGTTCTCCAGCTATAGGATGCAATGATAAAACAAATTTTAATATACAAGGGTTTTAAGACTTTTTTTTTTTAAAAATTCATATTTACTAAGGAATTCCTTTATAAATAACAACTTTACTATGTAGTTATGTTATATAACTTGAAAATTATGTCCGAAAATTCTGCAAAACAATTTCTTGTAAAACATACCAGTACTTTTACATTTCTCGTTATCAGAGCTCCAGTGTCTTCCTGGCACTGTCGACTAGGTAGATATGAGGCAATAAATGTAGTGGAAAAATATTTCCTCATATATATAACGTTGAGGAGCATCATAAATATTAAATTAATATATTTTTGGAATTATTTCATTTAGATAAATATTCTTCAAACTAAGTTAACATTGCTAGTTCAGAAAGCACGAAGATGTTACAATCGATTAACCACTTCCTATGACAATCCCTAAGGATGTTACCATGACATCAGCGTTCGCCTAATAACAAGTAGAGTCATGCTGAACCTAGAACTGTCATGCGCCATTAGGAAGGTTCTAGAACACGTACTCACTGTTCTGTCATTGGTTAATATAATTCAAACTTAGAGTGGTGGTACACCATGATTGGTAAGGCCGACATTGCAATATAGAGACCCTGTTAGACAAGTATATTGTATATAGAGCTGCAGAGCTCTCTCCATGAGACCTCTCACGCTCTCCCGCACCCTCTCGTCGACTGCTTCTACCGCTCCGCTTGCTCTACGCCACGACGGCGACGTAACTCTGCCAATTTGTCCTGCAATGGACGACATATCCTCAAGAGGTAAGGACCCCGTCTTTGTAGGACCACTATTGACAGCACAGAATATCTAATTGTGTCAACTCAACACTCCTGGGTGTGTGATATAACTAAGTAGTTAATAAATAGACATAGCAAGCGAATCAAGTCGTTTTTATCCGACACCTCACCAGTACTCACTCCCAAGTCGCAACATTAGTCTTGACAATATTGAATAGTTATGAAGTTTACTGCAATTTAAATATACAGACTTTCTTGTCCAACCTACAGTGAAAATATATATAAAACTGTCGCTCGCAACAGCTCTAGCAAATAATATTCTAAAAGGTTTTTATCAGAACACATTGCACTAAATACCGTTTCCGTTCAACCATGTATTTCCTGCGGCATCAGTTCTTACGGTATAAATACTTGTTTGCATTACACCGTGCTCCTGTTAGTCAGTGGTAAGGCATCAGGGTGTTCCACTGTAAACGATAGAGAATTTCCAATCGGTCCCCGGGTCAAGCTATTGTAAGCAATGGTATCTTAATTGAAAATTTTTCAGATAATAACCAAAAATTATTGCTTAGAAACCAAAATAATGCCATATCCAATCGATTCTTAGTTTTAATACCGATGAATATAATGTTTTTTTACTCTAAACTAAAAACAAGGAAGGTTTGGTAGAAAAGCCTTAAATAAGTAATTATCACTGAAAATTAAATTAACGTTGTATTTTTAGTATAAGATATAAAAGAATGCTTGTAATTTGAGCACAATACGTGTTTTGTCTTCATTTAAGCGAAAATACCTAAACTACTCTAAAATAAGATTAAAGAAGCTTTAATTAAAAGTAAAACGTATCTTCATTCTCATGTTGGCATCACTGTCCCCACTTGATTGTTTAATCCACTGCAGACATAGGTCGCTAAAAGGTGATGATGGTATTTTAACCTTACTTAATATTCTGTGCTCTGTGAGTTCGGTAAATAGTCCCAAAGAGAGCGTTTGGGCTTCGGCAGAGCTAGTGTTAGTGCAAAGGTAATCTTTCTGCCTGAACAATGTCTCCTCGTCGATGTCACTTAATAAGACGTGTCGACTATTAGTACTGCGCGGAAAGAAACAGAAAGACGCCTAACTTTTCTATTCCCACGCGAATACACTGCGCTGTTTGTAATTCTTTGTACATTCACCACATGCTGCTGCTTTCTTCTCCTGAGGTATGGAAATATCGCACCCCTTCTCCTCCACGACATGCCCTGTAGTGTGCTGATGAACGCTATACACCACCCGTGTAATCGTGGTCATTTTTCTTTTCCTGGATCCTTCTCTGGTCATAAATGCACTAAAATTTCTAAATTTGCAATTAACCTTGCAAAAATCACTAAAAAATAAACAGACGAACTGAAGTAATGTGCACACATTTACTGCGCATTCTTCTAAAACTGCATTCTTAACTGATGCTGACTCTATGGTAAGTGTTAAATGATATTTCACGGGTCCTCATGGCGCTGCATGATACAGTTGTGTTAACATTCACACACTATTGCAGTTGCATAGAGCATCAGAACAAGATGCACACTTTGTAAAAATGTTTTTAACTATTAAGTTCCTGTATCGGTAGATGTTTGAGACTCTTTATACAGACCTTCTTTGTACTAATAGCTCGGATATTCAGGACGAACTTTTTGGAGATAATGAAGATGAATGCTGTTCACATTGTACCAGAAGTGTTAAAGTTGCCCGATATTCACCTTAGGGCCTGAGAGGAATAAAAAGTATAACTTCAACAAGCAGGCCTTTCCAGACCGAAGCCATAATCACCTGAGCCACTAAGGCGACTGATATCGAAACGCTCATTCGACGGATCCCTTCGGGCATCAGGAACTCATCTTAGTGAGAGAGGCACAATACATTCAAAACATTAGTTAACTAATGTCCCTTCCTAAGAAGGAAAATCAGCTTTTAAAACACAACGAGATATTTTTTCTGTAATCATTATAGCTAATGTTACGCAAAAACTTTTAAAACATCCCAGTTTATTCTCGTCGCCGCGGGCTAATATTTAAAGAATATCCTGTTAGACTAAATGTCCCATTTATAATCGATTCTTTTCGTTTGAGGCGATACTGGGGCGCCTTTTCTTATGCAACAGTTTATAAATTTGACATGGACTGTCTCCGGTAGCTTCTCTGTGAACATTCCGCTTGGTACTGCCAGTCAGTAGCTGCAAGTGGCGTCTGGATTTATTAAATAAAGCAATTGCTTGGAATTCTAATTTAGGAATTCACTCTGATCTTGGGGTTTTCCGTGGTTTTCTTGGTCGCTTAGGTAAATACTGGTATGGATCTTTCCTGTTCACAATTTTCTGCTTCTTCCCCGCCCCCTTTTCCCCTTATTTTATTCCCTTTTTGAGCTTTTGTATATAGAAGCTAAGACATAAGATGTGGAAAGCAAAAATTAGAAATCTTAAGCACTTAACATCCCTTTAGGTACATTCAAATTATTAGCTCAAGCTATTAGCCACCACGAGGAAGGGGACTATAACTTATGAGAAGCAGGTGTAACGTGAGAGGGTGGTTTGTAACTCATAACTTATTATACATTTCCCATCTGTTGTCTACAGTCGAATAATAACCTAACTTCATTCCACTTAATAATGGTTTTAGTGCTTAGAAATTCCGATACCTAGTCGAAATTAATGGAAAATTTAATTTATGTTAAATATGCCTACCAGGAAAATGAATTTATAATGTTATTGTAACATTTTTCATGTTTAATTTATGGCTTTGTGACTGTCAGTAATATAAGGTTCGTGTTCCATGACTCGTTAAATCTGTATATAAGGTCAATCCTCCGGTCCTCTAACCTTTGCAGATGTATAAACTTACTCTTTATATCAATATTGACATTTCAATGAAATTTTTACCGCCCCTTTCTGTATAATCCTAGTTAGATACCACGCCGTTCCGCTGCAGCTGACATTTTCATAGAAATAGAGGGGAAAACGGTTAATAAATGAAGAGTTGCCTTCTTATCATACGGTCCCACATTATCTAAAATACTATTAAGGGAATTTAAGGATGAGTTGTAAAAATAATAAGTCGTAGAAATTGGGTTTACTGTGAAAATGAAATAACTACACAATTCCGTATTACGGCAATGGAGCCAAACAATGAAAGACATTATTTTAAAATGATGTTGTTAGTTATTATGCTATTGTGATTATTCTTTTATTACTATTTTTGTTGTGTTTTTTCATGTTTACTTTTTCTGTATATTATTTTGATTGCGTGGATTGTAACTACCAATTAAAATAGAATATAAGAGAATATAATTTACCGATGTTCAACATACTGGGTGAGCATGCTTGATGGAACCGCGGAACCGGCCGGGAGCGCTGTGTCTATGACGGCGGAGGCGGGAAGTATATTTCCCCTCCGCTACGTGAGGCTTCAGCGTGAATTGAAATCTTGCGAAAGTAGCACGTGTTGGTTAGGCGACGCAATGCAGTGTATTGAGTGAACGTGTATCATAATCATAAGTGCGTACAGAATCAGCGCGTGCTGTAAGGAGATTATTTCAAGGGGAATTTCCTGATTCCCCCGATTTCACCCCCCGGCGATTTTTATCTCTGGAGGGCATTAAAAGAGAAAATGTACAAAACAAATCCACACATTTTAGATGAACTTAAAACTAACATTCCTCAAGAAATTGCTGCCATTTCTCAGAACGTAATGAGCAATTTCCTAAGCAGGTGTCTGAAATGCTTGCGTGAAGGATGGTTCACCCTGTATTTATTGATTATGAAAAAGCATTTGGTAAAGTTTCAAGAAATAAACTATGGGAGAAACAGAATTTACAGCACACATCACTAAAATAATCCAAAATATATATACAAGTGACAATGGAAGAGGTCTTAGTGACACAGATAGTGTCAACCAAGTGGTGCCAAGCCTGCCCACTTTCCTCAGCTTTATTCTCTTTCGCTATATTTATAATATAAAGACAAAGTCATGCTTTAATTGCAAAACTTATATAAATATTTTAAAATAAATAGTATCAACTTACGTTTAGATACAATATTTTTCGCGGACTATCAATTACATATGTTACAAGAGAGGACGATTTTTCAGAAAGCCATCATAAATTAGATAAAATAGGAAAACAATATAACTTAAATATGTCGCATATAAAAACTATAACAATGACATTCCATGGGAAAAGGCGTGAAAGATGTAAAATGCTGTTTAGTAATAAATTCATAGAACAAATCAACATCTTCAATTATTTAGGCTGCAATATAAAAAATATATATATAGACACAAAAATGGATAAATTTCAGGCGATTTGAGAAACATTCAGAAGAACATTGAAAAATAAAATAAGAAGAGATACCCAATTAAAAATATACAAAACAATGGCAGTGCCAGTTTTCTATTACAGAAGTGAAAACTGGACAGCAAGCAGGCAGGACAGAAGAAGAATAGAAACTTCAGAAATCAAATTCCTTCCATCGTTAGCTGGATATAGATTAATAAATTAGAAGAGAATTACAGATCTACAGTCTGAATAAACTAATAGAGAAATCAAGAACGGACCAAGGAGAATGCCAGATTCAGATTTCCGAAAAGCATAATTATGTAACCCAAGGTCACAGAAACAGAGACAGAGCAATTCAACTTTCTTGTAGTCGGAACAGACCCGATTGCCTAACCTTGTGCTAGAAGAAGAGCAAGAAGAAGGAGGAGGAAATTTAGATTGCTCCGATAATCCCCACTTTCTGTATGGTTTTTCCTGTTCAATAAATGTATGTTTTTAAAACTTGGCTTATCAAGTTAGAAACTTGATGAGTTTTTACTGTAGTAATAAGAGATAGAAGAATTTTACATTTAAAGTCAGATGAAAATATTAAGGTACTGAGAAAATACATAAGCAAAGTAAGACAAAAATGGTTATGGGTGTAAAATTCTTAGGGAAAGGTGCTTGAGAAATGGAATAGAATTGCCAGATAGTGAAAGGAGGATGAAATGAGTAGGGGGGCGATAACCAGGGTGTTAGTGTGTATAAGATCCTAAGGAATAAGCAACTCTCAAGAATAGAAATTTCGCCGAATGAGTTTAATTAAAAAAGAAGGAAGATTTAGTATTGTAGGAAATATAACTTAATATTGTATTCAATGTATAAATTACTTTTAATATTGTGTTTTTGGTTAGATCGAAGCCCGGTCCCCTGGATATTCCAGTAGGTAGCTGCTAATGAACAGGGGACTGGGGGCTGAGCCAATCAAGTTCTGGAATTGCCAAAGGCACTGTTTCTAATTGTTAGTATTTAAAAGTAATGTTTATTTGTGTTTATTTTTTTAAAAAATCTGTATATTGATGCATGAGGAATTACTACTACTACTACTACTACTACTAGTACTACTACTACTACTATTACTGCTACTACTATTACTACTACTACTATTACTACTACTACTACTACTACTATTACTACTACTACTACTACTACTATTACTACTACTACTACTACTACTACTACTACTACTACTATTACTATTACTACTACTATTACTGCTACTACTACTACTATTACTACTGCTACTACTACTACTACTACTACTATTACTACTACTACTACTACTACTACTATTACTACTACTACTACTACTACTACTACTACTACTATTACTACTACTATTACTACTACTACTACTACTACTACTATTACTACTACTACTACTACTACTACTATTACTACTACTATTACTACTACTACTATTACTACTACTACTACTACTACTATTACTACTACTACTACTACTACTACTACTACTATTACTACTACTACTACTACTACTACTATTACTACTACTACTACTACTACTACTATTACTACTACTACTACTACTACTACTACTATTACTACTACTATTACTACTACTACTACTACTACTATTACTACTACTACTACTACTACTACTACTACTATTACTACTACTATTACTACTACTACTATTACTACTACTACTACTACTACTACTATTACTACTACTACTACTACTACTACTACTACTATTGCTACTACTACTACTACTACTACTACTACTACTACTACTATTACTACTACTACTACTACTACTATTACTACTACTACTACTACTACTACTATTACTACTACTACTACTACTACTACTACTATTACTACTACTACTACTACTACTATTACTACTACTACTACTACTATTACTACTACTACTACTACTACTATTACTACTACTATTACTACTACTACTACTACTACTACTACTACTATTACTATTACTACTACTATTACTGCTACTACTACTATTACTACTGCTACTACTACTACTACTACTACTACTACTATTACTACTACTACTACTACTACTACTATTACTACTACTACTACTACTACTACAACCTATCTACCTACTACTACTGACAAATAAAATTTTGTAATTGTACAGTTCTGTAAAGTCTTAGAGAATTAATCATACTCAAATATTACTAAACATATAATATATTAATAAACACTAAAAAAGAGGAGGAAGAAGAAAAAAATCTCCACTAATTATTGCAGATTTTGCTGTAAATATTTATTTTAAGTAAGCCATGCGCTGTGTCATTCGTTATGGAATGTCTGATTACACATTTAAAATATTTTACGTATTTTTATTCGCTTAAAGCTCTGTAGTTCTGAAGCGTTTAGTATTGCATTAAGAAAAACGAAACCTTTTAATTTCAGTAGTTTAATATTAGAACATGTATCGGTGAGTTTGAAATTACTACAAGATTTACGAGAATAAAAGTTTAACATTCGAAGTCGTGTTTACAGCCTGTATTTTGTGATTACTAACAAAAAATTCAGACGGTTTACATGGAGGCGTTTTTGCATAGCTATGCTGTTTTAGAAATATCGTGGTTAAATTATACAACCTCAAATATAAATGAAATCCCTTATAAGCACTTCTCTATTGGTGTTTGAAGGCTGAATTATGTAATTAAAATCACGCTTGATTAAATTATCGACTTCAGCCCACGTTCCACTTAATGCGCCGGTGCTTATTATAAAATATCAACTGAAGATAGAAAATGTAGTGGAATTTATAAAGCCTTCTTTCCTATAAGTTAGTCCTGTTTAAGGGGATCAGGAATATGCGGTTTTACTAATGCTAAAATTCAATTATTTTTATCCTTTTTTTTATATCTTCTGAACCCAACTTAATAAACATTATAACCAGCATTCACAAAACTTTAGTACTAAAACCTAAGTGATATAGTACAGTGAGGTTAATTCAATTACGGACCACCTAAACGCGGCTGCTTATTTGAGAAACGTATGTGTTTGTATTTATATTGCTACTGAAAACAAAATGACACGATATTTAAAACTGATAATAATAAACGCTAACCTTTGTTATAAGAAATTTTGAAAATGATGCCCCGCACTGGCAACACATTGCCGGTTTCTACTTAGGAAATTCCTGTGTTATATCTAAGTTTTCTTCCGTAAGAACACGGCGATTCGAGACATGTTTCTTGTCATTGAGAGAGCTTGCCCTCCGTAACGTTTTAACAAATTGATGAGCAATTTCCCTACCGGGATATTTTCTTGTATCGTTTATAAAAACCGTTCTTCAATGCACTCAATTTACGCGCAATGAAAGCACCAAGTAGCACACTGACTAAGCCTACCCCAAACTAACAACAAGCTGCTACCTGCACACATATCATAGGCCTTTCCGACTGGCTTTTCCCAGCGCGCTAAAGTACCTCAATTGAAAATGTGAAAAAGAGCTCGCTGATACTGTTTCTTAGCTTATATCTTTTTCTGTAAAGAATTAATTTAACAATATATATTTTTAGAAAAGGTGTTTGTAGTAAAATTTAGATCTGACACATTATTCTCATAGAAATATCTTTCCCTTTTCTCCAACGCACTTAATGGTACAAAATGCAAAATTACACTGTTACCTTTTGAATACTTTTTAACTTCAGATATCGCAATATGACAATCCGGTTTTGATTTCTGTTTCTTGAAGGCAATAGTCTTGGATCTTTGAATTTTAAGGTCCTGGTAGAATGCTAATTGGAAAGAAGTCATGTCTTTTGCTGTTCTTAGTGTGGGTTTGTTTTCAGCTGATGGTGAAATTTGCTTTATTGTGTCATCGGGTGACAAGGGTCTGATGGCACGATCTGAGGGAATTCTTCAGAGGGTTGGTAACAAATTCAAATAACTTTAACTTATGAGAAAAAACATGCATCTCACTGCAGCAAGCTGATGATGTCCGTTTTATTTCACTCCTGCTGGAAGACTTTTCAGAGACCGTCCATAGTTTGCGATCTTCTGCTTCCAAGCGCACTTTTCAGTAATGCAAATGCACAGATATCCAGTGACGAGAATCGGGTGATTTGGCAAGGGATGGAGAGAGCCATATGACTAACTAGGGTTGTGTGAATTGTGGCCTTCAAGATACAATACTCCATCGTTTGGAATGTGGTGCTGCGCATCAGCATGGCGGAGGGTGCAGGCCAAGATCCTCTGGTTCCTGGACGTCTCTGAGAAATGTTTTGAACCCCATTATTTGACATTTCCAGTATTTAGTTGGTCCTCAGTAGCTCAACGAATGGCAGTGTTGCGATGTATTGGACAATATTTACTTGAGTTTGAAGATTTAATTTAAATAAAAAAAAAAACAGTTGGACCACCACTCAGCCGCCGTATCGCGCCAGCATCCGTAGAAGAGGCTGTATGTATAGATGTGTAACTTTTATTATGTTGTTTCTTAATTTAACTTGATTATTAAATATCATTGTTAAAATGTTTTGAGTCAAAACTTCCAAATTCTCATAGATGGAAAATAAATGTAAAAACTACTAACATGTAAATAAATAAATAAATAAATAAATAAATAATTGTAGTAGTGCTGATAACTGCATGGTAGTAACATTTTTACAAGGAGCACTTGCTCCTGCTGATGGAGTGTGTGTATTAAAGTTTCTCCTTCAAAATTAATGGTAAAGACAGATTATGACGAGACAATACTGAACATTAATCACACGATGTTCGACACGGGCATTTCAAAAATAGTCAACCTTAGAATTCTGCATGAATAGTCTCAAGTGTTAAAAGTCCGTTACCCAGGAGCTGCGTAAATTAGGCAATTCCTTAGCAACTTGAATAACTTTAAAAATTAATGTAACATCCAAATGGGAACACGGATACACAAAGCTAGACTGTGTGAGTATTTTAAAGCATTTTTAAATGTAATCCTGTTTATGAACTGAGCCCTTGATATCATCTTTACATTCACTAAAATAGAGAAAGATTACAGAAAACTTCGAGTTACGTTCTGTATTTAAGAAGATAATGTTCACAAAACATGTTACTATTAAGAAATAAATACTATGTACTAAGCAAATACACGCAATCAACAATATTCAATCGAAAGTTCCGTCTATTTTTAGTGGCTTTGACATTTAATTTAAATTTTATTGTAGTAAACGTTTTCTGAAGGTTATTACAGAGCGTTCTTACATACAAATATAATCCTCACACACATATTAGATTATTATTTCACATTTACTATCTTCATGATGATGCTTTTGCTAAATATAAAACACATGCGTCATTATAAATATAGTTTATATGCTGAATTAATTTGTTTTTTTTTTTATTTTAAAATAATAAAGAGTCAATTAAACGCAAGAACGCTTTTCAAATTTCGATATTCAAGCATACCCCTACTCCTAATGACCCGATTTCCCTGATTTTCAGTAACTGTGTTTTTTTTTTTATTTAAACGGAATATACCCAGTTTCCTTGCCAAAAAGAAGTATTTGTACCGCTAGAGCGATTTTTTTAAGTTGGATTTCAGGTAAACCCTATTCCTAATAATTTGTTTCACTGATTTTCAGAAACTATTTTCAATATTTTATTTCAATAGCATATACCGAGATTCCCTTAAACATTTTTGAAATTGCTGCTACTAGAGTATTTTTAAATTTTGCTTTGACGCCCACTCGGTTTTTAGGTATACTCCCACTCCTAATGACCCGATTTGCGCTGATTTTCAGCACTATTTTTTTCAAAAATTGGTTTTAATTTAAAATAACAAGGTTCGTTATGAAAAATAAAAAATTACGGCCGCTAGAGCGATTTTTAATTTTTTTTCTTTTAATTTAGGTTAACCCCCACCCCCAATGGTACAATTTTGCTGGTCAACGAACTCGACGAATCGTTTGTTAATTTATGACTGTATGTCGAATTTAATTGATAAAAACTAAAATTGCGACTGTAATCCTCTACCGCGATCTACTTAAAAAAAATAAATAAAAAAATAAACTTCGTGAGAATGGTTGCAATTTTCTAGGACTGCAGAAAAGATTCTGTCAGTGGACTTCAAAGAGTGAAACACCAATGTCAACGCAGACTGCTACTGCAGTTCTCTATATAAACTGCGAACAATAATTAAAGAAAAGAGAGACGCGGAATGCTGAACCGTAGTATTTGCTTTGTACGTCAACTGGTTTATGTTATCAAAATACAACTATAATAAATCACTGTAATTCTATATTTCAATTGATCTTAATTTATTAATATTCTCTGGATATGGGACATTTACACAAAAGATTTAATGTTGAGAAATAACACACCCTAACTACATTGACGGAGTAACAAGTACAGATATCAGTGAAGAAATGGGAGATATCTGAGAACGATATCGAAGAAGGACAAGATTATTAAGAGTGTAGAACTATAGAATCCCTCGACAGTTATTGATGAATTACCGCCCTCGAGAAAAAAACCACCAGTGTGATAAAGATATGAGTTTGATAGAATGAGATCAAGCGCTTAATCCATGTGTATGATGACTTATAATTTTGCTTTACATATGCCAACTTCATAAATAAATAAGCATCAAGTGCATGGGTTAATAGATAAAGAGACAATGGCTGGACTTTATGGTATTATGTCAAAACGCTTACATTTTCCCTGTAACACTGAGCGCTTGAGCTTCGCATTTGAGAGGTCTCGAGTTCAATTCCCGTTTGGCCGGTCATCCTGACCTTGAGTTTATTCGGTTACATTCCACGCTCTCCTATTTCATATCATTTCATTCCGTTAGTTTTGTTATATGGTCGAAAGTGCCAGGGCGAGATGGGCTGGCACGATGTGACGGTGCTTGTGCTTTGGAAAGGTTCTCCCCCAGTGTCTGAAAGGGAAGGAGCCTTCTGAGGGTTTCGATCAACTCGTGAGGGAGGGTTTCACTGGTGTCGGAGTGTTCTAACAGCATATTAAGATCCCTCTGCGTCTGCGAGGTCACCGCCCTAAATCCTGGCCGTGTGATGTCTCCCTCATTCCTTCCTCCCGGAGATGTTTTTGGGGATGTAGGCACAAATGGCCAGCCATGAGCAAGGCTTAATCATCGAAAGTATTCTACTCCACCCAGATCATCTATCCTAAAGAGTCAGATTATCGTTGACATTGTCTAAAACTTCTTTCAAGCTACTTGATCATTCTTTAATTTGTTCAAGTACATTCACTAAATCCTCCCATCCCAATGAACCAACTACTCTGCTCCTCTTTTCCTTCGTAGAAAAATGTTAGGTGTACAGTTCTTTGAATCGCTGAGAAATCCTTGTTTGTTAATTCCATAATAATTTACAAAGTCACAATTGCTGGAGGTTCATTTCTAAACACTGATAATACGCGTGCCACTGTCTTTCAGAAGGTTTACCGTTGTATAGCGGGTATTGAAAATGCACTATAAGGGGGGAAGGGGGAGGAAACACCTATTTTTTTAATGTTTTTAATTTTACGCATTATTATATGCGAATTATTATAATCCCATTAATTTTTTGAACATTCAATACGTTTCCAAACATTTTGCACCACTCTTATGCATTCGGATATCATTAATTTCCTTAATTGTATGAGCAAGAACATGAATGCAATTTAATTCTATTTTATAATAATCTCTTTTTTACCTGTTGAGTAACACCTCCATTGGAAACACGAGACGAGACACCTTTCAACACTCAATAACACTTTTAGAAATGCGTGTCTACTCCTCTGGCTTGTATCACAGCTTGCAACCTTGCGGGTGTGCTGCGGATCAAGATTCTTGGGTTTTCTTGTGGCGTGGCCTCCCTTAACGCACTCAAAGTCTCCAGAAATTCATTGAGACTCTCGGAAACACTTGACGAACATTTTCCCCATCATGTCCCAAAAATGCTCAGTGGAGTGGAGTTGCTGGCCTCACTAGCCCCTAAATTCCACCTCACGCAAGTATTGTATCACGTTGTGGGCCAAATGTGGACGAGCATTGTCGAGCACGAAGCGGAAATCATTGCCAACATATGGATCATGGTCTTGAAGAATTTCTTCAAAGTACCGGTTTGCCTTTTGGGCCCCGTTCTCCCTAAAAACCATCTGTCTTGGTTTCCACACTGATACCAACCCACACAATGATGAAACCTCCCCTGAAAGTCATCGTCGGTGAGAAGGCACAAGGGGCATGCCTCTCTCTAGTCCTGCTCCATACTCTCTCCCAGCCATCAGGTAATCTTAGGCTGAAACTCGACTCACCCGCGAATAGGACACCACTCAGATGTTGACGTACAAAGGCAAGGCGTGCTACCCGATGTTACTGGGTAAGTCTTCTGGCCGGTCTTCTAGAGGTGAGCTGTGCTTCTCCACTGTTACCACGATGACATTGACTCCTGATGCCCTTTGCAAACGATTTTGAGCTTCTACGCTGTAGTGTGACGATCACGCAACACTTGCAACCACAGAAATTGATCATCTCTGGCAGATGTCACCCTTCTGCGACCTGATCCTGGCCTTCTGTAGTAGATACCAAGTTCCTGAACCGTCATTATGTCCTTTGTATAGTAGAGACATTGAACTCGTAATACCTGGGCAACGCAACTCCATTTTCCAACAGGGCAACTGCTTTAGCAACCTCCTCTTGACTTAAGGACATCTTTACCTCATAAAAAATACTTTATCAATAGAATAAAACTGGTGTAAAAAGAACATTTGTTATTTTAATTGCCCAGGTGTAAAAATGTAGTTAAATTGCATTCATGTTCATGCTCATACAATAAAGGAAATTATAGACTCAAAACAATATCCGAATATGTAAGCGTGGTTACAAAAATTGTGTAAAAATGTATTTAATGTTAAAAATAAATGAAATTATAATAATTCATAATATTAAAAATATTCAACAAACTTAAGGTCTGTGGGTTTTTTCTGAGGGGGGGGGGGTCCTCAGTGTATATGAAGATACAATGGAATTCCTGCAGCAGTTTGGGGGAGCGGGAAACGCACTGAGAAACATTGCGAATAAATTGAAAACCACGGGCAGTGTCTTAAATTATTAAATAGAATTTCTGAATTGCAATAGAAGTTTGAATACCTGCCTGTAAGTGTTGGTGCATGAGAGACATAAACAAATCGGGAATAGAAGGGAATTTTAACGAAGGGCGAGTAACTGGAAGAGAGCTTAGGGGTAAGGGTTCCATGTATATTTGTGTATATCGGGTGTAACAATAAAGTACGGCCAAACTTTCAGGACATATAGAAGAAGAAAATATGTTATATGGACATGGGTCCGGAAACGCTTTATTTCCATGTTAGAACTCATTTTCTACATCTCTTCATAGTACATTAATCATGGGAAACACACACAAACAGAAAGTACCAGCTTACCATATGAAACTCTTACATGAAATGTTCAAAATACTCTCCGCTAGCATCGATACATGCATCAACCTGCCGTCGTATTGAATCCTATGCGCTGATGTCTCCCTGGACGATTGTGTATTGTTTCACAGTCTTCCATAATGCGGACACGAAGATTCTGTGCATCTTGTACCGGAGTTCGATACACAGGAGCTTTCAAATGCCCCCACAAATAGCAATGAAGTGAATCGCATGTGAACATTACCTTCGTTCAAATGGAACACAAAATACTGGGGTGAACCTAAGAATTATAATTTAACCACACGTAACCAGGAGGGGCATTTTGAACATTTCTTCTTCTACGTGTGGGGAATGTATCCTGAAAGTTTGACTGTTATATATAAAATTATTCATAGAAAGTAGTGTTATGAACTAATTAATACAACAAATATTACCTAAATCTTTAATAAAGGAAAGTAAAAAAAAAAAAAAATAAATAAATAAATAAAAAAAAAATAAAAAAAATTAAGAATAGAAAAAATAACGTGGTTGAAAGAGGAGGATAACAATAATAACACGAAACATGTTGCGCAAGCAGAAAAGGAGCAGTAGAAGAAGAAAGAGCACCAAGAATGTACTTACTTAATGTGGCATGTTACCGTGGATGGTAAAACTGCCTGGGTGGCTGGCTGGCTGATTCTTCCTCGCTCTGGGATGTGTGCACATATGAGAGACGGTTTTAAATCACCGGTACTCAATCATTCCGAAGGCGGGGCTCATTACATTGCCCACATCCCGACCGCTGCAGTCATCCCTCCCACAAAAGAAAACAACTTGCAAAGAAGCACCTTTTGTTTGACAGACACATAAAATCTACAGCAGTTGCGCAAGCAACCTTTTAACCTACCTTCCAGAAAGTAAAACCACAGTACGTATGTTGCAATATAGCTTTAACTCGTCTGCGTTTTTAGCATTCGCATATGCGCGCGCACACTTGTACTCCTAGTAATCCCGAAATGATTGCCAGTTGATATCATCTAGAGTCATTGTCATATTCAATCTTCTGGCTCTATATATATTTTATTCAAACATTCAAATAAAAGTTCGTTGACTCCAAGTTTGGACTGTATGGTCTATGTTTCAGTACTTAAATGCCTCAATTTAGTGCACCTAAATGCATAGCCTTATGGGATTATGAGCGTTTTCGTGAAATAGCAATAATGTTTTTCTGATAAGTCACCAGCTTATTTGTTGTATTGTAGGCGTCTATTTTTCACCAGCACAAGTCAAAATGTGATCCTTTTCCTGGAACTGCATCAATATACAGCCAATATAGCAGCAATTGAAAATTTCCAGTAACGGCCCGTATACGAACCAGGGGTCTTTCTTTTCAACTAACCTCACAGGAGGTTTGACCTTAGGTCTTAGGTATTAATAGCGGTGTTTTTCAAATATGGCACAATCCATTCGTAGAACGATGGACTGATATCAGTACACCAGCAGACGCTAAATGGCGGTTGTAGACAGAGTGTGTAACGAAAGGACAGTGTTCGTTTGTTGTCAAGTAGAAAAAGATGTGGATCATATGGGTGGCGAGTATCTTGCACAAAGATGGCCTACATAATTTTTGTGAAAGGAAAGCGTCAAAACTGTGCAGAAGTCCATGGACATTTAAAAGGATCAATGGGTTTGCCAGCGGTAGGGAATCTGTACACAAGAATGTGAGTACTGATCGTACGTCAATATCGCGCAGGCTGCTTAAGGCTGATGAGCTGTAATGTCAGACTGGCATCATACGTAATCCTAAATAACATTTATTCACGACGATTTTAATATGAAAATGGCGTGGGCACATGAAGTTTGAAATGCATAATGAAGGTTTGGATATTTTGGAGACGCTGATGACTGGTTATGAGTCATGGCGTCACTACCAGATACAAGAGAAGAAAGTCTAATCCAGGCAATGGAAACATCCAGGGAGTCTCCTGCCCAAGAAATTTCATGCAAGCAGCTGATCATCGTCTCTTTTGGAGCACTTCAGGCATACTGCTAATGGACTGGCTTCCTCAAGACAGCGAGGTGTACTGTGAAACCCTTGCACGGTTGAGACGCAGGATTCAGCAACGGCCAAAGGTGAAGTGATCGACAGGAGCGTCCTCCAGCACGACAATGTACGGCCCCACACCAGCAACACTATGACAACTGGGTTCGTTGTTGTGCCGCACACACCATATTTGTACAAGGTACAAAAAAAGATTATTAAAAATCATTTCCGATGGCTCCTAGTAGAACCAGATGAGGGAGTTTTGTGGTTCCGTGCTTGGAGAAAACACAATAGTTGAGTTGGTTAGAGCGTCCGCATATAAGGCCAAAGATCCGAGTTTCGAGTCCTGAGCATGATCCAAATGTTTCAAGTCTGCTTCTATCTTTCTAACTAACGTTCTTCATATTGTTAGTGTTAAAAAAACGATTTCTATATACCAAAAATTGTCATTATTACTTTCCTAGTGAAAGTATGTGTCTTGAATTTTTTCTTGACCAGAGACACCGGGTGCTGCAACTGCATCGACTATTCCTTAATCTATCACTCTCTGGTTCATATTTATTACATCCAGGACACGTCTCTTGTCACAGTTCGATCGAGGAAAATATCTCCTTCAAGAGGCTTGATGCTTCAATGCTCCGGACAAATCGAATTGCCTTGGGACTCATCTGCTACAAACATTCCTACTTGAGAAATCATAGATTATATTGTACTAAGGGAGGTGACTGCTGTTGAGTTGTTAGGATCGATTTATTTATGGACGCTCTTTAACATCTCAGCGTCCTATTCAACTCAGGGCGTGAAACGGCCGACAAATTTTGCTCAGAGGCCTCTTCTTCCAGGCTTGAGGTTCTTTTTCGTGCCGTAAATGTACGACACGGGACCCACGGCTTTACTACCCTTCCGAAGGAAGCCATACTTAGGATTTTTACGCCCGAAAAAATCCATCGGTCCTGGCCGGGTTCGAACCCGCGATCTTTGGTATAGGAGGCAAGTATGGTAACCACTACACCACCAGGACCGACTAAGAGTTGTTAGGCAATTTCATCAATTTTGACTGGGCTATACGCACGGTTTCGCTGCTGTTCAGTGTCTCAATTACAAAACATTAATCAAATAACAATCTCTGCTGTAGAATTTGGAAGATTTCATTCCCTCTGATTCTTCCAACGAATAAGTCCTGTTGCTCTTCCACGGTGCAATTCCATAGTAAAGAGCTAGGGCGCAGGCGCATACTATCCGCTCTTCACGAGTCCTTTAGCTTATTGTTAAAAAGCCATTTTATGTCCAGAAATAATATCTCCGCGATATTTAGAATAAAATAAACTGCTAAAATATTATAAGTTAGTAACTGTTGTGTGTCTTGTGTACGGAAGTGAAAATGGCTAAGGGAACAAGATAAATTAAAATTACAAAAAATGACATTCCCGGGGATAAAAAACAAAAGAAGTGAAGATATCCGCTCATTAATTTAACAATTAATACATGCTGGAACAACAATAAATCCCATTTGAAAACAATGGACACCACACGCAGACTTTGGGAATATCATCCTTGGGCAGGAGAGTTATTGGAAGATCTTCAAAACACTGGACTAATCAAGTATAGTTGTTACAGGCATAAATATCCAATAATGAAGGATGATGATAATGATAGACTTTAGAGTATCGTTCCCGTTATTTAATGATCCTACTTCCTACAAATCCCAGTATGTGTCAATCAACACACAAATAACGCAGACGTTCCATATGGAGAATGCTTGCAAGAAAGCTTAATTAATTATCGTGTTTATCAAAAAGTTCAGGAATAAGGCTACTGGCGGTTAGAAGCCCCTGTAGAAGGATGGGCCAAGAGCAAAACAACATGGCATCCAAATGGCGTGGAGGATGGTTGCTTTTATCAAGACTTATACTTCTCCGATATTCATAATTGATGCACCATCATACGTTTGTGCTATAAACTTCTTCTTTATATGGAACTCTTCTAATTCAGCTGTTAAAGTACGCCTTAAGCCTTCTGCAGTCAATTAAGAAACCGCAATGAATGTTATGAATCTTTCAACCGGTTTACCTTACTGTTGTATCGTAATATCACAACAAATTGTGGCATGCACGCAATATCTGTGTTATGTCGGTCTGTACAGAAACGTAATTTGCCCTTTCTATTTCTCTTTTAATCTCATTCCTGTAGACAAGGTACGTTTCTCACCTCACATGCTGTCAGCAAAGATTTTTTTTTTCAAAACATATTTTTAAAAACTTTTTAATTGTGTTACCTCTTGCTGAGTACTTTCGGTTGATGTGTTTCACTTCCAAGTAACAGTTACAGTAAGGAGGTCTTCAATTAAACGTCCACTTTATTCATTGCTACGAAAGAGATACGCTTTTTTGTAACTTAACAGTTAACACTGTGAAAGTGGACTTGCCATTGAAAAACAGCGAGGAAGACACCCAATTTCAAACAAAGTGCGAAAACAATCCTTGAATAGTTAGTTATACGTGGTGTCAGTAGTCCCTCAAAATCACCATCTGGTTCCTAAGAAAAGAGAGAATACTGAGCTCTGACCTGGGCCATCTTCCGGCTGGCCCAAAAGAACGCAGAAATAAGCAGGAGAAAGGCTAAACCATCTTGGAAGAAGACAAATATAACTCTTTGAAAATGTTTGCTGGCTCATGAAGGTATAAGTTTAAAGCGTAAACTTTTCCGAGCTGGCCCATGAGCTTCCCTCGCTAACGGAGGACCGCGTGCTACTGCTACCACAGTAGAGAGGAAATGCGATACAGTTAAGAACTGATCGGTTAAACATCGCAGTTTCCGTTAATTTTTTGTTTTAAAAGTTGATCTGGAGAAGAGAAAATGGTGAATAATTATGGCATTTTCTTTGGGGGGAGGAAGGGAGCGGACCCATCTGGGTAAAACATTAATGCGTGTAGATCTTTAAGATGAACTTGTGATGCAAGATTTTTGAAAGATCATTTACTGATACTAGAATTTTCTTTCAATACAAGTAGGCAAAACACAACACTAAATGTTATTTTAGCCAATAGTTTTTTCTTGTACCAACTCGCTTCCTGATCAGGACATTGAATTTCCGCTCAATGGTGGCAGAGGGTGGTAGCGTAGTCCATTTGTAACATACGCACCGATACTCGGCAGACTGCATTATGCTGGATGATCATAAAGGTGAAGATAAGGTTGAGATGGTGATGGGGCAACGACATGGGAAACCGGAGTCTACCCAGCCTCAGCTGCAGGCCGCCTCGGTGAGATGCATGAAGTCTAAACACTCGGCCACGGGGCTGTTTTTATCCAATAGTGAAATCTAAAGCGTTTGTGAAATATTGGCATTTGGTTGTCTTCAATCATTTCTGGTAAATTGTTGTTGCGTCCCTACAGTTGAAAATTTTGTAAATAAAAATAAAATCCTAAATAAGTTAACAGAACACTCACAGGCACCAAAAACTTCAGTAATTAGCATGTAAAAGCATCGTGAGTAATTTCTCTTTCGGTATAACTGGTGAAAATCACATGCAAAATGTATGCTCAAGGCCAGTATTCCACGATTGTAAATTTGTTGTCATTTTTAATATCATTATTGTGGCATCATTTTCGTAATGAAAATATTGAAATGTAAACAGATGATTTCCATGTTGGTTTGTCAATCATTAGATCATACGACAAATTGTATTCAGTATCCAGCCGCAGACTTCACATTGATTAGTGATTGATAATATTCATAAAAGCTACGTTCGATTGTCTTAGAGTACGCTAGGCCGGTATTGCGGGCACTGGTCTTCATTTTAGCGAATATTGAAGGGATGTATCTATTGCGGTTGTATCTATAATTTTTTTTTTTATAAAATTTCTACAAATCTCCGTCGATCCTATCTACAAGGCACCGAAATTGACAATGAAAAATAATTATATCAACACGTTAAGGCTCTAGCGGTCGCAATTTTAGTTTTTTGTCAACGATTCTCGAGTTCATTGACCAACAAAATTGAACCATTGGGAATAGGGATTAACATAAGGATAAAATTTAAAAGTCAATGCAAAAAGTGCTTTAGCGGTCGCAATTATTGTTTTTGCTGAACGAAACTGTGTATACGCAATTGAAATAAATGAATAAAAATAGTTTCTGAAAATTAGGGAAATTGTGCCATTAGGAGCAAAGGGTATACCTGAAAACCAAAATTTAAAATGTGGGTGTTAAGGCGAAATTTAAAAAGCGCTCTAGCGGCCGCAATTTAAAAATTGTAAAGGAAACTCGCTATATGCAATTATTGTTTTTTCCTCAATGAAATGCTGTATGTGCCGTTAAAGTAAAATAATGAAAATAGTTTCTAAAAATCAGTGAAATCAGAATCCAAAATTTATAAATCGCTCTAACGGCATTAGTATTTTTCCCAACAAAACTCTGCACATACCATGTAAATAAAATAAGAAAATTAATTTCTGAAAATTAGGAAAATCGAACCATTAGAAGTAGGGGTATACTTGAAAACCGAAATTTAAAAAGCGATCTAGCGTTTAGTTTTCTTTCTATTGTTTCAAAATAAAAGGACAAATAAATTCAGCATATAACGATGCAAATGTTTTATATTTAACAAAAGCATTTTCGTGAATATAGCAAATGTGAAACATTGATCTGTTATGTGTGTGAGAATTATGTTTATATGTAAGAATGTTCTGTAATAACATTCAGAAAAAGTTGCATTACATGCTTTTACTGCAATAAAATTTCAAAGCCACTGAAAACAGATGGAACTTTGGAATGTTTATTGTTGATTGTGTATATGTGCTTAGTACATTGTAATTGTTTTTAAATAGTAACATGTTTTTGATTTATTGAAACACATGAACTTCTTCTTAAATGCACAATATATCTTGAAATTTTCTGTTATTTTACTCTGTTTTAGTGAATATAAAAATATTAAAGGCTCAGTTTATACACAAAATTGTCTAAAAATACCCACACGGTATAGCTTTGTCTGTCAGCGGTTCTATATTTATATTATACCATTCATTTTGTGGTTTAATCTCAGCACTACAACTACAACAACAACAACAACAATAATAATAATAATAATAATAATAATAATAATAATTTTAAAATGTTTCTCTTTTTTAATACTTATAGATTGCAAAAATTCTAATTCTGTTCCCTTAATACTGAACAATAATGCTATAACTTATTTCATTCCATTAATTAATGAGGCTCTAATATGGATTTTATATTCTTTTTTAAAGTTACTCGACCTGCTGAGGAATTCGCTTAGTTTATGCAGCTCCTGCGTGACGAACTTTATCGTTTATGCCGTTTTGCATACCTGTTGCAAAATAACCCAGCTTGACACTGGGGAGAAGTGCATTATGGAGAAACTATGGCGTAGGAATGTTTTGAATAAAATCATCTAGGATCTAATGGTAATATATACAAATGTTAGATTCTGCATCTAGCTGGACCAAAATTGTATATCTGATGGAACGTCAAGGGGAGTTAGGCAGGGATGTATTTTGTCGCTTCAATTGTATAATCTATATTACTTCAACGATACGTTGCTCTTAGGGGGAGATGAACCCTGCAGAAATAAACGACACTAGGTTTCAGATTTTCTGTGCGCGGAGATGATTTATTAATCTGATCATTATCTGTTCAAGGTCTACAGAAGGGACCGGAATAGTTTGAGGGCTATTGCGACAAATTGGGACTAAAAATATTTTACAAATGGACCAGTTCATAGTAAACATGAGAATTGGAAATTGCAAGGCAATGAAATATAGAATATTAAATATTTTGACTATCTAAGCATATCTCTCAGTGTGCATGCATTAAACACATATACACGGCAGAAAGTTCAGGCGAATATCAGATGTTCTGCTTACATGTAACTATTATAGAGAATATATATAACTTCATGGTAAATCTATAATAAGATTGTGCATCGATCGAACAAAGTCCAAAACGAATTTTAAAGGGAGTTTTAGGAGTAGGGAGGAATACAGACAACAGTATGGGGGTTTACGGAAATTTGGGCGCTATGAAAGACACCGTTCATTGTAAATTTAGAATAATTAACTACTGATTGCTCATAATAAGATGATTGCATAACTTTAAGGGCTTTATGCTACAAATAACTGCTTAGAAATGGGCAGCAAAGATACTGGGCGGTGAAAGTTAAAAGACGTTTAGAGAACTGGCGCTGGCATGGGTGTGGGGGAAGGGAGTAAGGAATCATAATTATTTTGGGAGGAAGGTGAAAAAACTTAGGAAAATTAACCAACAGAATATAGAGGAAAATGCAGTGAGAAAATATAATTTAATTTAGGTAACAAAATAAAACTCAGATGGGGCAGAGAGTTTTAAAAATAGATCAAGCGTTAGTTAGATTGGGGACATGGAGGGGTTTAAATTATAGATGAATTTGGTGTCAAAGAATATGAGTTTTTGTTTTGTTTTGTTGATACAGAGAAACTGGCAGCACATTCTAATAGAC
>CM060841.1:61515000-61565000 GCA_030762175.1 Metallyticus violacea | reverse complement strand
CGTAGAAGGATATTTTTGCATCAGTTTTTTTCTATTAGGATTACAATATATTATTAATGGGGAACAGCTGATAAATATGTGGCGCTCATGACATTCATTGAAAACATAGCGAACGAAAACACATTCGCCCTACTTTGAATCCAGCTTTACCAAGTTACCCTCTATGGAAGCGAATAACATTATTTTTGTTTGTCTGCAAGGATAATTAGAAATATTTATTAACACATATTAACATATTAAATGCATTTTAACACCAGAAAAAGTTTATTAATTGTCATTTATAAGATTTGTGAGTTAAAAATGCAATCATTTCTTAATAGCATTAAATTGCATCGTTAGTTTAGAGAATTAAATAATCATGATTTAAATTTAATGCAAAGCATTGGCTATGATGCGTTTGAGAATATTATTTTAAGCATTAAAATAAAAGCAACTTCCCCACAAGCGTTACTCGAGAATGGACAAGAATATTTTAATAAATTAAGGCAAAAGAATTAGGATATATCTGTAGTTATAAACATTCGTTATCGAATCCACTTCTGCCAAGTTTTAAAGCCACCCGTTGAGGTTCTTTCTCTGTTTCCGCAACCAGTTCCTGACAGTCAACTTAACTCCTTCATTGAATGTACAGGGATGTTCACGAAGGTGTTATTTAAGTTTCGGGAAAATATGGAAATTGCAAGCCACCAAAACTGGTCTATATGATGGAATATGTGAATGCTTTGCTTCACAAGTGTTTACAAGTTAAAACATCTACGTTATTATATGTTTTGTTTTGTCATTTATCCTTTAGAAAACTAACGGTGATATTTATGGCGCTTATAATTATCGCAATATGGAATATATTCAATAAATATTTTATTTCTAGTTGTTACTGAAGTCAATAGGAACAGTGAGCTTATTTGAGCTACAAGCGGCTGCGTACTGAAAGAAGCCAGTCAAGGCCGCACAATTCATGAGCAGGTAGCAACTAGTAGTTAGTTTGAGCTAGACTTTGCACTCCTGTGTGTAAATTATGTACTAGTTATTCTTCATATATACATTTAGTCTGAAAAGAACGGATTTTATGAACGATAAATCGTGCAAACGGATACTTGCGTAGAAGTGATAAGGCGATTCAGAAGAAAATATCTTAGCATTCGTGTTTTAAGTAGAGAAACTGCTCACAATTTGTAAAAAGATACAAGATACAGGATCTCTCAATAATAAGAAAAGTATTCTTATGGAAGAAAAGTTAGATGAAATACAGGAATTACCTACTTAGATGTCGGCAATGTATTGCCGCTGAGGAGCATCATTTTCGTCATCTCTTATAATTCAGATTACTGCTTGTTACTATCAAGTTTCAATACTGTATCATATTATACTTTCTAGGTAGAGAAACTGTTCACAATTTATAAATTGATACAAGATACAGGATCTCTCAATAACAAGAAACGTGTTCTTATGAAAGAAAAGTTAGACGAAATACAGGAATAACCTACTTAGGTGTCGGCAATGTATTGCCGCTGAGGGGCATCATTTTCATCTTCTCTTGTAATTCACATTAATTCTTATTACTATCAATTTTAAATGTTGTGTCATATTATGCTTTCAATAAAAATGTAAATACACCGTTATGCGCGAAGACTGCATACCCCCTTTTCCAATTACAGCGGCTGCAATAAACAGAAAGGGAGCTGCCGTGCCTAACATTAGTCCTTCATTTTAATATTTTTGTTTTTTAAAAAAAAAATATATACATTATTATTTAAAACTGTAATAATAAACACTACTGTGTTATGGGAGATTTTCAAAATGATGCCTCTCAGCGGCAATACATTGTTGGCATCGGCGTAGGAAATTCCCAGGATATTTTCTTGCGAATCACCTTAAAACTTCTGTAGAAAAATTCGTTTGCACACATATGTCGCATATAAAACCCGTTCCTCAAGATTACATTAAGTAGTGGCATAACTAATGAAGAACAACTAGTACAAACTTTACACAATAAAAGCACGAGTAACATACTGACAAAGTCTAGCACAAATGAACTACAAGTTGATACCTGCACATGCAGTATAGGCTTTGACGACTGGCTCTAACTCAGATAGCCTCACTCTAGTATTTCCCCCAGCGCACTTTTATTTACAGTATCAAACGCTTTTTCATAATCCAAGAATAATATATATCTTGGTAAGTTGAATTGTCTGTATTACTTGTCTATGCAATAGCCTACTATTTTTATAATATAGTTTTTCATTAATTAATAAATACAAAATATGTATAAAGAAAATAACAAAATATAAAAGATATTTCCTAACTTAAATAAGGAAATAGTGTTTTAATGAATATCACTCTATTGATAGCCAGTTGTATGTTTAGTGAGCCGATTACATGAATGCTGTACATGTTCCTATTTCAAAAGTGCAATCCAGACTGTGTTTGATTTTTCGTCTATAGAATGTAGGTGCTGTTTTTGTGCTCTGTATCTATTACTGTTTCATCCATTTTACAGAGAACCTTCATGTACATTTTTAAATAAGTATTTTGGCCTATATTAGCCAAATATTTACACAAGTAAATGTTTTTAGGCATGATTATCATTATGAAGGAAGTATAAGTACAAATTTTGCCCGAAAAAAATGAGTTGATGACTATTTTGAGCAATGAGTGTAATTATTTCTGTGTTTCATTTATTACAATCACGAGTAATGTTCATGAAGGTATTATTTTTCATTAACTTTCGTAATTTACTGATCTGTCCGGTGTATTTTATTACACTTCTATGCCCGTGTGCCTAATTTTGACTTGGTCTTTTGTAACTTATATACCATAGCTTATAATTTGACTAAATAATTAACGTTCCCCCTCTGTTTCTATCCCAGAAAAGCAAATGTCAAATATATTGGTTTGTTTTCCCATAAAATCATCAGAAGTCCATTGCTGTGTCTTGGGCAAGGGAGGAGCCGCGGCTGGGACAAATAGCCGAAGTTTTTCCACAAGCCGAATGTCAAATAACTTCAGGCGCGACTGGATGAAACTCTTACCTCATTTGCATCTCGAATACCTACCAGCATTCCGTCCTGGATGTTAAAAGCGTTTAAGGGAGGAATAAATCAGAGGAAACTCAAGAGGCATGCAGTTTATCTGGTCTCCTTTGTTGTGGGTCCCTAACGGATACAAGAAAGAGAAATTCTACCTTTTCCATGATTTGGAAACTCTCAGTGTAGCTGTATTTATGTGACAGTCTGATAGTACAGGGGGTGCATTCATTGCTGATGCCCTAGTCGTACAAATAAAGTTTTTATTTATAGGATCAAGCTCTGTAATATTCTTTGTGCCTCTCTTTGAAGAAATTATAGCTCCGGTGTAGAAAATCTTCTGTAGAGCATTTTTGTTAAGGAAATTTCACTGTATTAGTGAGATGCTTTCTGTTTTGGCTCCTTTGGATTCTATTTAATGCCCCTATCCCTCAATGTGTTCCGAAAAAATTTCTTTTTTGTCTTCATTTTCAGATGTGATGTAGCAATTTTCACCATTTTACATTAATATCATCTGGTGTATATAAGAATGGAAATTCATTTTAATTGTAGTGTACACAACCTGATTTCCTTCTTCTTTGAAAAGATAGCACAAACAACATAAGACCTTACATTTTAAAATATTAATATATTTTTACATTACAACAAAACATAAAAAAAGAATATTTTTGTTAAATATGACATCCCTAGATCTAATGGTTTAATGCAAAAATTCACCAAAAGTACCTATTTTTATTAAAATTGTCTTTTTCATAGAGACATGACTGTCGAACCTTAACGAAATAATAATATCGTGTCAAATATTATGACGTGTAAAATATAATGATTAATTCACAATGTTAGAAGAAATCGTATTTTATACATATTCTAATCTTGGGTTTAGTTAAATTTATCTTTCCAGTTGGTTTATATTTTAAACTTTGTTCTGGTTTACGTGCATTATTCGCTCACCATTCACTTATTTGTGTCACTATTACATCAGTCATGTTTTTATCCTTTTAAACGTCGGTCCTGGTGGTGTAGTGGTAACCATACATGCCTCCTAAACCCAAGATTGCGGGTTCAGTACCGGTCAGGGTCGATGGATTTTTTCAGGAGTAAAATTCCTAAGCATGGCTTCCTTGGGAAGGGAAGTAACGCCGTGGGTCCCGTGTCGTACATTTACGGCACGTAAGAAAACTTCAAGCCTGAAAGAAGAGGCCTCTGAACAAAATTTAACGGCCGTTTCACGCCGTAAATTGAATGGGAGGCCGATGACCTGAGATATTAAAGAGCGTACGTAAATAAACTAAAATCAAATCCTTTTAAATTTCTTCTTATATCTCTAAAGAACAACTCTGTTGTTTAGAGTCTTCTTTATATTCTTTAAGAATCCAAACCCCTGCTCCATATAAACAAGTAAAAAGCGCAGGCGTTTTATATAATTCTATATTTGTTCCTTTCCTAACTTCTTTTTACATTTTCTATTAATAACGTAAATATCCTGATTAATTTATAAATCTTTTGTATATTTCGACCGCCACGGGTGGCC
The DNA here is from genome assembly GCA_030762175.1 of Metallyticus violacea. NCBI lineage: Eukaryota > Metazoa > Arthropoda > Insecta > Mantodea > Metallyticidae > Metallyticus > Metallyticus violacea. The sequence goes on along the minus strand of CM060841.1, from coordinate 61,560,446 downwards.
CAGGTCGTTAAGGCGCGGATTCTTGAGCGGGAGGTCTGGGTTCGAATACCGCCAGGACCGTCCTCCCTGACTGAGGTTTTTTCCAGGTTTTCCTCAGTGCTCATAAATAGCAAATGCCGGGGAGGTACCCTAAAATTAGGTCTGGAACGATTCCTTTCTTAAAAAATCCTTTCCCAATATATCATTTCATCTTATGTATCACCAGTGTCCATCGCCTGTGGTGCCACTGTAGCAAAAACGGCGTTAAACACAATTCATTCATTTTGTATATTTCGATTAATGTTGTTTGTGATATCCTTTCATTTTCAGCAACTATAACCAGATCGTCTGCAACTAATAAATAATTTATTAAAACCTTTTTCGGTAAAGTTTCTAATTTTTGCTTCCCATTCTCGTAGAACTTCGCCAATGTAAATATTAAAAAATAGAGACGACAGCCTACATGCTCGTCTTTATTTATTTATTTATTTATTTCATTTATGGAAGTTCTTTAACATCTCATATCATTGGCTCCCTTTCAATTCAGGGCGTGAAACGGCCGACATATTTTGCACAGAGACCTCTTTCAGACTTGAATTTCTTTTACGTGCCATAAATGTATAACACGAACCCACGATTTACTTCCCTTCCGAAGAAAATTACTTAAACCCTAAAAATCCATCGGTCCTGGCCGGGTTCGAACCCACGATCTTGTATCTATGGTTTCCACTAGATCACCAGGACCAACACACCCCTTCTTACTCCCTTATATAGCATTATGGATTTCACACTTATTTTAAATACCAGTTTTATTAAAATCTTTGTTTTTACATCACTTTTAATTAACTGAATGTAATGAAATTTCTATTTTATTTAAAATAATCCTTTTTTATATCTATTATCAAAGGACTTAGTAAAATCTGTAACAAATATCTGTTCATGTATTAAATACTCTACGTTTGAGTTAAAGTGAAAATATTGTGCATACAACTCTTGCTTTTAATTACATTTATTTCTCTAATAAAACATTTTTTCAAACTATTGTAATATTTTAGCAATTATCTTTGCATTACTGGATAAGAAATAATTGCGGTTTGAAGATTTTCCAAAAGAATAATATCAGCTATGCCACAGTGACCTGAATCACATGTTTAAGAAGAAAAAGTTTGCCACAGCCACTGTACAGTCCACACAGTTGAGAAATTGTATTGAAATTATTTTGCTAACAGCTTTTTTAGTTTCACTGGGAAAGTTACAGGTCATTTTAAGCTCTCGATGGTCCAGATAAATGATTATCAGAATTGTAGTGAAACAATTCAGAATATTTTAAAGAAGAAAGTTAAAATGCACCAAGCTGGTGTATCCTTGGAACTCGTATTCTGGAGGTCGGGGTTTCACTTTTCTTTGACCGGCCATACTGGCATTGAGGATTTTCATGATATTTTCCTGTACCCTATTCCACAAATTATGGTCTAATATATTACAAGTGTATTAGTACAAAATGGTCTTGTAACTTTCTGTTTTACGAAAGAAGTACAGGACATGTAAATATTAATAAAAAGTTACAAGTGACGTCATATAAGAGCCAGATGGAGGAACAGCTGTTTTCCACAAGTCACCATATCTTGGATTAGGTTATGTCCACTTCTTAGTAATAACAAATTCGTATTTTTAATGTACAGAGCGATATTTGTCATTCCTGCTACATGGATATTCTATATTTTCTCAGATATAATGATAATTTAAATACTTAATTATGCATTTATCGATATTCAAGCGTAATTATCCACTTTGAGACGACGGTCCTTTACAGTTACATTTCAGTCGTCTAGAGATGGCAGAAGAATCGAGCTTCCCTATTGCTCTTGGTCATTTATTTTATTAGTTCATTTATATTTATTTGTTTGTTTATATTGCTGGAAAACCACGTTCTCTGTGTAAGCAAAAAATTGGATAAATTGTGTTAAAAGAGATTATTTTTAAAAAAATGAAGAATGGCATGTAGCAAGAACCTTAAAAATACATTAACTAAGATGCTGGTCTGAAAATACACTTGAAACAGAAACGTCATTATCCTACTCTCATCATAATATTCGCTAATACGTAGAATATTTATCTTAAATTGTTAAAGGGTTATTACATTTTGTGTTAGTATTTCAAGTTACTAATATGCCTATCCCTGAAGAGAAATTTATACAAATTACAGCGCCTGACCAATGGAACAGAACAACGGAAAATCACTTGTACACTTGTAAGTGTGCAGTTGTAAAGTACAAGCGTAGCAGAAATCTTTGTGTAACAGAATTTTACTAATAATTACAAGTTACAAGTCCATACACTTGTAATGTATTGGACCGTACTTTCGTGGAACAGAGCCCTGGCTACTTAGGTGAGTTTTCCGCTCTATTCCGTTGTTTTGTTACAGGACCTTAGTGTCGGGGCGAGGTGGGTTTGCGCGGTGTGATGTGGCTTGCGCTTTGCAAAGTTTTCTGCTCCGGCGTTTGGTATGGTAGCACGGACTTTCTGAGGAGTACAAACTCCTTGGGGACGAGGGCTACGCCGACGTTGGGAGTTATATCCAATCCAAGTTAAACTGTTGCCATATTATACTAAATAGGTACGATTCAAAAAAATATAAAATATCTCAAAAATGAATAAAAAATTATTTTTAATGGAAAACTTAACACTTACAAAATTGGGAAAAACATTTTAAAAGAAACAATAATTGCATCGAAGAGGAAAACTCGGCAATGTGAAAAACACAAGGCTACTCTCAAAGTATACAACAAGGTATGCGGAATGAGCAAGAAATATCAGATTTCAACCAGCGCGCTGTGGTTTGTACTGTCATCTTATTGCATTGCAGGTAATGCGAAATGTTGCGCAAGCACACACAGAAACCAACAGCTGGGTCCCTGGGGTTAAATCCTCATTTATTCCAAACGTGGGTTCTCTGTGATTACGGTTGTCAACCCGGGGAAAATTACTCTTTGGAAATGGCCATCCACTACTGGCATGAGGCCATCCAGAGTCACCCGGAATAACGGCGCATTTCGATTTGTTTGTCTGAATGAGGTTTTAAAGCCGCTTGATTGTTGTGAGGGAAGTGGGGTAGGGAGCAGGTTGAACGTGAATTTACCATCTCTGCTGATGTGTTATTCGCTTCATTCCAAATCTCCCTTGTACCAACGGAGTACTTACACAACATTTTTTCTGAGTAATAAATTTGGCAAGAGGGAAAGAAAATGTGTACAGTGTTTTATGTCTCAAACGCGCTTGGAATTAAATAAACCAAAGAAATAGGGGAGGCGACTGCAGTAAGGGAACGTTGATGCTTTATACAGTATGTTCATTTTCTTTGGGAGGGTAAAAAATGCACATGCTATCCGTTTTTTTATTTAATTCTTTGAGCTTCAAAATTATCATAAATACACCGAGAGGACAAAAAAATAGCGAAACAATAAATTTTTAAAGTTATTTTGAAATAAAAGGCTGTGTTTAATGAAACGAAGACAAGTATTAAATCAGCATTTGTTTTATTTAACAACTTTTATCATGCGGGTAACCCACAAGGAGTATTTTACCGCAAATTCTACCCTATTATTAATTTTAAGTAAAATCTTACTTATACAAAACTTTTTGGAAAATGTTTAAAATGGACACTTTCAATGGTTCTCTAGCTGTTTGTGTAAGATATCTCAGTGACGAGTGTTGCTACCTCTAGTATTAATTACATTTGGCATGCTGCGGTACAGTTTCCATTGCGCTTCAAGTGCAGCCCGAAGATCTGTGAGTGAGTCTGGGAATGGACCTTTAGTAGCCTCCCAAGCAGGGCTTAGATCTGAACTGTGTGCTGGCCATAAGACACATCCAATCCCGTACATTAACTCAGAAACACACCGAGCAATGAGCATTATCGTGCATAAGGATAGCGTGTCGCTTATAACGGGTGTGAAAGAATCTCCTGGATGTACCGATGAGCTGTCAGTGACCCATTCTCGATGAACACAGTTCCGTTTTTGCTTCAATGCTGATCCCTGCCCAAACCAATACTGTAGCTGCATTATAAGGTATCCTTGAAGAGAAAGTACAGGGTGCATAACGTTCTCCTGACCTTCTCTATACTCTCTACCTCCCATCTGGTTGCCTTCAAACAGAACTTGTATCATCTGTGAAGATCACCGTGCTCCATTGCTCCATAGTGCAGTTTTGTCGGGTTTGAGCAAACTGCACCCTGAGACTGCACTCCCTGGTCAGGAGTGGTCCTTTTGCAGGTCTCCTGGACTGTAAATTCACTTCATACAGTTTCCTACTAAAATGTCCTTTCGCTGAGTTTAATATGCCGTACTTGCTGCAGTTATTCCTGACCTCCATCGATGTTTTATGCTGATAGCGAACAACTTGCAACAAAGAAAGCAGAGGTGCAGCTCCTAGGACCAGAACCAGGGATTCTGGTGTAGATACCATCCTCTCTGAACCTCTGAACAGTCCTGCGTAAATTGCAATAAGAAGTGACGTCTACAACATAACGTAGACTTCGTTCACCCTCAGCTAATGCCACAGCCCTTGCTGCATCTTCAGCTCTAAGAGCCATTTCAATGAGTTAAAACCGACTTAAGAATGATCGCTAGGCAACTATGAATACTTTAAATTATCACGCGGCACAACAATACACAGCAACAGTTTACCACCACGGGTGGGCCGAGGTCTTTAAGGCTCGGACTCGTGAGCGGAAGGTCTGGGGTTCGAATCCCGCCAGGACCATCCTCCCTGACGGAGGTTTTTTCCAGGTTTTCCTCAGTCCTCATAACTGGCAAATGCCAGGGAGGCCTGAAACGTTTCCTTCCTCAAAAAATCCTTTCCCAATTTATCAATTCATCTCATGTATCATCAGTGTCACCGCCTGTGGTGCCTCAGTAGTAAAAACAGGCGTTAAACACTAACCATACAGCAACAATTTTAAACATTAAAGCATCACTTAGCGCTAAATTAACGGTATGTTAATCGAATCCACTAAAGCTTTTTAGGCATGTTGTTGCCTTTTTGTAATATCACAAAGTTGGCATTGTGCAAGGCTTAAAACCCCAAGCTTAAGTGGGGGAAAAAGAGAGCGCAAAAAAAAAAAAAAAAAAAAAAAAAAATAATAATAATAATAATAATAATAATAATAATAATAATAATAATAAATGAATAGCTTGCTGTATCGCTTTTTTCTGCCGCTGAATGTATATTAAACATATTTATTTAAAAGATGACACATCATTTTATTTATGACAGAAAATATTAGTGTTTCGGAAATGACGTCAAATATCTATGAGAAATAAAGCAAAGCAAAGGCATTATTTATTTTTTCCAATTCCAGTTCCTTGTTTTCGTGAAGCGGTAAGCATCTCCCCCCCTCCCCTTTACAAGGTGGTATTGTAACGTACTTATGAAGCCGCTATGTTGTCTCAATGGTGATTATAGTGAACATAATATGGTGACCAGGGTGGTCCTTAAACCCATGGGACGAATGAATGAAATAAATTGGTGATGGCACAAATGAGCCCATCGTCCTTAAAGCTATCAGCCATCCTTCTTCTCAGGTTAAGGAAAAACTTAGTGAAAAAGTTTTACTAGACCTCTTGACCTGATCGGGAGTCGAAGCAAAGATCTCCGTATTATTCAACTGCTCAACTTTTTTAGCCCTTTTATGGTTTAATAATTCATCTCATTATTAAAGGTTCCAATGCATAAGTTTTTATACCTGACTATTTTGATGACGAGCATTATATTTATCAAAGTATTTATAAATATGGGCTTATAAATACTTTATTACAGCTTTAGTTTCAAATTTCATTTTTCATAGTTTTTAAATGTTTTGTCACCACTATCTATTTGGGCTTGTAGGATGCTCCAGCAGCCTAGCAAGAGCGTAGCCAACTTCTAAGGCTGGGTTGAATGGAAGACGTGGCTATGATGTCCCACGGATACTGCAAGACGGGATGAGCTCAGGGAACTTTGTGGCTTAAGTTTTTCCGGCATTCGTCTTAAGAGCTGAGGAAAAACTTCTGAAAAATGCTAGCTAGGAAAATACCCAAGTGGGAATTAAACCCAGACTCATCACTTAGGAAATATGATTACTGCCATTAGATCACAATAATGATTACATATGCATCATTAACCCATTATGAGAGAGCGGTTTTTGTCTTTTTGCCTATTTTGTTCTCTTATTCAGCTAAATAAATTCATTTTAGGATTAAATAACCCAAAATATAAGTTTTTAATTTGATGATGAATGCCCATTCAAAAAGATGGGCCTATAAATAAATTACATGATCATACATTTTTTTACAGGCATAATATCTGATGCTAAAACTTTACAATATTTTCTTAGCTTAATGCATAAGTACACGTGTGCTATTTTCATTGTTGTAACTTCCGGTTCCTGCCTGTGAGAGGTGTGCAATTTGAGACCTGTTTAGTTCCGCCTACAACAAAAAGGAGGTAACAATATGCTGCTCTGAAATTCTGCTTTCGTGTCAAGAAATATTTAGCAAAAGCCTGTTCAATGTTACAGTACTTTCTTCCCTTAGTGCGGGCCTTAGTGAAGATGCAGAGGTTGGGAATTAGAGGGGCTTTTTTAGGAAGAACGGAGGAGAAATATAATAAAGATTAAGAGGGTTATAATAAATTCGAGTGTAATCAGATATGGATGAAGTGGAGTGAAGTGAATGAATGAATAGTGATTAACTCCTGTTTTTGCTACAGAGGCATCACAGGTTATGGACACTGATGATACATGAGATGTAATATATTGGGAAAGGATTTTTTTTTAAAGGAAGGAATCGTTCCAGGCCTAAGTTTAGGGTACCTCCCCGGCATTTCCCATTTATGAGGACTGAAGAAAACCTGGAAAAAACCTCAGTCAGGGAGGATGGTCCTACCGGTATTTGAACCCTGACCTCCCGCTCAGGAGTCCGTGCCTTAAGGACCTCGGCCACCCGTGGCGGTGAAGTTAGTGGTGAAAGTTGTAAGAATAGTTTTAAATTTGTAATAATGTGAGTATAAAGGATAAATAAACAAATGTAATAGAGAAACACAAAGTGTAGTGGAGTAGCGAAAGGGACTTTTAATAGGACATAAAACAGTATTGTATATAAAGAAGGAGAGGAGGGTAAAGCGATTTTAGAAAAAAGGGTATGGCGAAAGAGTGAAGAAGAAGAAGAAAAAGAAGTAAACTAAGATAAAGAAGAAGTAAAGCAAAACATAAAAAGTGTTATAATAACTATTATAATTATAATTAATACTACTGGTGATATTATTATTATTATTATTATTATTATTATTATTACTACTACTGTTCACGATGTCAAAGTAATGAATTGGTAGGGAAAATGTTGTAATGATAAATGTCAATTAGATTCGCAAACAAAAATTATAATTAGTGTTTAAAAATTGGCTAATATAAGATATAAATGTGAAATTTACAGGAATATACTTATAAAATTGATATAATATAGAAAGGTGATATTATATTATATAATATGGAAAATAAAGAAACACATAAGATCCATAGATGTATAATATATAGTTTTATATCAATATAGACTGGAGAAGATACATGTAATTAGTAAAGTAAAAGTATATAACAAATGTACTGGTCACCAATACAGCTTTACCGGATACCGGTGAATAATAGTTTATTAATTTAGAGTTAAGGATTAAGTGGAAGTAGTAGCTGGTTTCCAGCAATTAGGGAGTAGATGAAGGGAATGCAATTTTGGCATTTATCAAATTTGTTATTATATTTTGGTAAATTTATAATTGTAGCCTAGATATATCTGGAAAAAATAATGTAAAAATGTAATTTTGTAATTTAGAAATAGAGCGTAAGAGTTTGCAATACATGTCCCGGTGTAGGAAACAAGGTACTGGGATGGAGCATTTCAGATTATGATTATGATTATTATTATTATTATTATTATTATTATTGTTGTTGTTATAGTACGTGCCTCCCTATACCACAGGTCTACAGTGTTTGAAGAGGGAAGGCAACCAATTTCAAAGGAAGGTGGATTCGGCGTCTAACGGAAGAAAACATTAACACAGCTATTGTCATTATGAGAGAGGATTGTTTAATAACATTAAGAAATTTCGGTTCTATAGCCTTTTTTCAAGGACTGGTCGTTTAAGTGTACGCCTCCAAGGGGAAACTCCAAAAGGAAGGGGTAAGAGATACCAGCTGCCAGGACCAGCGGTCATCACGTAGACGGGGTCCCTAACAATGTTTCCAGATAGAACATCCCAACGTTCCCCCCTTCAAGGAGTTCGAGTCGCTCAGAATGCCAGATACAACGCGCAAGTCACCGTCACACCACAAACAGCACCAGCCCATCTCGCCTGGCACTTTCAATCCTGTATCAGAACGAACGAAATGCAATGAGCTGAAAATGGGAGAACGGAAAATTCGTGGGAAAAAAAAAGATACATCCCAGCATAAGCGGCCAGGAAAAACCACGAAAAACTCAAGATCGGGTTGGCTAAAGTTTACGGCAGTTGTTGATTTGCATTCGAAAGGTCCCGAGTTCAAATATTTGTAGACAAGAGCGTTGTAAGTGCTACGTCAAGTAACAAAACAGTGTCGTTATTCAGATTCTTGATTCTTTTATGTTTGTGTGTTTTGTTCGGTTGTTTGAGGATTACCTGAGACACAAACCCAGGACGAAGAAACAAAGTGTTGTCATCTTATGCTAGGTATACGAGGATTCTCTGTTGCTTTGTGTAATTTTAATGAATTTCAAAGCTACAAGGTCTCTTCAGTTGTAAGGTCATCTAGTTATTTGAATTCCGAGGGAGTAAACCAGCAATTAAAACCGAGAAGCAAGACTGAACAATCAGTGTAGCCATCTATAAGTGTCCCGAAGACCACACCACAGAAGGAGAGAGGAGTCCCGACATCAAAACGTCAAGTTTCGGCTCCAGGTTGCAGGATGTGATTAATTGACAGTTGCCATATAATGCCAAGACTACTGCCGCACAAGACCAGAAGTCGTGTCTCTCCACAAGTTTTCGGCTCTCGGATATTCGAGAGTAGGAAAAGCACAAGTAAAAAAATACTAAGGTGAAAGAAACGTGAGAGGACAGAGACGGAGATAGCACTAGAAGTACCAACTCCTGGCCGCAACATTCCACCAGACAATTACAGCGCGTTCCTCGTCGTCCATCTCTTCCCATCTCCCAGAGCCTTATTACATTTGTAATGACACGGCCGCTCGAGAAAAGAGAAAAAGATTAAAAGCGAAAAGTCTCCATAATTTGATAGATATAAATCTGGAAACCAGCTATGCTACGTGCAAAGGGCTCCAGGGAAGAATTTCTAAAAGCATTTGAACATACCACCCATGTAGAGCAAGAAATGTGGACCGCTTTATCGTTAACTGAGGAACACGCATTGCATCCTATCACTGGCTGTTAGTAAGAGTACAGTTTAGCTTTTGTTTAATGAGCTGGCTCTTTCATACAACAACGCTCTTCTTTAAGGAGGCAACCAAGTGTAAAAATATGAACTTTTAATGTAAAATTCAATCAACACTTTCATATCTGCTCTTTTAATTTTCCCTTTAAATGGTTGATTTTCTTCAAATATTGGAATTAATTTCTATTGATTCACATACCGCTACTAGTAATCTTAGAGGAAAATTAATAAATGAAGAGCAAAATCTCTGTTACTTAGTACTTAAGGAAAATATTTCTGTATTGGTTTTGCCATTTCTGTTTATAAATGATAAGTGTATATTTAGGATTCTACTTGAATATATGGTTAAAATAGAGAGAGAAGAAAGCATTTTTTTATTGATTTATTTATGGACGCTCTTTAACATCTCAGGTCATCAGCGTCCCATTCAACTCAGGGCGTGAAACGGCCCACAAATTTTGCTCAGAAGCCTCTCTTTCAGGCTTGAGGTTCTTTTTCGTGGCGTAAATGTACGACACGGGACCCACGGCTTTACTTCCCTTCCGAAGGAAGCCATACTTAGGATTTTTACACCCGAAAAAATCCATAGAAAGCATTTAAAATACTGAAAACAAGCAATAATATAATTAAAATAGGCATTTATTAAAAGTGAAAAGAGAGCAATATCACTCATTAATAATTAAAATAGATATTTAAGATACTTAATACTTTCTTTATCACACAATTAAATTACTTAAGTTTACTTTTCCTCGTCACAAGCAATAAAACCGCCACGGGTGGCCGAGGTCGTTAAGGCGCGGACTCGTGAGCGGGAAATCCGGGGTTCGAATCCTGCCAATACCGTCCTCCCTGACGGGTTTTTTCCAGGTTTTCCTCAGTCCTCATAACTAGCAAATGCCGGGGAGGTACCCTAAAACTTAGGCCTTGGACGCTTCCTTCCTTAAAAAATATTCTTTCACAATGTATCATTTCATGTATCATCAATGTCCACCGCCTGTGGTGCCTCAGCAGTAAAACGGGCGTTAAACACTACTTAAAAATTCAATAAAAAGATGCTCTTTTCAAATTGTCAAATGTCACAGTCAGCCGCTTGTCAGAGTGAGCATTTTCCCTCATAGAAAAAGAATTTTCTACTTCCACTGAAGTGATTGGAGCATATTTAAAACAAGCTATTTCGGAAGGACCCATACCAGTTACAACAGAAGTCACCTTTCCGGATACCATAGAAATGTTGATCAAGACAAAGTAAAATAGTTTTGAATAGTCCTGGCGAATGAGCAAAAGATGCGCAGTGGTTTCTGGTCGAGTTTACATTCTGTGTATTGATTAGAGGGAAATCAGATTAGTGTCTCTCTTACTGCCGTAGAGAAGGTTTATTTCACAGCTGTAACGCACTCATCTTTCTCACTTGCAATTGTTTGTTACATTTATGCAGCTTAGAGGTTATCTCCACCGCAAATTTCTTAGAATTCTCTTGCGCAGGTAGATACAAGATGAATCGTCAGGACTATTCAAAACTACAGTACTTCCCTCATCCTCTCTATTTCCTGTAGTAACCGTGTGTTTCGTTCACTAATAAAGTATGTGCTTAAGTGTGTAAAGAGCTTAAGTGATTAATTTGAGGAGAAAGTTTTTGACTGCTAAATGTATAACAAGATTTTCACTAGGTAATTTTGTGAGGTGAACATCCATTTTATTTTTATAACTTTTTTCCCCTTCGATATATTAAACTGTTTTATATACTTTTTAAGATGCATAAATAATCTCAGAAAAAATTCATAACGATCCTAAACAGGCAAAAAAAAAAAAATAAATAAATAAAGGGTTTAACCTTAAAATAGAAGAAAATAAAAGCAAAATGAAAACTGACCGTACCGAACTGAAAATATACCGAAATGTGTTCATTTCTATCTGATTTTCAAATATATCCACCCAGATAGAAAAGACGTTTTGTCTAACTTTCGAGCTTTGCTAATAACTTAAAATATATACGCCAAAGAGAAATAAATGTATCTAGATTTGGTAGTGTAGATCTTGGAATTCATCTAAGTGGTTGCCATGGAGATTGAGAACAAGATATGAATAAATAATAAAAAACTGTTAATTCTGTAAAGCGAATACGTGGACAATTGAGCAAAACATCTCGTGTGTTCTTTGGTTAGCAGAAACAAAGTCTGCAAATTACATACAACGTCAAATTCGGCGAGAATACAATCTTCAAAGACACAGTCTCATTTCTGATTTTATGGGCCTGGGATACAAAGATCAAACAGCTTGCTGCAGAAAACTTGTAAGAATGCTGAGAAATTTTTCTGAAGATAACATTGAACATTCCTGCCCGCTTTACAAGAAGCCCAAGTCAAATCAATCCCAAAAGTTGGGTTGCTGGTCCAACTTTCTCGCAGTATGGTTCACAATTTTGTGTACATTAAGTTTCTTCTACAAGCATATTAAATTCAAATTACACGGTGGACCAAACTCGACGATAAAGACAAAGGACTGTTAAGAGTGTCTTGACAGAAATGACAAAGAAAGTTTTTAGTTAGATAACGCGTGTCTCTCTGGCGAGCAAACATATTAGGAAAAGTCAACAGGAATCTGGGGGCGCGAGAATAAGCGTGCTGTGTTTGAACACAAACGTGTTCGACTCGGCTTAATGGAACATAATTTTGTTGAAGTCTATTGATGAAAGTTCAAAGGATAACGAAATTGCACTAGTCAGTTTAAGATCGTTTTCTGGCAAGATCCAAAGACTCCATTTTATCCCCTTGAGGTCAAATAGCGCGTTGTTTATAAAAAAGCCTTGATCTCGGAACTTAGGCTGGATTTAGGATTGTAACGACTTGCAAGTAGAGTGTTGTCATTGTAGATTACTATCTCCTGATCTGGCACAGCGGTTAACCGGTCTCTGTGAGCCACACGTTTTGAAGGCCCTCATTATCATGTCAACAAACACCGGTTTTTCTCGCGTTTTATTCAAGTCACCAGTCAATTAGCTGTATTAGCGTTGCTCCCTCTCACGTAGATCTGCTGGGGGTGATACAGAAATCATTTCGACAGCGACTCACGAAATAACAGCTTGAAATGTTTTAATTAGGGGGTAGCTAAAAGAAATTTCAATTGGAAGACATTCCTTGAAACACTGACCGTCTTTCTTACTGCTATATTAATTTTACAACGTGTAGACATATTTATTCATTGCTTCGTTTGACAGGATGCATGTTACATACAAAGAGAACGTACTCAATTTCCTAATTATTTTATTATATTTATACAAATGTAGCTTTTAAGCATTTTAAATATTTTATTTTTGCCACTTTAAGTACAGTAAACGCTTAATAATAATCACTCTTTTGGTATATTTAAGTTTACTAAAAATTTATAGAAAATAAAAAAAATAATTATATCAGCAGGTTTAGAGCTTATCTACTTGGGTGCATAAAATGTAAGTGATTGTAAGAAAGTTTATTGTATAAACACACTGCAGAGATAGCACATAATGTTTCTACTCGGAATGCTTTACACATTTTTGTACTATAACATTCATTGTTCTTTACTTTATTATTACTATAATCTTGTAATACCTCCATAATGCAATTTTTATTTTTTCCCCTTCTATTCTATAGCTCATAAAAGGTTTTACTGCCCCAAGTTTTGAATTTATTAAATAATGAATTGAGATATTAACCGAGACAATACACATAAATATCTTAATTACAATATTAAAACAAAGCATTGAAACATTTCCAGCTTTTTTTTTTTTTTTTGAATGATTTATTTATAGACACTCTTTAACAGCTCAGGTCATCAGCGTCCATTCAACTCAGGGCGTGAAACGGCCGACAAATTTTGCTCAGAGGCCTCTCTTTCAGGCTTAAGGTTCTTTTTCGTGCCGTACGGGACCCACGGCTTTACTTCCCACGGCATTATAATTATAGCATTAACCTAAATACTAAAGGGACTTTCCATGATTTTATAAATTCCATAAAATTAGAGTGTAGTAATATTTTTTCATTGTTTGTATTTTAATGAAAATTTTGTATCTTATTTATACTATAGTTTTCAAATAAAAATTATCCTCTATTTTCACACAACACTGAATGAACTGTATGGGAAAAACTCCACTTAACATCGCAGAGTGTTATTGGGGCATGTATGAAATTAGTAATATCATTACTGTTGAATTCAGAATCACTTTCATTGAACTTTGCCGCAAGTATCTCTTTCTTACTTACCTACCCTCCTAATTTATAGAAAGAGATATTATGTAAAAGTAGTTTTAGAAAAGAAAATGCTTAGAAATTGCAAGCAATAATTCAAGAGTCGTGTTAAAGCCGTCTATGAAATGACCGTTGGTAAATGAATGAAAAGAAAATCAAATGTGATAGAAACTATGACCAAATTATGAAAAGTTGTGGAAAAGGTTACAAAAACTCAAATTGTCATCACATGAGAAATTAAAAGCACACCATGTTAATCAGACTAAATGAGATCATGTTTCTTTTAAGTTTGCAATGGAAATAATAATAATAATAATAATAATAATAATAATAATAATAATAATAATAATAATAATAATAATAATAACAACATGATCTCATAAACATCCGGACCCTAATTGCAATATAATCTCGCTGTTGTGAGATCACATAATATGTTAATATAGGCATGAAATGAATGAGTTTATTAAAATACAATTCACTATGTTTAGCTTGGAGGCGCTTCCACTAGTATTTCATCAAAAGAGAGAGGTCTGCTTTTTTTATCAGCTCAAAGGTGTGTGAATGTATGATTCTATTTATTAACCGCAAATAACCAATAGCAATAAAATATACACCCTTTGACAAATTAAATGAGTCATCCCCACATTATGTGAGAACTTCGAGGAAACTCATAAACGCTGTATTTATAACGTCCATGCAGCGACTGCACACTGCAGTGAGCGCTTTGCCTGCAAACATAATGGTCACCACCGTAAGCATCTGGAAATAGAACATAAGGTGGCGGAGTGGTTTAAAAGGCATGTTCTTCTGCGTAAGCTCCTGCGTTCAAACTTTACATATTTTGTTTTGTTTTTATTATTGGTTTTATAACTGTATATGTAGAACATCGGGTTGACTTGATATCATAGTTTATGACATTACTTAATTACACACAAAAACATAATCACAAATTAATGTATTCTTTACAAATAACTACACAAATATATGAACAGAAACGTTTATCTTCTAAAGTGAAAACAGAAATAAAGACACGTTGATGTCTTGTATGCACCCTTAGCTTGTATAACCGCCCTCAATCTTCTGTTAGATTTCTACAGTCCCTGTAGAACTAAAACATGTAAAGATTCTTGAATTTGTGCTCATATGGCAACTTTTGTCCTTCGTGCATATGCAGGGAATAGAATAAATACTGAAGGAAATATAATATTCCTTATTATAATACAGAGGGTGCCATAAAATGTATACACACTTCAAGCAAAGAAAAAACTGTGTTAACATAACAAAACTGAATTCACACAAACAGAAAATGATGAGCACTAATCATCTTAGACTTTTACAGTTACAACAGCTACTCAAAATGTCCACCATCGACGTCGATACACTTCTGAGTACGTTGAACTACTGATTGAGCAACTTTTGCGAAAGTGTCCTCAGCCATTGCAGCACATGCGGTTTCAATTTCTTCCCGAAGTGCTGCCATTCTGGTTTTCTACGATATACAACATCCTTAAGAGTTCCCCATAGGTAGAAGTTCAACAGAGTTAGAACCGGAGAACGCGGTGAAAACTCACGTGCACATTGCTTTGTAGATTTCTGCGGTGAGTGCTCAAAATATTCCAAAGGCATAGCCGAGGACGCGGGGCTTGTTGCTGTATGAAATCTCCCAGATCTGCCTTTGTGAAAATCGCATATGGTACTATGAGTCCCAAATTTGTTTCGAACGCGTTAGCGGTTCTTCTGTACACACATCTTCATAGCCTTTGAACTTCAACAACATTCTCGGTTTTCCAATACCACTTCAAACTGGCTTTTCCTACTCAAACGATACTCTTGGTTCCATTTTGTTGTAACAACGGCATAACGTAATGTGAGTCACATCTGTTTACAGAACATCATACGATAACCTTGGCTTCATTTGTTCATTGTTGATTTACCTGTCACGTAGCAACGCTATCATAATGTATGTGAGTCACATCTGTTTACAGAACATCATACTACACATTACTGTTGTTTTTCTGTTCAACTTTGAAATATTTTAAATAGATATCTACTGTTAAAGTGTGTATACATTGCACCCTCGGTATACATACTTTGTTAGTTTAAAAGTTTGCTGTGTACGGGAAACCTTATTACGAAACTAGTTTATCATAATGTTAAAAAAGTTTGTTAATAAAGTGCTTCATTCCCGAGGGATAACCTGTACTCCTAAGCACGGTATCACTGCACACTCCGCCACAGAGCTAACAGAACACATATACTAGACAGCGTCTTTAGTGCATGTCATATAACTACTGCTGTAGTGACCACACAGCCTTGCTTGTTACCTTGTGAACCGCACGTGTCTCGAGTAGGATTTAGAAGAAATCTGAGTTCAAGAGATGACTATTTTTTTTATTTGTCAAAGGGTGTACATTTACTCGTAGGTTTTCAGTTAAAATGTCTATACATTTTTCAAAATACAATTACATAGGCCATGATAAAGAATTACAAGCAACTTAATGTATTACTACCATTACATTCTAAGCATTTGTCTACATTAGATTTGAATCTTTTCGCAGTCAAGGAAAGCCATTAAAAATGCTGCAGGCATCTTGTTCCAATCTGCTATCGTTCCCTTTAGAAAGGAGAATTTCTACAAATCCGTTCTTTGGGTTCGATATCTACTTTTATACCTATGACCTGCCTTGCCTGTCGGCTTATGTAAACGCTCTTCTATTTCTTCCCATGCTGTATGTTCGTTATGATCTTTGAATACAGTGATCAGTCTAGCCTGCTTCCTCCTAGTTTCAAGAAACTCCCTATTTAGTTACTTCACCTTAAATTTTCCATGTCCACCTCCCCATTTAACAAATTTTGCAACCTACGCTTCACTCTTTCACTAGCCTCTAATTTCCACCCGATCTCTGAAATGCAGCTGACTTGTTTATCCTATGCAAGATTACTTTGAAAGTATATCCCAAGATATTTACAAGAATCTACCTATGATATGTGTTGTATGCGCCAAAACATGGTTTCGTTATCGTGCAGCTGGATTATTTTGCCCTCGTCATTTACTTATGGAATTGAGGAGTGTAGGTTTGTGGTCTGTGCAAGATGGAACGCTATCTCATTATGTAGAAAGGTACGATACTGCTTGAATATGTTCGCCGATTGCTGGGCTGGTAGAAGAGATATAGTGGAATGGACATTTCGTTAGCTTGTCAGCCCCAAGGCTTTACAAATCGAAATCTATATTGTGTGTGTGTGAGTGTGTGTGTGTGTGTGTGTGTGTGTGTGTGTGTGTGAAAATCTGGTATCTGAATCATTTCCGGGTTAGAATAATTGTAGCGTGGCCATAAATCAAAAAGGATTTAAGGAAGAATAGTGTAGCTGTGTTGAAAATTGTGGCAAATGTACTCTTTATTCTCCCATTTGTTCCAGAATTTATTTTTACTGAGTAGATTATTTGAAACTCTCTGAAGGAAAAAAGAGAAGTAGCTGCTGAATTAAGTGGGCAAGATAACATATCTGTAACTTAAGTGAATTTACTTTGACAAATCAAGAAATAAAATGAGGTCTCCAGGCGGAGTGCATAGGGGAACTATAGTGCCAGTAGTTTGTAAAGGTAACAGTCAAATCTTGATACCTCTAGATAAGACAAAAAGGAGTGGAATAACTCACGAGAGACCACATGCCCAAAGAAGCGTGGTAGCATGGAGAGAGACCTGTGACCTCAATAGTGCATCTGGTCCAAGCATAAGGCACCAGGGACGCTTTCCTTAGTCTGGTGCATGTACGCCAGTTGGTTGATAAATGTGCAACGTTCCAGTAAATGCCGCGCCCCATTGGCACGAAAATTAGGGATAGCTAGGCATAGAAATTACACGCTAAAAAGGGATGAATGAAATTAGAGAAATCGTTCTACTGGAACAACAGAAAGGGTTACTTTTATTCACGTTGGGTGTTATATAGCAACATCTGATGGGAAATACGAAAGTGGATAGGCTACGAAAAATACAATTGATTTTTCTGAAAATATGTATAACATGTGCTAAACATTTTCTTGAATATTTAATTTTTTGGCATATATTTTGCTTTAGAACTGACTTGAGACTTTTGCGTTAGCAGTACATCACTTCCTTGGGAAGATAAAAATTGTTACAAGAATTATGAAACACACACACAACTAACGCATTAGAAGAGAGTGGTATTATTAAAGAATGTTTCAGTATCCAGGAGATATGTAAGTGAAGGAATCATGATATCTTAATAAAAATTTGCAACAGATAGGTATGGGATATTTATGGAAAAATAGGCACTATCAAAACACAAGATTTTAGAAAGAAATGAACCCCAAATTGCACGATAGTGATCTTCGCTTTGTAATACGCCACATAACAAAATTTGAAATTTTTGTCGAATCCATCCTTTCGGAAGGTACTAATCAATTTATTGCAATAACTCTTTTGCTCGCTGATCTTCCTCTTTCATGGACATTTTCTTTAATATTATTCATTAATTTTTGTTCCGTGAGGCTCATAAAGTTTGTTTTTCGGCAAGAATATGGGAGAGTAAAATTTATTTATATGCAGTCATTTTCACAAAGAGTTTCAATACAATGATATTCATACAACATATAGAATATCATTGCAGAAAAGGAGTCATATTATTTAAATTTTTGTGCCAACATTATTGCCAATTGGAAACTTTCATACCCCTTAAAGAATTTTAAAATCATTTGGTGAGCATTTGCAATTTGTTACTATTATATAAGGTGTTTTATTATATATACATATATACATACATGTACAGAGGGTGCCAAAATGTATACACACTTCAAGCAAAGAAAAAACTGTGTTAACATAATAAAACTGAATTCACTCAAACAGAAAATGAGCACTAATCATCTTAGACTGTTACAGTTACAACAGTTGCTGCAAATACCCACCATCGGCGTTGAACTACTGATTGAGCAACGTTTGCGAAAGTGTCCTCAGCGATTGCAGTACATGCCGTTTCAATTTCTTCCCGAAGTGCTGTCAGTGTAGCTGGTTTTCTACAGTATACAACATCCTTAAGGTACAACATCCCTATAGGTAGAAGTCCAACGGAGTTACATCCGGAGAATGCGGTGGAAATCTTTTCGTCCTATTGCCTTTGAACTTCAACAACATTCTCGGTTTTACAGAACCACTTCAAAATTGCTTCCATTGTTCAAACGATAATCTTGGCTCCATTTTGTTGTAGCAACGTTAGCATAACGTAATGTGAGTCACATCTGTTTACAGAACATCATATAATAATCTTGGCTTCATTTGTTCATTGTTGATTTACCTGTCACGTAGCAACGCTATCATAATGTATGTGAGTCATCTGTTTGCAGAACACCATATTACACTTACTGTTGTTTTTCGGTCCAACTTTGAAATATATTAAATAGATATCTACTGTGAAAGTGTGTATACATTTTTTGGCTCCCTAGGATGCTATTCAGACTAAACGTCTGTACCTTACGAAAAAGAAAGTTCTCCTTAAAAAATATTACCGATATTGCTTCACAAGCATCTGGAATCGTTGCTGCAAAACTGCAGGACCTTCGGTTCCAAGTGCTTCCACATCTGCCATATTCATTGGATTTGGCTCCCAGCGATTAATTAATTTTTGTTCCCAAACCTGAAGAAATGGCTGGATGGGCGAAGATTTAAATAAAATAATGAGGATGGAGTTTAGACCGACTCTTATATTTCACAGTTGGACAAATCTTATTTTACTGAAGGTATTAAAAATTTGGAAAATCGTCGTTGATAGGCTTTGAGTTTTTGAAAAAAAAAGTCCTATGCTAATTTAGATGTTGTTTCTTTAAAAAAAGTCAAACTTATAATTCTAAAATACTTTTTTTTAATAGTGTTTAATGCCCGTTTTAACTACTGAGGTACCATAGGCGATTTCACTGATAATACATGAGGTGAAATGATAAATAGGGGAGGATTTTTTTAAAGGAAAGAAGCGTTCCACCTAAGTTTAGGTACCTCCCAGGCGTTTGCCATTTATGAGGACTGAGGAAAGCCTGGAAAAAACTTAGGGAGGACAGTTCTGGTGGGAATCGAACCTCAGACCTCCCGTTCGCGAGTTCGCGCCTTAACAACCTCGACTACCTGTGGCGGTCTGTAATAAACTTAATAGTATTGCCTCAATAACACTGCAATTTTAGATAAACCTGCTAACAGAGCATATAAAGTGTAATTTGAGTGTTTTTTCTTAATAGTATTTCTATAATATAACGTAGTATTGATAAGTAAGCCAAGGAATTTTGCTAAGGCAGTTTTTTAGAAGGGGCAATAAAATGCACTATCAATAGTAGGGGCAAAAGTTGTAAAATGAACAAAAAATATCTACAACCATAAATAGTTTATAAGAAAACGTTTCAATATTTATTTCTTATATGTATTATTCCATATCAAATAAAATTTAAAACATTTAATGAATTAAATTGCTACAATGGAATTTTCTACATGCGACCATAAGCTTATGTTAAAATATATAAATGTCTTCTTAAATAAAAGTGTATAGCTCAGAGCTTAATTTTACAAATAAATAGGTTTTTTTTTGTTTAATTACGGACACTCTTTAACATTTCAGGTCATCAGCGTCCCATTCAATTCAGGGCGTGAAACGGCCGACAAATTTTGCTCAGAGACCTCACTTTCAGGCTTGAGGTTCTTTATTGTGCCGTAAATGTACGACACGGGACCCACGGCTTTACTTCCCTTCCGAAGGAACCCCTACTAAGGATTTTTACGCCCGAAAAACTCCATCGGTCCTGGCCGGGTTTGAACCCGCGATCTTGGGTTTAGAAGGCCAGTATGGTTACCACTACACCGACAAATAATTAGGTAAACGTCGAAAGTATTACTGTCAGTATTTAGTCACTCATTGATAAGATGAAAAGTGTAATAGCTAAACCGAAGTTAATAGGGGAACTAGCAGTAAAACGTATTTATTTAAAGGCACTTCGCGTTTACTTGTGCACCAGTCTCAGAGATATAAAATGTAGGTGCTTTGAAATAGTAAATAAGAATTGTTGTGTTTGAGATAGAAGGTGAAACGGGAAGAAGAAGAAATACATGAAAAAAAAAACAAGCAAACAAACACAAAATGAATAGAATAGGAATGAATAAAGAAGGAAAAGGGGAAACTGAAAGGGAAAAAGAAGCAATATAAAAAGATGATGAAGAGGAAACAGTAAAACAAGAATACAAGGAGAAATATGGAGGGGAAAAAGAAGGAGAATACTAAGAAAGAAAGCCATATCACAGATAGAGAAGGAATGACTAGTCGAATGAAAGCATTAAGAAAAAAAAAAAAATAAGCGGAAGTAAGTACAAGAATAAGAAAGGAAGTGAAAACAACGAGGAAAAGAAAACGTGAAGCATTTATAAATAAAATACAATAGGAAGCAGGAAAAGACTGAAAAGGAAAAGTGCAATGCAAGAGGAAGTGTGCAAAAGAAAGAGGAAATGATAAGGTAGAGAAATATGGTAAGAAAGAACGAGTGCAAAAAGGAAACTTATGGTGAAAATCCATAGAATTAACAAAAGAAGCAACGGAAAAAAGATGGAGATGATAAAAGTAAAAAGAATTGGGAAATCACTGAGAATGAAGTGGAAGAAGAGAAGATAATTGTAAAAAAATTAATAAATAAAAATGGAGGAATATGGAGGGAAAGAAGGAGGAGAATATGAAAGGAGATGCAAAGAAAGGAGAAGAGGATTGACTAGCAGAATGAAAGCACAAAGCAAAAGGAGGTACAAGAATAAGAAAACGTAAAGAGTGTAAAGGATAGAAAAACAATAAGAACAGAAAAAAAAACAGAATATAAAAAAATAGTAAAGCCATAGGAAGTGTGCAAGAGAAAGGGAAAATGACAACGAGAGAAATAAGACTAAGAAAGAACGAACATAAAAAAGAAAGGTATAATGAAAACCCAATAGAACAAAGAAAAGAAGTAACAGAAAGAAGACGGGGCAAAATAAACAATAAGAATTGGGGAACAACTGAGAAAGAATTGGAAGAACGGAAGAAATTGTAAATAAATCATATATTGTTAAAAAGGAAACAACAGAGAAAAAATTAAAAATAATATAAGGAAAAAGAGAAACCAATGATAAAAATTAAGAAAATAAGTAGAGAAACACGAAGAATGTGAACAAAAAGATGGTGAGGACGAAGTGAAGGAAAGAAATTAAGTATGCATTTATAATGAGCAAAAATATGAAGCTAATTAAATGAGAACACAGGTACAGAGGTATTATTTCGATATGCGGAATACACTGTTTAAGACAACAGCAACCACAAAAAGATATGAGAATAAGGACTGACGGAAAGTAATAACTGTGACGATGGGGCATACATTTAAGCTCCGAACCTGCCCTCTAATTGCAAGACTGGCTTACTTAAGTAGTACTTTGGAAAGGGCAGGTCGTGCATATTTGATGCATGTAAATGAACATTCCAGTATATTGTGGACCAATTTTTACATCTTCCTTGTAATCTCTCTCTGATAATCATACACGCACTTGGTCGTTACGAGGTACCGCAGTGGCTAATTTGTCTAAGCGCCGAGGTATAGGTACATGTGTACAACGCCACGTCGCGGTGATCATTAGTAACGGTGAACAACGCTTTCCAACATTTCTGCCAAGCGATGTCACTGTCGATGTAATAGTAACGTTCTTAAACGTTCCTCTGGTCTGTATTTCAACTTCCTAAACAAAAACTTTTAGTTGAAAACTGTCCCCTTGTTGTTTCTTTAGTAATTTTGCGTTTCTCTACGTGTTCTTAACCCCAAGCAACGTATTAGCAAGGACTTTTTCAGAGTTACTTACGCGCATGCGCATCCTCCGTGAGCCAATAAAAAAGATAGTGTAACCAAAAGGCAAATCTGTGGAGGGAGCAACCAATGATGAGGGGTCGGAACTGAGTCTACAAGCTGCTTACAGAACATAAATAAATTTTCTAAAGAAATAAAATGATAGCAATAGAAAAACAAAAGAGGCACAGTGTATAATTTAATAATAACCATAAAAATATATGCAGTACATTTACTTCTGTAAGTGAATTCGAAATTCTAATGCATGTTAATTTAAGTAACTTATTGCACTTTATGTCAGATCCATGTTTTGAAGTTTTAACTACTAGTTTTAACTTATTTTTTTTTTTTTCAACCTCCGATCGCTCTGCTACGTGACCAGACAGGCACAAAGAGGTGGATCTGCACACTATGATACTGCTCTACTACCCCACTATAACGTCGGCTAAGGCTAAGTTAAATATATCAATTGCAGCTGGGCTTTAGGCATTTCAATATGGCCGGCATGATTGATTCTCCCGCCAAGTGGCGAGTTGCGAAGCGTCATCGTTTTCTACTGGCAGATGAGAATAGTGCAGCAGAAATTCCTCGCAAAATGAACCGTGTTTATGGTGCAAACTGTATGAGTGAGGGTGTTGTTCGTGAATGGTGTAGGGTATTTAAAGAAGACCGAACTGATGTTCATGATGAGGATGGACAAGGACGCAGGTCTGTTGCTAGTGAAGACTTGTTCAGCGAGTTGATCAAGCGGTTCTAGCGAGACGGAGGTTTACCATCAGTGAGTTGTCTGTGAAAATTCCGGACATTTCAAAGTCAACTCTGTACACGGTTATGGAACATTTTGTGCACGTTGAGTTCACCCTCTCCATACACTGGTGACAACCTTCTATGAAGAGTGTATTGGAAAGCTCATCTATCGATATGGCAAATGTCTTAATCTTCACGGTGACTATGTGGAAAAGTAACTGTGTCTGTTCTTTACTCCTGGTAATAAAATCATTGTGTGATTCATATTTGTCTTTTTGTTATGTCCCATCGGAGGTTAAAGAAAACATAGTTCTTGCATGTATTCTACTGCAAATATTCTTATTAAACCAAAATATTTGTTTCTGGAATTAAGAGACAAAAAAAGTATTTTATTGAGGTTAAAATATTACGTTAAAAAGATAAATATATCAGCTGTTTCCTCGTAGATGATACAAACTTTCAAGGATGATTTAGAAGGGCAAATGTGTAAATTTGAGATAGAGAACTCCAGTCTGGAAATGCTTAATTAGCAGATTATATATCAAATTTGTTTTATGATGTCCGTTAAAGTGGAATAAAACATGCATAAATCTCTGTAGAGGTGATCATTTTGTTGTACCTTGAGCACTTTCACGTGCTTTGAATTGCTAAAGTTTAAAACTCGTGTCATCTGCATTACATTAGTGCAGTTTCTTTCCCAACCCCTCATGAAACACACCTACATGTTACCCTTATAATATTTTATACCTCCTGCAACCTACGGGTCGGTCCTGGCAGTATAGTGGTAACCATACTTGCCTGCTAAACCCATGATTGCTGGTTCAAACCCGGCCGGAATCGATGCATTTTTTCGGACGTAAAAATTCTAAGTATGACTTCCATCGGAAGGGAAGTAGAGCCGTGGGTCCCATGTCGTACATTTACGGCAGGTAAAAGAAACTCAAGCCTGAAAGAGGAGATCTCTGAGCAAAATTTGTCGGCCGTTTCACGCCCTGAATAGAATGGGACGCTGATGACCTGAGATGTGGGAGAGCGTCCGTAAATAAAACAACAAAGCAACCTACTGAAAATGATTTTGGCTTATAAGCATTTGAGCTTTTCCGAACTGCAGTTCCATTACCCATATTAACAGAGTTGCCCTTTTCTATCGTTCCTGAAAGCCTGTTTCATCATCATGGACATAACCCTACATATATTACTATTGCAAAAGCTGAAGTAAATCAATTAATCAGTCCACTAGCTCGGGTTACGTGATGTTTGCCATTAGAAGTTATGACAGACGAAATTTGTGTTGTACAAGGGTTGGATAATTGCATTCAATGTAATCTCCTCCCATGAATATCACTTTCTGCCACACTTGTGGAAAGCTGCACACTATCTGCAAGTCCTGATCTCCTGTTGATCTTCTGAAATGATCGCGATACCATAATGGCTTCTGTTGTCCATCGAAGTAATCCCTTTCATCATGGCGAAGAGGTCATAATCATAATCCAGAAGGGAAACACTCAACTGAACGTTGCGGCCGTCTCCAGGTTGATCTATAAACTTTGTTTCGCTTTGTAAACATGTTTTAGATCGCTTGCAATATCTCCATGTACCACAGAATTTGACTGAACAACATTACACCCATTCCTACTGGCTGCACCTAACATTCCGTTAACAGCTCTGCACACGCTATGCCCAACTGCTCACGGCCGTCACGTGTCAGGAGTGTGTGTGAATGAGTGGTGTTTAACGCCCGTTTTTACTACAGAGGTACCACAGGCGGTGGACACTGGTGATGAATGAAATGATATATTGGGAAAGGATTTCATGGAAGGAATCGTTCCAGGCCTAAGTTTAGGGTACCTCCCCGGCATTTGCCATTTATGAGGACTGAGGAAAACCTGGAAAAAACCTCAATCAGGAAGGACGGTCCTGGCGGTATTCGAACCCAGACCTCCCGCTCACGAGTCCGAGACTTAACGACCTCGGCCACCCGTGGCGGTGCGTGTCAGGAGTGTTGCCACTGCTTTTTATTAAACTTACCCTTACAGATAGGACAAAAACCGAAGCTCCCGTCCCGAGCAACAGCGGAGAGAGCCGAGATCCGCAGTCGCGAACGGAAGATGGAATACTTGTAAGAGTGTGAATGTTGCATGTGTTATTTTTTCGTTAAGCGTAACGGAACACATGCGTTGTCCTCCTTAACTTTCTGGGTATAATATATATATATTAATTAATACTTACACTAACCTTAACTCTAATTTCGGGCAAATCCTAGAAACCGGTGAACCCAGTGGTATGTTGTGCTCGCTACGGCCTGATGGCCTACGCCACCTCATTTTCATAAATATAAATTGATAAAGGCGGGTAAATGGTTATAATGGTGGTAAATCTTCTTTGATTCAAGCAGAAAAAAAATCGTAAATATCTATAGCGCATTGTATGCGTGCTACTATGTTAGCGAGTAAATCATTGTAATGGTGGCAACTCTTCTTTAACTCAAAAAAGGGGTGAGGAAAAACATCTTGAGGATATGACGATTCGAACCCACTGCCTTTACACCTATAGCATGACGTTCTAACCGTCTGAACTATCAAGTCGTTGGCTTAAATCTGTGCGAGTCACACTCTCGGCTTTCTCCGCTTCCGCTTGGGAGTGACTCGGGAATGGAGCCCAGTGAATTTGTCCTGTCTGTAATGAGAACGTTTATCCACAGTAAACATTAACTGACTTTGCAGAGTAACTGGACCGGTGCAATCTACAAGGCACATACAAAACAACGTGAAAGTTTACCTTTCTTTGCAGCAGTGTCACGCACTGTTTTGCCAGATACGTGCTGTTGATCGTCTTCGAGGTGAAGCAAGTTGATTAAAGCACACGATATCAGCATTCACCTCTGTAACAAAACTAGAAATTCACGCCATAGGAGAATGAGCGATCCCACACTGCTAAACGATTTTTCTATCAGAGTCCTTAGGCGGAATCACAAACTTTTTCGCACGTTACTGTATATTTTCCTTCTCTTGATCTCCTCTAACATCCCTAAAACGTTGTTCGTTTGAAACATTCTGTATACATGGCTATATGGTTTAGTTTATTCAGGATTGCATTCGTTCATATACTCTCTATCGGAGAGTATGTGTGTGCGTGGTTCATTAAATGAAAATAATACAAAGTATATCTGGTCACAATGATTTTGCTTTGTTTCAGAACGCACCGTGATGTCGTGGAGCAGAAAATGTTAAGAATTTTTCTACCACTCCCAGTCAACAGTGCATCGCACCAGGTATGATTATTTCGGTTACGACTAGCAGAGCGCGGCTGCATACTGGAAGAAGTCAAGGGCGTGTGATGCATGTGCAGGTAGCGACTTATAGTTTACTTAGGGAGTGGTTGTGCATTCCTCTGTTACTCGGTGTTTTCATTGTATGTAAATTGTGAGCTAATTTGTCTTCTTTAGTTATGTCAC
This sequence comes from Metallyticus violacea, assembly GCA_030762175.1. Classification (NCBI taxonomy): domain Eukaryota; kingdom Metazoa; phylum Arthropoda; class Insecta; order Mantodea; family Metallyticidae; genus Metallyticus; species Metallyticus violacea. Next base: position 61,533,738 of record CM060841.1, on the reverse strand, counting down.
TACATAGATGATGTCTTGAATAGCGGTTTTGTATACAACACATATGTGAAAACGGATTCTTGCAGAGAGGTGGTAAGGTGGTTCGCATTAAAAAAAATGGCAATCGTGTTCTGGATAGAGAAACTGTTTACCAACTTTTTAAAAATTAAGAGAGACAGCAAATAACAAGAACAATTCTCAATAACAAGAAAATTTTTCTGAACGGCCGTGCTTTTAAGGAAGAAAAGTTAAATGAAATAAAGGAATTCCTACGCAGATACTGGCAATATATTGTCGCTGAGAGGCATTGTTTTCAAGAAGGTTATTGCTTAAAGTTTTAAACACAGTGTAATTTATGCTTTCAGTAAAAGTATAAATAGTAAAATGTAAACTCTAACTTCAGGCCCGGCTACTCCCTTTTTGCAGTTGAGGCAGGGTGACTGCACCTTCCCAATAAGCAGCCGCACTGAGTTGACCCGTAACTCAAATAACCTCGCTCATAAATGTGATATATATTTGAGTTCAGTACTTCAAGTACAAAATACAATGATAAAAATAAAATAAATGTAAGTCAACTACAGAATACAATAATGAAATTAAGTCACCGTTCAGTATTCAATATTCTCGTATACCGTTTCCTTCTATCACAGTTTCTAGAGATAGTCGTCCTGTACCTTTCGCAATTTCGAGATAATTTGTTCATAATTGACAGATGTTCTAACAACTCGAAGTCTAACAGATTTTGTTGATCGAGCTGCAAAACGTTGTGAATTCTAGCACAGCTGAAGAGTTAGCGATATATTAGTAGAAGAAATAAGAAACTGAATTTTCCCGTATGCCGTGCTACTTAGAGAATTTTAGTGTATATCCAGGCGTATATGAAAGACTGCGGCAGCGCAGGAGTAGTAGTTGATCGATTATGTCTAACATACCATACAGCCAGGTACATTTTAATTCATTCTTGAAGATCCAACTCTCAATAAGGCGTGTTTTACCATTCTTAGGCTTCGTGATGCAATACGACGACAAAGGCCTCATTAGTGGCAAGGAAAGAATTCGGTTTTTCATCACGACAACAGTTACTCTAAAATAAATTCCTCACAAACTTAACAGACCTGTTTTTGCTCCAGATCTTCCCTAGCTGATTACTACGGGTACCCGAAAGTCAAAAAATTGCCCAAGTGGCAGAGATGCACTTTACCCAAAGAGTTGAAGACATGTGCAACAGGAGACCAATGCAATGTTTTGAAAAGTCTCTGGTAGAAGTGTGACACTGCCCGAAATTTTGTGTTGCGCTTTCCTCCGCAATAAAGGTTTCTATTCGAAGTTCGGTTTCTTTTTGACTTTAGTAATACATGGGGTTATACAGAATATCAAGAAGGGAATGTACTGCGAGTAAATAAATCTAGAATATGATATGCACATAGCAGCCCCTGATTTTGTTTTAGAGTAACCTCAGAGACACCACTTCCATGGTTAAGGGTTAAGTAGCTTACGCTGATTATTTCAGCTGTGGGATAACTCTTGGCAGGTTTGCTTACGTACTGAGTTTGACTAATTTCTGCTTATGTTTACTAACAAGGCCGGTTCCAGTGAGAACAATGAACACCGTTAAGTGCCTGTTCTGAATACTCCCTCTGTGGCTGTTCTCTCAGATCTCACTCTCATGGGTTAGCATGACATTAACGCGCTGCACTCATGAAGGCGAGTAAACATTGCCCTGATTAGTTATGAATGCAAGTGTTTATAGGGATCGCAACCAGCACAATGCTCAATGATGGGTTTGAGCAGGCGTGACGCTTTCCTCTGGGAAACATTCCATCATTCTGTGAATTTGATCTAGCAAAGACAGGTGCAATTGACAGTTGCAGTAGCAGTGTTAAAATCATTTAAACACGAATGGTATTGGTGTTGTCAAGAGGATAGTATAGAAAAATTAAGTCAATCATATCTTCACCAGTAAGAATTCTTCTCGATCTAATTCTTCTCTCATCCATATACCCTGATCCTAGTTTGACTTTTCTCCAACTACTGTACTGTCGTTCAAAATTAAAACATACTCAACTGTTAAAATTAGTTAGTATTCATTATGTAGTGATACACAAAGTAAATACTGTAAGACCACTTTTGAATTAAAAAAAAAAAAACTGGAAAATATCCAACTGTGATGTTTCCTCAAATTTAATCAATTTCGCACAAATTCAGAATACTGGCTTACATCTGCTCTGTGATTATTCCAGGCAACAATACACACCTTATAGAGTACTAACGTCCATTCATCCTGTAGAACAATTTGTAAAATCCTGAGAATCATATCGTAAGAATAATGCTTTCATTTCAAAGCCCATGCAATGAAATACATTAGTCCAAAATAGAAAAAAGTTCGCACAGTAGCTGCTTATGCTAAGCGAATTCCTCAACAACTAGATATTTTTTTTAAAAACAGAATATGAAACCAAATAATGGCTTCATTAATTAATGAAATAACTTATGGTATTACTGTGTGGTATTAGCCTGAACTACTCTAAATCTAACTAATAAAAGAAAACGTGTCTATAATGCATTACTTAACTGGGTTTCTTTGGTATTTTCTCCCCTTCAAAATCACTTGAAAATAAATGTATAAAGCGAAATTACTATTTTCAAAAGTTAGGGAAACAAAATTAGAATTCTTGAAATCTATAAGTATTGCAAGAGAAAAATCACATTTTTATAATAATAATAATAATAATAATAATAATAATAATAATAAATATGATTGTTGGATTAAACCACAAAAATTAATGGTGTACTATTAACTAAATGAAATATATGACCACTGACAGATAAAGTTGACTGTGAGGGTATTTTTAAACATTTTTAAATGTAACCATATTTATGAACTGAGCCCTTAGTATCATTTTTACATTCACTGCACAAGAGCTAGTTTATATATGTCAATAAAATGAAAACATGCTACTATTTACAAACAATTACAAAGTACTGAGCAAATATACACAATCAACAATAAGCATTCGAATGTTTCATCGGTTTTCATTGGCTTTGAAATTTAATTTAAATGTAGTAAAAACGTGCAACGTTTCCTGAAGGTTATTACAGAGCGCTCTTACATACAAATATAATTCTCACACACTTGTTAGATTAATATTTAACATTTTCTATCTTCTCGATGATGCTTTTGTTAAATATAAAACACATGCATCGTTATAAATATGTTTATATATTGAATTAATTTGTCCTTTTATTTTGAAACAACCGAGAGAAAATTAAACGCTGGGGCGCTTTTTAATTTTAATTTTCAGATATATCCCTACTCCTAATGGGCCGATTTGCCTAATTTTCAAAAGCTGTTTTTGTGGTTTTATAATACTGAATTTTGTTGTGAAAAAACAAATACTGGTGCGGTAGAGCGATTTTTAAATTTTGCGTTTCAGGTAAACCACCACCCCCAATGGTTCTATTTCCACTATTTTCAGGAAATATTTTTCTAATTTTATTTAAACGGTATACATGGAGTTTCGTTGCGAAAAATATTGGTGCCGCTAGAGCAATTTTTAAATTTTAGGTTTAAGGTAAACTCCCCCTCCTAATTATCTGATTTCACTGATTTACAGAAACTATTTTTCTTAATTTATTTTATTTATACTTAGTTTCCTTAAAAATTACGAATCCTAGAGCGATTTTTAAATTTTCTCTTTAACCTTCACTTTTTAAATTTCAGCTTTCAGATATACCCCTACTATTAAAGGCCCGATTTCCCTGATTTTCAGAATATATTTTAATTTTATTTAAATTGTATATACCGCGTTAAAAGAAAACACACATTATAGTGTTTAAGAAAGGAGGAAAATTGAATAAATATGATAAATGGGGGGGAAAGGGGAGTAATGACTATAAAGTGGTGAGAGATTGTATGTGCGTAGGAATGAAAACAGACGCAGGAGGGAAATGGGAGAAACAAAAGAAATCAGCTCTGGCAAAGGAGAAAGTAGCAATAATATGCTTATTTAAAATGCCAGAGATGCAGATGAAATGACTGAAAAGAGTATATAGCTCAGTCGTCAAGGCTCGAATGTTATATGGTATTAAAGTATAGGGGATTTGAAAATGGGTGGGAAGTTGTGGGCCAAGCACATAAAATGTTTCGTAAGGAAGTTTTTGGGTTGTCCTCCACAGTGGCTAATGGAATTGCTCAAATTGAATTGGGACGAGGATCAAGAAAAGGTCTGGTTATGGAGAGAGCCTTAAAATGTTGATATAGGACCCTCCACCTTTATCAAGATAATTTGTTAAATCAGTATTTAAAATGTCAAGATATTAGTCTACAAAGCATGGGTTGATTATGTAAGTGAACTAAGAAATAACTTAGAAATGGGAGATGTTTGGAACAAAGGGAGTCAAATAACAAAGGCTTTTGGAGAAATATAAGAAGATTTAAAGATATTGAGATACAAAGATTATTTAGTCAGATAAGCGAGAAAAAATCGTGTGACAATGAAAAATCATTGGGAAACAGAGAGATATGTGGACACCACTAACAAAGAGGCGGATAGCATGGTTAAGAGCAGGGGTATGGAGGCCAAAAGGGCAACGAAATGGTTATCCGCAAGGCATATGCTTACTATGTGGGGCAAGAGAAGATATTCTATTTGAATACACAGAAGCAGAGATTTGGAGAAAAGAAAATGTATCCTAAAGAATGTAAAAGAACACTCATATAAATAAAATTCTAGATAACAACTGAAAGAGCATTGGGCAGTATTTAGAGAAAGTAAAAAAATAAGTGGAAATGGACTGTTAAAAGATAACAACTGAAAGAGCATTGGGCAGTATTGAGAGAAAGTAAAAAAATAAGTGGAAATGGACTGTTAAAAGAGGGCAGACATTAATAATAGAATAATGAGAATAGTGCTATAAATGTAAGAATTAAATACTATGTACTAACATGTAATTGCAAACTTTAGTAGACTGCCCAGCTTAGTGGCCACAGCTAAATAGAATGGGCAGTTTAATATATGTATTAATATATTTCAAAGCAATAAATTATTCATTCATATACCGGTTTCGTTAGGGAGAAAAATCCTGCTTCTAGAGCGATTTTTAAATTTGAGTTTCAGGCAAACTCCCACTTCTAATAGTATGATTTCGCTGATTTGCGGATATTATTTTTATTGCTTTATTTTAATGGCATATACCGACTTTCATTAAGAATAAATAAAAAATTGCGGCCGCTAGAGCGATTTTTTAAATTATCACTTTAGGTTAATACCCATCCCCAATGGTCCAATTTTGTTGGTTAACGAACTCGATGAATTGCTTGTTAATTGATCGTTATATGCCGAGTTGCGTGGAGAAAAAACAAAATTAGCGACAGCAAGAGCGTTAACAGACACACATAAACATACATACGAGTGTAGATCCATAAGTTTCCGGCCTCGCCGATAAGGATTATCGCCTTTACAAAATCCTTATCTGGTATCATACTTTATCTGTTAAAGTGAATAATTGCAGTTGTAGCTTCCGCTCCGCTGTGTTCAGTGCTTCAGGTATAGTTGCATAAAGAAGGTGTGTATAGAAGATTGTGACATGTTCAAAATGGAATATCCAGCTGTTATTAAGTTCTTCACAAAAGAAGGATTTACTCTGAATGAAATTAAACAGCGATTGGGCGATGTGTATGGGGAAGCTCCCCCCTCATATGCTACCGTAAAAGAATGAGTCAAATTTTTTCGAATGGGTTGAGGAAGCTTTCAAGACCAGAGCGTGCAGGTCGGCCCTTGGAGATGCTCACTCCTGAAATCGTCGTTCTTGTGGAAGGAGAAATTATGGAAGACCGACGGCTAAAAGTTACAGAAATGGGGGGGGGGAGACCTTCGGATTATTCATGAACATTTTGAATAAGGTTAGTGCAAAATAGCTGCCTAGAATTCTTTCCTCAATCCAAAAACAGCAACGAGTCATCTGTTGTCAGGCATTTTTAGAGCTCTGCCTTGGCAACGATAGAGAAGTTCTGTTACCGGAGATGAAACTATGGTCCTCTGCTATGATCCCTAAATCTAAAGGCCAAGGTCACTGACTCAACAAGAAGATCGTGGCCACAATCTTTTGGGACTGTGTAGGAATACTCTTCAAGGAGAGGAGTATAAATGGGGAGTACTATGCTGGCCTACTGCACAGACTACGTGCTTCCACAGAAAGAAAAGGTGAGGAAAGCTGAGTGGTGGTGTGCGCCTTCTTCACGACAACGCGCCTGTGCACACAGCTCTTGTTGCAAAGGAAGCTGTGAAGAAATGTCGCTTTAAGAAGATCGACCATCCATCCTACAGCCCAGATGTAGTTCCCAGTGACTATTTCCTCTTCTCAAAACTCAAGAAGGACCTTCGATGAAGGAAATTTAAGTGTGACGAAGAAGTGATGGATGCTGTTTCACCCATTTTGCAGAAAAGACTTCTGGCTATTTGGGGGGGGGGGGTTGAAATGTTAATTCAAATATGTCAGAAGTGTATTGCAATAAAGGGAACTATAATGAAAACTGAAATATAGTTTTTGACTTTATGATATTAGAAAACGGTTAGACCGGAAAATTATGAACCTACTCTCTCATATAGCTATATATGGAAATATTCATTCAAAATTTTCAAAATTCTTTTTATGGGTACAACCGCAATAGCGCCATCTCTACAAAACTAGCTAAAACCTTGAACATTGTGAACAATAACACAATATCATACACTCTTTGTATTTTTAAGAACGAAAAAAGAGGAATACATGAATGAGTAAAATAGGTTAAACATATATTATCTTCTTTTATGTTATTATTTCAAGATTCTTTCTACTATTTCTTGTTCCCCCATTTTACATTTGCTCATTTTTTCTATCTATAATGTAATTTTTTCCTAATTTTCTAATTCCGCTTGCTTCCTTGTTATTTAATATTAAAAAAACAAAGTAACAACAGAAATTATATTATTATATGGGGTTAGGTTGTTAGTGGGTAAGTACGACATCCCTAATGAACAATAATTATCCCTTTAAAATATTTCTAGCTTGACATGTATTACGAATAATATTCTCAATAAAAAATGCCAAGCCATAATATTTATTGATCACTACTCAAATTTCTCGCAGTTCAAGTTTAAAAATAGCTAGAAGGTCTCGTTTACAGCAGTTTTCCTATTACTTGCAGTATTAGCAGCGTTTTAAGTAGGCTATAGCCTAAAGTGCCTGTGGCTAATACGAAATCGCTCTACATGGTGATCTGTTTTTATTTCATCCCAAACACTTGTTGATTATTTATCAAAACACGGTGGAGTGTGTAACGCTTAAGAGGTTGAACCATTCGCAGCGCGCGACATAAAATTATGTGTACATAATAAGATTATGCACGTTATTCCAAGCATCTTTTTACATAAAGTATAGTAAAAAACATTCTGCCAAAACAATTATCTTGTGACAGGCTATGTTTGCCGCTGTAATGTTAATTTAAATGCAGAACAAGTGCCCTGTACATCAGGTCAGACTTATGATAATGATATGCACTTGTTACACCTCCAGTTTTTGTATACAGATCTGCATTTGCACAATTTCCTTTACATGACTAATGGTCTTTGGTATCCGTTTTCATAGACGCCCTTTTGTGAAAAAAATACACATTGGTGTGAGCATCCAAAGTTACACATAGCATGAAGTAAATACTGACCAGTTGTTGACAAGAAAGGAAATTAACACAAAATGTTGCTTTCTCTTACCAATTTTATTCCATCGGCACTCCCCTCTGCGTAAACTAAACGAATTCTTTACCTAGTGGAGTAACTTTAAAAAAGAATATAAAATACAAAGCACCGTTTAGCATTAATGGAGCAAAATTAGAAATCTTGCAATCTATAAGTATCACAAAAGAGAAATTACGTTTTTAGAATTTATTATTATTGAGATTAAACCACAAAAATTAATGTAGACTATTATTTAAATGAAATGTATGACAACTTGCAGACAAAGATATATTACGTGGATATTTTTAAACATTTTTAAATGAAACCATATTTATGAACTGAGTCCTTGGTATCATCTTTACATATAAAAACAATCAAAAGATACTAAACAAATGTACCTGATCAACAATCGAAAGTTACGTCGATTTTCATTGGCTTTTAAATTTAATTTAAATGCTATTGTAGCACAAACATGTGACGCAAACGTTTTACACAGCGCTCTTACATTTTCACACATTAGGTTAATATTTCACATTGACTGTCTTAACGACGATTATTTTTGTTAAATATAAAACATCTTTATAAATACAGTTTGTGTGCTGAATTAATTTGTCTTTTTATTTTAAAACAATACAGAGAAAATTAAACACGAGCGCTTTTTAAAATTCAATTTTCAAGTATACTGCTACACCTAATGATCCAATTTCCATGATTTTCGGAAACTATTTTTCTTATTTTATTTAAATAGAATATGCCGGATTTGTTGCGGAGAAATAAATATTGGTACCGCTAGAGCGAATTTTAAATTTTGGATTTAGATAAACCCCCACACCTAATGACCCGATTTCCCTGATTTTCTGGAATCAATGTTCTTATTTTATTTATATATCAAGTTTCTTTGCAAAAATGCAAATATTGGCGCCTTTGGAGTAATTTTGAAATTTTGGATTTCAGATAAACCCCCACTCCTAATAATCTGATTTCATTGATTTACTGAAACTATTTTGCTTATTTTATTCCAATAGCATATACCAAGTTACCTTTAAAACTATGTTAAATTACGGCCACTAGAGCGATTTTTAAATTTCGCCATAACTCCACTCGTTTTTCACGTATACCTTCACTCCTAATGACTGGATAGCCTTGATTTTCAGAAAATATTTTTATTAATTTATTTTATTGTAATACACAGCGTTTCGTTATGCAAGAAGTAAAAATCCGACCTCTATAGCGACTTTTTTTTTTAATTCGCTATACGTTAGCCCCCAACCCCAATTGTCTAATTTTGCTGGTTAACGAACTCGGCGAATCGTTTGTTAATTGATGGTTATATTCCGAGTTTCGTTGAGAAAAAGACAAAAATTGGTACCGCCAGATCGTTAACGGACACAAACACTCATGTGAGTGTGTGTGAAAAGAGAGGGAGGAAGGAGGGAGGGGTTTTTATTAATAAATCCGCACTAGCTACATCTCTTTGGAATTCGCTTTAGCTACCTGGCTGTGGCCATGGAAAGTATAGTCTGCTCAATAAGACGGAAGAAACGATACATTTCAGAACTTATGCTTTAAATGTATTTTAACAAATAACCAATTCATACAGTGAAAGTAGTATAGAAGTCACGGTTTGAACCAGAAAGATACCTCGATAAGTTGGGCACAATTTTCCTCGATCCTTTCAAAGATTTTTAGAAAATCAACGCTTGGCAGCCGCGCTTTTCTCTTGTAGCTACTGTGATGCAGTCACTGTGCAAATGGAGGAGAAATGTGACCGTTGTTTTGTTATGCACTGAATGCTGCACCAAATAAATACGGCAACGATATTCATATTTGATATTGATATTTACTTCCTTAGAAGGTTTTTCGTGTATTTGTATGAAAGTTTGAACACTGAAACAAAGTAGCCAAACTGTTTTGTAATTAAAGCTTTTAATAATACGTGCTTAATGTATACACTTCAAGAAAATACATTATATTTTTACGTAACCATTCAATTAAAGGAAACAAAAGAGAATTCGTTATTTGATAATTTAGAGGAATACAATACGAATCAAACAATTGTTAGGTATATTTAAACATTTAGAGAAAGTTGACCATTGCTGCGTGTGTATGTGCAAAGTGCAATTTGTAACTGAACAATCAGCCAATGTGTGTTGGAACTCCCCACACGTAAAACGGTAACCTATTCAGCCTCTGCACCTCTGTATATCACATCGTCTTGGGGGGTGTCTTCAAAATGCACAAACCTGACAACATCCAACTCCGGTTATAATTTCGATTTATACAAGACGTGTCTTTGCATGTCATCTTTGCTTATTCGAATTATAGGCATAAAAAGTGCACATTTTTTTAAAATCGTTTTTAAGCCTTAATAAAATGCATTTTATATTTTCATTTCTGTTTATATATACCGAGAGTGCCAAAAAATGTATGCACACTTTCACAGTATATATCATTTAATATATTTCAAAGTTGGACCGAAACCAACAGTAATGTGTAGTGTGATGTTCTGTAAACAGATGTGACTCACGTACATTATGATAGCGTTGCTACGTGACAGGTAAATCAACAATGAACAAACGAAGTCAAGATTATCGTATGATGTTCTGTAAAAAGACTACGTTGCTATAACCAAATGGAGCCAAGATTATCATTTGAACAGCGGAAAGCAAGTTTGAAGTGGTATTGGAAAACCGAGAATGTTGTTGAAGTTCAAAGTTAATGAAGACGTGTGTACAGAACAGAACCGCCAACGCAAGTAACAATTGCACGCATTCGACACAAAGTTGGAATGCGATGTTCACAAGGGCAGATCTGGGAGACCTCGCACAGCATCAAGCCCCATGCGCTGGATCCAAAAAACTATCCGATTGAGTTTTCACCGTTTAACTCCGTTGGTCTTCTACCTTTGGGGAAATCTTTAAAGATGTTGTACATCGTAGAAAAACTGCTACACTGGCAGCACTCAGGGTAGAAATTGAAACGGTATGTGCTGCAATGGCTGAGGACACTTTCGCAAACGTTGCTCAATCAGTAGTTCAACGTACTCAGAAGTGTATCGACGCCGATGGTGGACATTTTGAGCAATTGTTGTAACTGTAAAAGTCTAAGATGATTAGTGCTCATTATTTTCTGTTTGTGTGAATTCAGTTTTGTTATGTAACTTTGCTTGAAGCGTGTATACATTGAAGCGTGTATACATTTTTTGGCACCCTCTGTATATACAAGACCATCTCCTTAGCTGATAGATCCTTTATCTCTTCCACCCGACACAACAAAATATCACCAAACATTAATGCAGGAGATGCCTATTAGAATCATAAACGTAACTACATTTAGATACTAGAAAACTTCTCTCATTAAACTGCAATAACACCAGAGAGCATTACAGAACGTATTTACTTTAGAAATGATAAAAATACAAGCTTAACAACAATTTTAGCCTTCTGGTTCCAATAATGAAAATCGAGCATTTCTATCATATGACACTTTCTTCTACAGTTGTTCAACAATCATAATGCTGAACAACTTTTATCCAAATTCTTCATTGAAATATTCTGTTGGTACTGTTAACAGCATATAATGCATTTAGCATTAGAGATTCCTTACGCTGATATGTTTCGTTTATTATTTATTTATTTGTTGTTTTTGGTCTAAAATTACCAATTCTTTTATATTTGCTTTCTCTCAGGAGACACCAACAATAGTCTTCCATCATGACAGGGGGGTAGGTGGTAATTTGATACATAGCAAAATCGTTCTTCCTGTTTATCATACACAATCTAAATTTTGAGGGAAAAGTCCTAATGAGATTGTGGAAAATTATAACCAAAAGTTTTATAGCACTGCAGGAAATTTACCACATGTTCTTGAATTGTTTCTGATTTCTTGTTCCCTAGAAAAACACAAACAACACATCAAGAATCAACTTGCTTCTGTTTAGAGCATTGTTAAGTCCTGGATTATTTAGACGTTTTCTAATTTGAAGATCTGTAAATATTTTCTTTTTAAGTTCTGTTTTTTAAAGTTTAGGAAACATACGTCTCAAATGGCTGAAACATCTGTGTAACCAATGTAACAATATGGCAATGTAATTGTCAATGTTAGATTATACATTCTTATAACATGAATTTACTGCATAATGTCACCAAACTGCAACACTGTATATTGTTATCACCCAAGCTCTGTGTTCCGCTAAGGTTTAGAAACTGAATCAGATGGGTCAGGGCCGGGATTCGAACCGCAGATACTCCCTTGCTCATTCCATCTGAGCTTCCGTGCCCTGCCCGACTATAGCTGCGACTCTGCTCCACCTGAGTCTATTATACCCTAGAAACATCTGCAAAGAGATAAACCTATAGGTTTAGAAGGTACGTAATAAACAGATGGAGGGGATTTGCAGCTCTGGTCGAGCAGGACACGGTAGCTGAGTGGGTAAGAGCATCAGTACTATAATCTGGCTCTAATTCTGAACTCGATAAATGGTGTAGTGTATACTTTTATATTTAAAATAAACAATATAAGACAGTGTTAGGTTGATTGTTTATACACATAAGAAGATTTAATTTTGATATAATTTTCGAAAATTCTTTAGTATTAAGCCAGAATATATTTTATTATTTTCAGAGAGACTTTAAATTTTAAATACTTTCTATTCGGTTTTGGACGTTTTAGTTTCAGGTTACAAAATTGAATACATTTTAATTGTTATTATTTAATCATTTTATCAATAAAGTTCGTTTTTATTGCTGCAGCTGTTCCCTTAATAAATTGTATTGCACAAATGCAAATGGCCTAGTATTCTGATAATAGCCACAGTAGATGTTTTGTATTGTTTTACATATGCTCGCACGCACTACACACGATTTCGTTTTGTTTACATAAAAATAGAGTTTAATTGTGAAAAGCACTGCTATCTCTTACTAAGAGCGCAAAAGCAGCAAAAATAAACTAACACTTTTATACTGGTTATTTAAAATAAATGTGTGTTGAACAGTAAAAGTATCTGTATGTGTTATCATGATTCGTTTTTGCTGTAAAACACTCAGATTGCGAAAGGTGTGGTAAATACATTATCATTAAAATATGCAAAAACAGCCCTGTTCTGTTGTTAATTGCATTTGCTGATTAATTACTGCGATCATAAATGAAATATTCTATTTTGTTGCGGTTTGAATTTGTTTCCATGTTAATTTTTAATATTTTTATTTAAGTATTTATATTCCCGAGATCCTATGTGTTACGTATTTATAGACAACATAGAGGGAATTTGAAAAGCCCTCGGAATGAAATATGGACAAAGTTTTTATACAAAACAGAAAACAGATTTCTGTAGAAAAAGCTCTCAGTGATTGTTTTAGGAGTACATTCTGCATCTGTCAAAAATCTACCATTGAAGATTTTTTTTCCCAGCTTTGGAAACAGATTATAGTTGATGGAACCAAACTAAATTAAACTGTGAGCTTCCAGGTGAGTAGTGCACAGCATCTCAAGTGTTTAAAGAGTGACATTTTCCCGACGATGTCCGAAAGTTCTTACTTTAGGAACATTCTAGAGAAATTTTCCAGGATATGGCCATGGAAAGGTGGCTTAGGAGTATGGGAGGAAAGTAGTAAAAATTCACATGGTTCAGCAATAGCTATTTCACTATAATTTGCTTAACATTAAATCTATAACATATTGTCACAAAGAGCCGAGGGTGCAGAGCGGCCAGCAGCAACACAGAGCAGCCCAGTCGACGAGTGAAGTAACGCGTGGAACAGGTACACACTCTTCTTGGGGCTCTGCTAGCTCCTAATATACTTGCAATCGTCTAGAGGGGTCTTTACATTATGCTGTAATGTTCACCAATTTGATATACCAACGCCCTAAGTTTGAATTATAGCACCAATGAGAAACAGGATGGTAATTGTAGGAAGAATCCAAGTTTCAACCTAATTCTTCTGGTTGTTAAGTGGACAATTGCATCACGGTAAAATCCTTTAAATCATCAACAGAAGTGGTAAACCAAATGAATGTAACGAAATTTGCACTTTCTGGTACAACTAAGCAATGTAAGAATATAAAATATTAAAGCAAATAGAACTAACTGCATGCATAAACATTTTGACTAATTACTAATTTTAATGCATCTCTCGGTCGTACACGTGACAATATGGAGAACAAATTTGAATTCTTAAAATGTTATAAAAGGGGCACATTGATTAAAGTAAACTTATTAAGAAAACGTACAAAATATATTAACTGCTCATTAGACAACTATGCAATAAGCCCCTGCATTTTAAAAGTCAAAAAGTTTAAAACCTTGCCAAAAGTATCATGACCTAACAGTTTGCCATAGCAGTGTGCATTACTTAGCTAAACATTATAACATGTACCATGAACCAAACTAGTAATTAATACAAATAAAGCTTTTTGTTAATACAAAATACCTGTGTCACTGGACAGACATAGTGAAGAAGGCAAGGTCGATAATGTACCCTACCCCTCAGCTGGTTCCTTGATGCTTCTTATCGGGAAAAATCCATCAGAGTCATGTGAGCTCTTTACGCTGTATAGCTGGCAATTCTAACGTTGTAACCAATAGGCAAGCAAGCTGACAATCAGGCTATGCTTACGTAGCACCAAATGGGAGAGAGAAGGTAGAATAAGGGGGGAGATGGCAACTTCTTGTATCGATCGAGGAAAACAGAAAGTGCACAAAAACGGCACTATTCAATACTAGGCGGACAACTGAATGGCATATGAACATCAGCCAATCACTGCCAACTAAGTGGGTTTTGCATATAGGAACTACACTTTAGAACAAGCCTCAGTGATCAATTCTTGCGTTTTTGAGAAGTCGACACTGGTTCTACATTCGGGACATAATTTTTTTTTATTAAATTTGAGCTTACAGGTACACTCCGCGTTTATGTATAGAGAAGCTCCTTGGATAATTGAAGCATAGACACTATCACATAGTAATCGTAATTAGGACTGCAGGATTGTTTTTAATATACAGTACATTGCATCATCTTCTTTACTTAGTTTACGGCTTAGTAGCGAGAGTAAAAATCAACATCCAATTTCTCATCGTAAAATGACAGAGCTTTTATAAACACATTTCAGAATTGTAATATTCGCCTAGTTTGATTTGAAATACTTTTCAGAGCATAAAATAGAAATGAGATCATCTCAATTATTACAGGTAACAAGTATCTACCATAGCTGACAGCCGGGCGAAGATTACACATGATAGGACACAGGCTAAGCATACCTACCATACGTTTTACATCTGTTTTAACTGGCTCCTAACTATCGCACCTTACTTACTGATCATACCTCTTGTCGACCATGATAATAAATAATGCCAGTTTTATAGCGGAACATTATAATTTGTTTTCCATGTCCAGAATTTATTTTCTAAAGCCACCAAAATGGCAAGCACACTTTTTGTTATTCACATACAAGTCATCCGGCCCTACTTCCAGTACAGTTCACATATCTAGCATAGAGTGGTAACTAGTGATGATATAATTGTTCAATAATCCACCGGTATCTGGAAATGCTGCTGCACATCGTGTTGATTATGTCTGCCTTAGTTTCTCTAGCAAAAGGTAGCACAGTGGCTCTAAAGCTGTCATCAGTTGAAAAGATTCATTTTTTTAACTAGGGTCTATGGTAGAACGAAACATTCAGCATCAAAAAGTGAGTTTAAAAATAAATACGGAGGCTTCCAAAAAAGTGGTTTTTAGTTCTACTGGTTCTAAATCTAGCGGAGGAATATCACCTGCCCACAAATGCTTGCAGCAGTGCCCCGCTTCGGCAACACCCCGAATGTTGAACTTTTCAATAACGGGTCTCTTTTTTTATATTCCGGTGCGGTAAGAAAGAAAGTCCCTCCAGCAAAAATTAAACCGAAACTGTCAGAGCGACCTCTTCAGCTCGTCGCAAAGTTTTTAATGTTATTTCATGTGTCTCTGACGCCCAGATGATTTACATACTGTAGCATGGCATGTTATTTATTAATTCTCGATATTAAACTGATTTGCATACTTGGGCCTGTTGTAACTACTTCCTCAACACGAAATGTTCCAATAATTTATAGAGATCGTCCCATGCCACGCAGTCCAAATGTTATTCCGAAAGGAAATTAAAAGACGAGTTGTTTCGTGGGGAAAAAATAGGTGAAAAAAAAGTTAGGTGCACGTATAGCATTGCGCTAGGCGCATTTATGAGGCAATAAAAGAGAAAAGTGAACATGAATTTCGTTTAACGCTTTATATACCCTTGCAGGATGAGTAAATGTAATATTTTATCGTAGAAATAAAACTATAAAGAATAAACATCTACGTGAAGACATTTTATTATTTTATATAATAATAATAATAATAATAATAATAATAATAATAATAATAAAATTTTATATAAGAATGTAAGGGATTTGTAAACAGCTATTACAAAAACAAAATGATTTGATAAGGTAGAATCATGAATTAAATAAGTTACAGATTCAAAGTAAAAATGACAGTTTTGTCGTAGTTTTAGTACACTCTGTTACTTTTCTGACAGTTTAATTTTACACTCTGCTATAAAGATGGGCTGTTAGAATTTGAACTATTATATTTAGTAACCAAGGAATTTTGTGACATATTATACATTTTTGTCTCTGACAACTACATTTGTTAGAATGTCTTCCAAAATCTGTCTGCTCATTGGGTGAAATTTCCAAAATGTTTCAGGTAGTCTGGTGGTGTCCTTTCTTTCCAAACGTGATTTCAAGTTGTTCTTGTATGTGTCAGCTTTTTTTTTTTTTTTATTATAACTTGTTTATTATTCTGAGTGGATGTCTTCATTTTTTTTTGCTTTGGTTTAGTGTAGCCTACAAATGCTAGTAATTTTATTTAATTTGTTTGTAATAATTAATCTGTTTGTTCATAACTCATTTTTCACACTTATTAATAAGAATATTTTGTTACGACGTATATTGAATCAACTGAGAATAGCTCAGTTTGTTGAATACAAGAAGTAAAATTTGAAATATAACAACAAACGCTTGTTCGAGTAGTTGTAACGAATTGATCGCTAAGGAAAATTAACACCAATTTCCCAAATAAAATACTATGTGATTAAAACCATGTATGAATGATAACTGAAGGCAGAAATATAAAACTGTGACACAGTTATCAAGCTGGATTGACACCAAACGAGGAGGGAGAGCAGATTTGAAACTGGACATATAAACTAGTGACCTAAAGTATTGACATGACGTATTACTTTACACTGGTGTTAAATAAACGAACTGTAACGCGATGTAAATAGTGTCACCAACTACGTCAGTCGCTTATGAATATGAAAACTACAGCAGTGCTTGGCCTTTACACGCATTTGCAAATTTCCTAGGCAAATTAATATTAATAAGAAAGCATTGTAAAATTAAAATTCTAATACCTGGGTCACTGGGCTCATAAATGTAGAGCTACTCTTTGCCTAGCAACTTCAATTAGTAACTTCGGTTAGAAGACAGTGAGGAAGTTTCTAGAGCACAACCAAACCAAAGAACCCAGAGTTCGAAAACAAGGTTACCTCGACGGTATCCTAGAGTCAAGACTCCATTACATTGACAAAACATTGGGCTATTGGGCAATTCCACAGAAACATATCAAGGGAAACATTTTAATTAAGTGTTTCATGTTTTATTCAAGAAATATAATTCCCTAAGCTGTAGGCTGCCTTATTGAATAAGAAAAATATATAATTCAAAACGCTGCGAAAAGCGAATGCAGGAAAATGTCTATTTTACATTGTTGTTCTATGTAAACTTTTGATTTTAAATTATTTTTTTTGTCAAACTTTAGCTTTTTCTTCATATAAAACATTAATTAATTCTGTCGTTTCTTAAATTTACTACATATTACTGTCAATAAACAAGAAAATGTATGAAATTATTTATTTATTTATTTTTTTTTCGTTTAGAGACAGAGTGGATAGTTGGGAAATCTGGAATTTCTGTACAAAAAACTGAAGTTTATCTTCATTCTGCGACAATAAAGTCAAGCACATTAGTGTTTCAGTGAGTATCTCAAATGAAGTGAGACATGTCTTGAAAATATATAGCCATTTACAACTATGTGAAAGTGTTTCATGTAAACAACCAGTCATATTGATTCGCAAGATTCATAAGTGAAATCAAAAACTTTTTGGATAATCTATTTTTAAAACTTACCATATGTTGTGTTCTTACAGTATGACGTGATGTTTCTGTACCAGTGCGTTAATCGCGCCTCTTCTAAAAATCTGCTATTTTATTGTTTTATTAAAGCGGACTGCGGGATTCCCATGTCAGTTATTGCCCCTTTTCTAAAAAGCCAGCAATCGTACGCCTATCACTGTGCAATTAGCAGTAAGAAAGTATTTATGCTGCATTATTTTTTTTTGTTAATAACGAGTGCATCAAAACAGTTCGTATGCTTGGAAGGTGGGAAGAATGTCAGTACAATAAAAATCTGAGACAGCATATGTCTATAGTACACCCCGAAAGGTGAATATACGGCGTTAAGCACTATTAAAAATATTATAATATGTAGTTGTTGTTTCAAAGATTTAACATATTGATATGAAAATGCACGTTTGCTTCGAAATATGTTCCATCCGACAACTTTAATTTTGTTCGTTTTTATCCTGTTTTAAATTGTTTCTGAATATTAAATTTCTAAATAGTCCAGAAAGTTTCAATATGCACAAAGACGAAAGCGTGAAAAGTTTTGTATCATTAGGTGGAATCAATCCTATATTAGATAATAAATTTCTGGTTGTGAAACATGCCAAAAAGAGAAAGTACTGCATTTTGTAATATAATTTTGCTTTTTGGTCTGTTTTCTGGTATCGTTAGTGTAGGTATCGTCTCAATAGCGGGTTTACTGGCCCAAATGAAAAAGTCGCAACTGTTCTGTGCCCTTATGAGAACAAACAGAAAAGTTTGCTTGCGTGTTTTGGGATGCCATTATGACAATTTCCACAGTAGAACTGTTGTGAAGAAACACACAAAATCCTTAAAGGCAATAAATAT